>JARLTB010000075.1:2580000-2690000 GCA_030141615.1 Unio pictorum
TAACATACCTTACGATTCAATAAGCAATCCTGTCCAATAGTATTCCTTACGATTCCATAAGCAGTCTAGGTACATATGGATCTTTAAATTTGTTTAATTACACTTTTTTTTATTCACTTGTCGACTTTCTTTTCATTGTTAATCGTTGTGAATAAATACAATTTTGATCTCAACGCGCTTGAATCTATAATTAGAACACCGCATTTGAAATAAACAACAACACCTTACAAATCAAGTAACATTCTTATTCATCGTTTGTGAGATAAAATATGTTATCGACTAAATAGTCAAAATAGTCAATGTTATCTAAATCTTTACGTTATCTTTCTACCGCTCCGGTGGCCTAGTGGTTAGAGCATCCGCCGTGGAAGCGGGAGGTCGTGTGTTCGACCCTCGGCCGAGTCATACCAAAGACTTACAAAAATAGCTGCCTCGCTTGGCGCTCAGCATTAAGAGGTTAGTGTTAGGACTGATCGGCCTGGTGTCAGGATAATGTGACCGGGTGGGACATCATGCTACATGTCTGCAGCATGATGCCCCGGTGCTAGACATCACTATAAACTACCTCACTGCAGACATCGTAGCGATATGACTGAAAAATTGTTAAAGCTACGTAAAAAAATCCTAAACAAACAAACAAACAAACAAACGTTATCTTTCTCGTCATTGAAAATGTTGGTTTTCTAACCAACATTGGTACACAATGAATCAGCATCATTCATTAACGGTCTTATTTAATTATTATTCCTGTATTGAGCTTGCTGTAGTAAAATAATAACTGTTCTGATAACTCATACATCGTAAGAAAACTGCAAACTGTTTTTTTTTATTTGTCTTGATTTTTTTCAAACTGACTGAAATTAACTCTGCTAATTAAAAATATTTCATCCGTTTTAATAGTATCATCTTCACATGTCTTCACTGTTATTTCTTTTCTGAAATTTTCCTTCCGTTTACCAAATACAATTTTATTCATGAATTTGATGAAGTCTTTCTCGAAATCATTTGTTCCTTTTTGGCTCAAATTTGATTTAAATAATTACAACTCACCTGAAACACTTATAAATTCATCCGAATCTTGAGTCCCTATCCACAATACAAGTATGTTCTCACTATTTTGATAGAGATTTTGGGCTTTGTTTACATGTTACAATCTCGTTAGCCAAACTGAAAAATGGTGTGGATGTCACCGATAGATGCGATTATCAATAATCCCTTCCCTAGAGTTATTGCCCTTTGTATCCGAAGTTTAATGCATAGTATAACAGTCTCCTTAGCGAAATTAGAGTCTGTCTTGCATATTTTGTTTGTTATTTGTATGAGCTTGGTGCATATTGTGTTCAGCATCTAGAGATGAACATATCGATAGTATATTTCAGCTGATGTAATTTGTGTAAATGATAATTGCTTTTGCATTAGTTGGTAAATGTAACGAACATTTCCACTGCATCAGAACATAAACCAGGTGATCACGCCAACCTTAAAAAAAAATTGAATAGAAACTACCGAGAACATCGAATTCTATAAATATATCCATGTGCAAAGTAACTAATGGTCATTGAATAGGAGGCCATACACATTGTATATCTTTAAATAAAATGTATTTAAAGAAATGAAAATTGGTTAGTCACCAATGAAAACGATAATGAATAGATCAAGTCATATTGAACACATCTATTTACGCAACAAATCCAAAAGTCATTTTGATGTCCAATATAACTACACAACCGTTGCTTTGAATATTGAGCTTCTAATTAGAACACATGCCAATTTAGATAAAATATTAAGATAATTTAGATAAAATACTAAGAACATGCTAAGAAACATTCAAAACGGATATACATAATTACATACCCATGTATTGCAGACCACTGGCGCCGGTCCGGGAAGCTGATTATGGTGATAAATTGTACTGCATACCTGTCGAAGTACTCCGCTTGAGGTACACTGGAGAAAAACTCTATACTGAGAATTTTGACACATATTTATGAAGTTTGATTTTACGGTAGACCATAAATGACACACTCTGCTATTATGTACCGTTGAAGAAAAATATTAAAACACATTGTTAGAACATTTAGAACAGCACTTTTATAATCCGTTCTTTTGTGGCATTATCTGTTAGGAGGGAGGTGGGGTATTATTTTAATTAAAAAAATGGCCGGTCACTAAACAGGACTATCATCCGAAACATTCATCATTACGTAAGAAACTTTTCATTATCACTTCTGTTCTTTACGGTGAATAAAGTTAAAATTTACTGTTCTTTTATTACATTGCACCTCAGATATCTCTGAATGATTCTGAGTGTTTGAACCTCAGATGAACACTATTTTGACATTATCGTACCATTCTGAACCCCTCACATAAAGCCCTTCCATGTGCGGCATTGCTTATCGTTCTGTATCATGCCAGCCCAAATAAATTATTCGATTTGCGTGCGCGAACAATCTTGGTTTTAGTAATTATCAAAGAGTTATCAAAGACGTCTATGGTCATTCTGACTATTATCGTGAGTTAATCCAAAAATTAACATCCATATATATTACACAAAACACACACACACACACACACACACACACACACACACACACACACAGTGTGTTAAGGCCATTCCATTGTTGTTTTTTTAAAGACAGCTAAACAGGGTGTCATTTCGGCAAGTGAATCTGGATTGTGTTTCTAGGCATGCACGGCGAGGAAAGTTAAATAGTGTCTTAATTGGACTACGATATTTAGATTTATTTTCCTCCTTATATATTCTCAATAGATACAGACTAAAATACTGTGGAAAGTTAACAAAATGTCGCTGGATTAATTCATGTGCTAGGATATTCCGAGTATAAGAGTGAAACTTTTCAATAACGTCTTCTTGTCAATTTTTACACCTTAAGAAGACAAATAGACGACAAAGAAAATGTTCATGAATTAAATGAAATCTTTATAAGTATTACTCACCAGATAATAAAACCTTTTGTACGCCAGATCATGGGCATTCTTGGCCAGAAGGATTGCTCTACTCAAGAATTGTGCAGAACTCCGTCTAGTTCTATGCAATAATTCTTTATATGCAGTTGTGGATGTATTCATCTCATTTTCATCCTGAGTCCTTTGTCTAGGACGAAATTCTACAGATTCCAGAAAAGTTGGTGGGTTATTTATGACATTTAGGGAGGTGTCCTGCAGGTGCCCACTATTCACGACTCTGGTGGTGAACAAATGAGGCTGAACAACAGCTACAATGAACACACTTATCACTGAAATATAATCAGTACACGTGCTATATACAAGAATACTTCTAGTCTCTCTCTCTCTCTCTCTCTCTCTCTCTCTCTCTCTCTCTCTCTCTCTCTCTCTCTCTCTCTCTCTCTCTCTCTCTCTCTCTCAACGACATGAAACCAGTAGCATATGCTATGCTGCTACTTTAACTCCTTGATCATGAGCACTTCCAAATCATTACAAATAAAAAGAGAAAACAACAATTACGACCACTACTACTACTTTGTACTACTGCTTTATACTTCTACTACTATTACTACTACTTTTTAGTTCTACTACTTACCTCTACTACAACTTGCTAATACAACGACTTACTACTACTGCTTGTTATTGTTACTAGTACTAATTTGTAGTAAACTACTTTCTGCTTCTACAACATACCACTACTACTTGCTTCTACTCTTACTACTACTACTTACCACCACTACTTACTACTAGTACTACTACTATTTACTAATACTTGCAACTACTACTACTACTTACTACTACTTGCTACTACTACTTACTACTCCATGTTAATACTAGTACTTGCTACTACTTCTTACTACTACTACTTACTACTACTACTACTTGCTGCTACTTCTTACTACTACTTGCTACTACTACTACTACTACTACTACTCCATGTTAATATTACTACTTGCTACTACTACTTACTACTACTACTTACTACTACTACATGCTAATGCTACTTACTACTTGCTACTTGCTACTAGTACGTACTATTACTACTTACTACTACTTGCTACTACTACTACTTGCTACTACTACTACTTGCTAATACTACTACTACTTGCTACTTACTACTACTGCTACTTACTACTACTACTTGCTACTACTACTTACTACTACTTGCTACTACTACATACTAATACTACTTATTACTACTTCTTACTACTACTACTTGCTACTACTACTTACTACTTACTACTACTTACTACTACTACTTGCTACTACTTCTTACTACTACTTGCTACTACTAACTACTACTACTACTAGCTACTACTATTTACTACTACTACATGCTAATCCTATTTTACTACTACTACTTACTACTACTTGCTACTACCACTTACTACTACTACTTGCTACTACTATTGCTACTACTACGTGCTAATACTACTTACTACTACTTGCTACTACAACTTACTACTACTACTTACTACTACTTGCTACTACTACTTACTACTACTATTACTTTTACTACATGCTAATACTACTTACTACTACTGTTAGTACTATTACTTGATACTACTACTTTCTACTACTACTTACTACTACCACTACTACTTACCACTAATACTACTTACGTCTAATACTTGTTAAAACAACTTTATACCACTACTGCTACTACTCACTACTGCGACTTACTACTTGATGGTGCCACACTTACTGCTTTACAAGTGATACTACTATTTTTCAACTACAATGAGTAGCATTACACTGCTGTTGTGAAGTAGTCATGTACATTTGTTACATCGCCTAATTAACGCAATTCTCCCCCTCCCCAATGAAAGCATTACTTCCTACATTGAAAAGCCAATCGTTTTTTGTTGATATCTTCCTTACATAATTAATGTCTTTGAGTCACACACAAAAAATAAACTTGTATTTAAAGAAACTACAAATAATGGTCACAACTAGAGTTTACGATAAATGTCGGCATAAATGATAAGTGACAGGATACAGTAGTCGCAAGAAAGTGTTTATGTGTCCTTTATTCGAATTAGTTCTGTATTCGATCCATCAATTTGAAATATATATATATATATATATATATATATATATATATATATATATATATATATATATATATATATATATATATATATATATATATATATATATATATATATATATATATATATATTGCTGTTTAAAGATCTGTACGTAAACACAAAAGAATATTAAATATTATAAAATACACAAAAATAAATATATGTTCCAATTGCAGTAAGGCTGCTTGACTGTTGTCCTTGTTATGACCAACCAACCTAAGGTCTGAATTACTAGAGTCGTTTAAAAAAAAAACTAAGGTTTGAACAACTAGAAGCTAGAAGTAGTTTCAACCAATGAAGGATCTGAATGACTAGAGTTCTTTTTCAACCAATTAAAGATCGAAATTACTAGTTGCTATTCTCAAACAACCTAGCATCCAAATTACTAGAGGCTATTTTCAACCAATACTTCAAAGATCTGAATTACTAGAGTCCATTCTCTACATATCAAAGATCTAAATTACTAGAATCTATTTTCTACCAATCAACGATCTGAATTACTAGAGCCTAGTTTCAAACAGTCAAAGATCCGAATTACTAGAGTCTATTTTCAACCAATCAAAGATTTGAATTACTAGTTTCTATTTTCAATCAACCTAAGGTCTGAACTACTAAAGTCCTTTTTCAACCGATCAAAGATCTGAATTACTATAGGCTATTTAAAAAAAAACAACTAAGGTCTGAATTAGAAGAGGCTATTTTCAATCAATCAAAGATCTTAATTACTAGAGTCTATTTTAAACCAATAAAAAATCTGAATTACCAGAGTATATTTTCAACTAATCAAAGATATGAATTACTAGTCTATTTTCAACTAACCTAAGTTCTGAACTACTAAAGACTTTTGCAACCAAAATCCAACTCACTAGTTGCTATTTTCAATCAATCAAAGATCGGAATTACTAGAGTCTATTTTAAACCATTCAAGGATCGGAATACTATACTAGAGTCTATTTGAAACCAATCAAAGATCTGAGTTACAAGAGGCTATTTTCAAACAATCAAAGATCTGAATTAATACAGGCTATTTCAACCAACCAAAGGTCTGAATTACTACAGGCTATTTTCAACCAACCTAGGTTCTGAATTACTAGAGGCTGTTTTCACGCAACCTAAGGTCTAAATTACTAGAGTCTATTTTCAACCAACCTAACATCCAAATTACTAGATAGTATTTTCAGTCAGCCTAAGATCTGAATTACTAGAGACTGTTTCACACAGGAAAGCACCAGGCCTAAATTTCAAAGTCAGAAGATAGGTTTAGACCAGTGATGTCCAACCTGTTGCCCGCGGGCTGATTTATATGGCCCGTCAGAGTTCCAACAATTTGTAGCGCATTTATGTAAATAAAAGTCCATGACGTACTTTCATAGCATATCTTCTTAACCAGGTAAGCAATTGTGAATAACTTTTTATAGTCGTTGCTTTTAAGATTTCTGATGCGGCCATCGGCTTGAAAAAAAAGAAAAAAATCAGTGGCCCATGTGTGACAACAATGTTGGACAGCACCGGTTTAGACCAATGAAATTTGCAAATTTTAAGTCAGACTAAACTTTCGGTCAGTCAGATTGCTTGATTCTGATCTTTTAGTTAAGCCAAGATTAGATAAAGTTTCTCAATTTAGGTGAAATCTTATAATAACAGATGCTAAGTACAGTCCGTATACACCTGCTCTGGCTTTGTAAATTACTTACGATATGTATACATTGTCATCCTTTCTTGGGAGTTGATTAAAGACGGACATTGATACAAGAGCCATAAATTAGAGTGCATATATATGCATTAAACATGGAAATTTTAAGCATCTATTACCTATTATATTGCACAATAATTCCAGAAAATCAATGTTTACAAATATTCTGGAAACAAAGGTAATCGATCTAAACTTCCGATACGTAACAGGTTTAACTCGTATTAGTACTAGCCAATGGCAGTCTTCGGAATCTGACGGCGATGTATTGGTACTAGCCAATGGCAGTCTTCGGAATCTGACGGCGATGTATTGGTTTCACTCCATTTCGTTCCTTTTTTGTATACCACCGATCGCAATTTCGGATCTGTGCCAGATGACCTCCATATATGAATGCTATTTGACCTTGTAAATTAAACTGTAAATGAAAGTGTGGTAATTAATATCTGGGACAAACCGAACGCGCGTGTGATTGTCACACTCGCCACCTCGTTAATAATGCTGACATTTGAATGTAAATTTAAGGACATGATCATTTCGGAAAATGAAACTCTGCATGGGCTTAAATGGGCGAGGGGAGAGTACAAAAAATTTACTTAACAATATTTTGTTTTGTTATGACTATATACTTTTTTCATTAATGTTGGAGTTAAGGTGTTTGTTCTTTCTGACCGCCATAACAATTAGAGCTACTATGCATGCGAATATTCCAGAAATCATTAAATTCTACTCGCTTTCACAGACTTTTGGTGGTAATGATAAAGTGATCATTTGCACAATCGTAAGCATATTTAAGTGTTGAAATATTTCTCTGTTCATTGATGAAAAATATGGCATTCCTTCATGTTCATATAAGTGGTTCTTTATTCTTTCTTATTTTCCTTGTTGCAAATATTTTTTTGAAAAATGTTTTGTCGCCGACAAGGCGCACCATCATGCAAAATGTATTACTGCGGGAAAATATCGTGTAGGAATATATAAAAGTGTCAGAAAACATCACTTTGGAAAATGAATAACAAATTGTAGCAAATTTTCACTGGCATCAACTATTGTAAGATATGACATAACTTAGCGGGTCGAACTTGAACCTTGTGAATACGTATCAATAAAAAGAGAAAATGAGGATATCGATAAACTCAGGTAACCATAAGTTGTATCATTACAGAATTCTTATTATGTACGCGTGACAACAGTTTGGAAAATCTCAACACTTTGTCTGAAAAAAATTCGATGAACATCATATCTAAATTATTGCTTTCGAGATATCGTGTTCACGACATTTTAAAAATATGCAAAACTCTAAATTAAATTACGAACTTTGGAGTATACAATAGCAGAGGTGTAGCGATGATATTTTTCGCCCTTGGACAAACTATAAAATTGGCGCCCCAGCGATCTTGTGACAGATTTATTACCCCTGTTTTCTTATTATAATGTAACGTTGCAAGCCTCATTTTGGCGCCCCTGTACCTTGGCGCCCGGGGACATATGTACCCCCCGCCCCCCCCCCCCCCCCCGCTACGCCTCTGTACAAGAGTGACGTGCCTGAATGGCGCGTTGCACTACGATGCAATGAATGTATGTAATGTCATTAAATGTCAATGTCGTCTATCTCTTCACACAGAGAATCCTATGCAAATGTTCATTTGACATAAAAGGTTGAAGAACCTGAAGATACACAATTTCTTGCAGAAAGTTATATTTTACATCATTCTACGAATTTAATCAACTTTAGTTGAAATAAATCGCGATCGCATTTATCACAGAACGTTGAGGACTTTGAATTATTCAAGGATGTTGCCCCTTTGGCGTTTACGAGTAGTACGTCACAGTAGATAGAACAATTTTTGAGACGTAAAGTGATGACTCATATGCAAGCTGAATGTTATTGGGAAAAAAAGAAAATGTAATCATGGTTTCAGCTCAGTCATAATGATATAAAAATGAAACTGTACTACTAGAATTGTATGGCAAACGAAATGCATACGTGGAATTGCTGAGCCAGACACTGTGTCCGTCTATTTCCAAATTGTAAAGTCCAGGCTTGAAACGTGGCCATTTCTGAAGGTGGCGCTCAATGTCTGAGGATGAGAGAGTGCGTCTTTGAGGAAGGCTGTTTCTCCATTTCTAGCGTATCAATTAAACAATGTATCAACAATTGATACTCAGTAATATTACAATGTATCAATGATTAATACGTATCAGTTTATCACACATAATTGTCATTTATGCTTTGTCGAATATTTTCTATTTAACGCACGATTTTGTTAACCAGGCATATTAATTTACCGCATATATCCAGTTCAAGCGCCACTGGGGAACTGGGGTGATAATTGTTTTCGGGTTTTTTATAGTACATTTCACGAAATATGTATTCAGCCACATTCTTTGACGCTGTTGATCGTAGCACGCAAATGTAATTCATTGCGTTCCCTTGTATGTTTATCCTTACAAAGCAGATGTAAATCATAGATGTCGGAAAATGACAACAACAACAACAAAAAACAACATTTTACTACCGTCTTTCTAGGGACAGTCACTTATCTAAAATAATAAAAAGAGAGTAACTGTATCTCTCGCTCAATCGATTTTTATTACAATATCGAGAACGTTTGTAAACGATTTACTTTCATTTAGTGCTCTTTGACACACATGTAACCTTGCCTTAGGATACATGATCAATACCTAGTTTGAAAGCCCATGTGTTAGACCGCTCCGGTGGCCTAGTGGTTAGAGCGTTTGCATCGTGTGAGCAAGGTCGTGGGTTCGATCACCGGCAGTGATACCAGAGCTTACAAAAATGGTACTAACAGCAACCTCGCTAGGCATCAAGCACTAAGAGGCTATTGTTAGGACTGGTCGGCTTAGTGTCAGAATGATGTTACTGGGTGGGACATCGTGCTACATGTCTGCGGCCTGATGCCCTAGATCTAGACATCGCTCTATTCTGCCACACTGCAGACATCGTAGCGATAGGACTGAAAAATTGTTAAAAAGCTACGTTACAAATCCGTATCACACACACTTACAAGCGCATACATATGTTCTGTGAATAAAATCAGAATGGAATTTAATTAAGCAAAACCAATACATGGAATGATATGTAAAGATTCTTTATTTAGGCATAAATTATATTTACCACAGCGTTTTCTATTTAAAAGGGCCGATGATGGGGATTGTTTTATTGATGTAAAAGCATTTGCTCCACATATGCAAAAGACTTAATTCCCTAGTACTAATATTATTACCCGTACTTCGTCGAGGGATGCTAAAACGAAACTACATGTAACAAAGGAGCAGACTGGTTTAATTCACACTCTTTCACGGGATGTTGTCAAAACGATTAAGATGTCAAACATAGTCTGACATAAATTAAATTGCCCTCAATTTTTAATGCAAGCTTTAATGAATTGAATTGTAAATGTTGGGGGGGGGGGGGGGCGGGCGCTCTATAAATAGTATACACTTATTAGAGAGTGGTGTGTGTAAGGTGACGTTGTTTGCATTTATAACATACACAGTGGAGAGAATGTTGGTATACATCTAGGTTACTTTCATGTAATGTAGCTGAAATTTCATTGGATATTTTACTTGTGGAAATTGTACATAATCTAATCACACAGCTAACTAAAAGGACTGCTCCCATGTGCTACAAAAAATATCCTGAATTAGTCTATAGTTCACTATTTCTAGCAGTTATTAAAATGGGGGAAATGATATTTACTAGCTTTTGAAAGTGTAATAAACGAATTACAGAACATATAAAATGTAAAATAAAAGTTATAGGCTCTTTTTTGTTAGAATTTACGTCTGAAATCCAAAGGTGAAAAAGACTAAGCAGAGCTAGCATGAATTTATTTTAATAGGTGAACATCTGAAGTAAGGCCAAGCTGTATACTCTATACCCCATATTACACCCATCAATCATGCACCAAAATAAAAGGAATTAAAGATTCTTTGAACATGACGTAGGATATACAAGGTATTCTCATAAAAAGCCGCTAAATCATCCGATATTTTCTGTTAAATCGTCCTCCGTCAGCAGCCTCTTTTTTACGTGTGCCATATAAGGACATTTATACCTTATTGAGAAACGTAAATACAAATCGTAGTAGATATGATATTCATTGAATAACGTATCTATAACTAGCAAAATATGGTAAAGCAAACCTTACGTTGTATTTGCCTCGAGAATTTCATGTCAATAGTCTTGGCGGGCAAAGTAGGCTTAGCGTAAACATACGACTATAATATGTCGTTAATAGGCCTAATAACGTTTATCATTAGCTAAACTTCCTGAAAAACATAACTACTTAGGTAGTATATTTTAATTCAAGGCATCTTTGTGTCTTTGATAATAGTTTTATTTGCTCAATTACAATCGACAACATCACTTTGTAGCCTCGACCTCGAGATTAATCTGGCATTTCAAGATAGGAAATATAATCTGGCATTACAATACAGGAAATGTAATCTTGCATTACAAGATAGGAAAAGAAATCTGGCATTTCAAAATAATAAATATAATCTGGCATAACAAGATTTTGCTGTTTGGCATCAGTCACGAGAGACAGCGAACAGAGCACCTCGTGAATACAACACTGTAACAAGTGGCGTAGCGGCCCCAAGATGGCTGCCAGTCATTGCAGTTATACCAGCGCCAGCACTAAGGACCATAAAGGCTCTTGGAAAAAAGCAAGCCACAAATTGGAGTTTGCGGGCCGGCGCAAAAAAAAACAACTTTACTCTTATCCTGGGATATAACCACAGAGGGAGAGGATTTAAACAAAGGAGACCTAGAGGAATACGGACTTGTAACAAATACATGTTCTCGCAATAGGAAACGTAGGGAACAAAGGAAAGCTGCTCAAAAGAGAATGGCATCCAAAACCCGGAACGGACACCGCCAGTATGAACAACAATCCGAACGCTCAGATACCGGTAAAGCACTCCCATATAGAAGATAAATCAACCCAGGTCATAACCATAACTCGGCCACCACTCGTGCAAGAGACGACAGTCATCGAACATGCGGAGCGCACGGAAGAAGCAGCATCGGATACGGATTCTGAGCCACTCACCGAGTTTGAAAAAAAACAGCATACACAAAAATTAAGAAACTCGGAATAGAGTATACACTATCCAAAGAAAGGACAACCCGTAACTTCATAAGCGCAGTGAGATACATCGCCTGGAGACAACTAAAATCGAAAAAAAAAAAAACAGGCCAATGGCGCTTTGCCCAACGCATCCTACTGGAATATTACGAAAAGATTGCCCACGAAGTTCCGCTCCATGAATTTGTCGATGTCACTGTTGACATAGCAAAATTGTGTGAATTAGAGGCGCTTCCTGAAGTCACCTTTAAAGAAACACGAACTGTGGTGCAGTTACTGTCTGAAGAACACCGAAGGAAAACCTTCTGGTAGCCGACCAGAGAGCCCTTTTAAGGGCTACTCTCAAAATGCCTCTTAAATTTATGTTCTCACTTTGGCTTGAGAACTAAACCACATTGAAAACCTAATACGATATTGATTGGACTCCGCCGAAAAACTTAATAACTAACTATTCATACCCAATTATATGAGAATCATTTAGTCATAATGACTTAAACGATTGGTCTATAATTTTAGAAATGAAATGTACACTCTGTACACTATATTCCAACCAAGTTAAGACGTATATTCTAAATTTTACGACTTAAATATTTGACTCAATTGCACAGGTGGCCTACACAATATTGGTATATTTTTTGTCCATTAGTATAACTGGACTGAATTTGGAATAAGTATGGCTAGGTCTTTCCAGGGCGTAAACGACATCCAAAGGCTGGCTTTCCGAGACTTTATCCTCCTTTTCTGCAACCAGTAACTCTCAACATGACGATATGAGAAAACTATATTTCTCTCGTCATTTTTTGGTGCCATTGCACCTCTAGTATCTTCCAAATAATTGGCTGATAGGGTTGAGTGCGTGTTGGTACTATTCCCACTCACCTGAAGGTCTTACATTCATGCCGATAGTCCCTCAATAGGGACTCGACATGACGACCAAAATTAAATAGCGTGCTTTGTACGCATGAACGCCCGTCGGGATGTGGCACCATTCCTTACCCCAAGGGAAAAATTAAATAACTGTCATTTGACAGATAAAATAGTGCTAAATGACCCTTCGCGGCCGAAGCACTTTCATTTAACCACACACACACACACACACACACACACAACAAGATAGGAAATGGAATCTGGCATAACACGATAGGAAATGTAATCTGGCATTTCAAGATAGGAAATATAATCTGGCATAACAAGATAGAAAATATAATCTGGCATAACAAGATAGTAAATGTAATCTTGCATTACAAGATTGGAAATATAATTTGGCATAACAAGATAGGAAATATAATCTGGCATAACAAGATAGGAAATATAATCTGGCATAACAAGATAGGAAATATAATCTTGCGTAACAAGATAGGAAATATAATCTGGCATAACAAGATAGGAAATGTAATCTTGCATTACAAGATAGGACGTATAATTTGGCATAACAAGATAGGAAATGTAATCTTGCATTACACGATAGGACGTATAATCTGGCATAACAAGATAGGAAATGTAATCTGGCATTTCAAGATAAGAAATATAATATGGCATAACAAGATAGGAAATGTAATCTGGCATTTCAAGATAGGAAATATAATCTGGCATTTCAAGATAGGAAATATAATCTGGCATAACAAGATAGTAAATGTAATCTTGCATTACAAAATAGGAAATATCATCTGGCACAACAAGATAGGAAATATAATCTGGCATAACAAGATAGGAAATATAATCTGGCATAACAAGGTAGGACATATAATCTGGCATAACAAGACAGGAAATGTAGTCTGGCATTTCAAGATAGGAAATATAATCTGGCATAACAAGATAGGAAATGCAATTTTGCATTACAAGATAGGAAATATAATCTGGCATAACAAGATAGGAAATATAATCTGACACAACAAGATAGGAAATATAATCTGGCATAACAAGATAGAAAATATAATCTGGCATAACAAGATAGTAAATGTAATCTTGCATTACAACATTGGAAATATAATTTGGCATAACAAGATAGGAAATATAATCTGGCATAACAAGATAGGAAATATAATCTGGCATAACAAGATAGGAAATGTAATCTTGCATTACAAGATAGGACGTATAATTTGGCATAACAAGATAGGAAATGTAATCTTGCATTACATGATAGGACGTATAATCTGGCATAACAAGATAGGAAATGTAATCTGGCATTTCAAGATAAGAAATATAATATGGCATAACAAGATAGGAAATGTAATCTGGCATTTCAAGATAGGAAATATAATCTGGCATTTCAAGATAGGAAATATAATCTGGCATAACAAGATAGTAAATGTAATCTTGCATTACAAAATAGGAAATATCATCTGGCACAACAAGATAGGAAATATAATCTGGCATAACAAGGTAGGACATATAATCTGGCATAACAAGACAGGAAATGTAGTCTGGCATTTCAAGATAGGAAATATAATCTGGCATAACAAGATAGGAAATGCAATTTTGCATTACAAGATAGGAAATATAATCTGGCATAACAAGATAGGAAATATAATCTGACACAACAAGATAGGAAATATAATCTGGCATAACAAGATAGGAAATATAATCTGGCACAACAAGATAGGAAATATAAGCTGGCATAACAAGATAGGAAATATAAGCTGGCATAACAAGATAGTAAATGTAATTTTGCATTACAAGATTGGAAATATAATCTGGCATAACAATATAGGAAATATAATCTGGCATAACAAGATAGGAAATGTAATCGTGCATTACAAAATAGGAAATATAATCTGGCACAACAAGATAGGAAATATAATTTGGCATAACAAGATAGGAAATATAATCTGGCATAACAAGATAGGAAATATAATCTGGCACAACAAGATAGGAAATATAATCTGTCATAACAAGATAGGAAATGTAATCTGGCATTTCAAGATAAGAAATATAATATGGCATAACAAGATAGGAAATGTATTCTGGCATTTCAAGATAGGAAATATAATCGGGCATAACAAGATAGGAAATATAATCTGGCATTTCAAGATAGGAAATATAATCTGGCATAACAAGATAGGAAATGTAATCTTGCATTACAAGATAGGAAGTATAATCTGGCATAACAAGATAGGAAATATAATCTGGCATTTCAAGATAAGAAATATGATATGGCATAACAAGATAGGAAATGTAATCTGGCATTACAAGATATGGATTCTTATCTGGCATTACAAGATATGGAATATAATCTGGCATTACAAGGTATTGATTATAATCGAGCATAAGAAGACATGGAATATAATCTGGCATTTCAAGATAATGAATATTATCTGGCATCATAATATATGGAACATACTCTGGCATTACAAGATAGGGAATATAATCGGACACTAGAAGATATGGACTATAATCTAGCATTACAAGATAGGGAATATATTCTGGCAGCACAAGATATGGAATATAATCTGGCATTACAAGATAAGGAATATAATCAATCATTATAAGTGTGAAGTGACAAATTTCAGTCGATCTATTAAAAAACCATTAGGTGAGACCAGATATCCATTAGTTAGATTTATGGAGACACGCTGTGTCAAAGGGGTGTCTGTAGTGTCGAGTGCGACCGTTGTACTAATTAAACCTTGTTTACTCAGCAGCCCGACTGTCTGCTAGCGACATTTTAAAGTTTCATTTCATACGCAAAGTGTTAGAGTTGAGAAAAAGCAGGGAATCTGTTACTTAAAAACAAGCATGTCATATTGACCTTGGCGTAAGCGACTTTTAGAGAAAAACGGTAGAAAATACATTTTGATTCTGATTGGTCACGGTTAAGTTAACATGTGTACGTTCACACGAAAATTTGTAGGATACAATATCATACTAGCTAAATTAAAAGTTAGTCTTGAAATTGCTCTGTGAGAGAGAACCAGGGGTAGAATTATTTAGTAAGGATTCCGGACGTTATTTGAGAGAAATAGATCCGTTATGGAATCGTGGTCCCGGAAAAACCGCCAAATTAAGGGAGGGACACACCAAAAACACAAAGGTACTGTCACAATTCCATGTATATTGTTGATGCAATTTATATGATGTTTGCTTAGTTTACATGTCTGCATGGTTTCATTTGATACATTTGTATAATTGACTTCATTCGGTACATTTGTATAATAATGTGCTTTTGAATTATGAATTGGAATTCTTACCTTAATTCTTAGTTAAGAATGACATAGTGTTAATTTATGTCGTAAAACACTATGCTGAGTTATGAATAGGAAGTGTTACGTTAATTCTTGAATTTATCACCTTGTTTGAATAATGATTATGTTCTAAGAATTTAACGTATTACATTAGTAAGGGGTTACGAGAATACATGTGAATTCACCGAATTTTGACTTTATAGATAATTTAGCGACAGTGTATTCAATTTATGTGCTGTTTAAATTATGGGGCCCAAATTCAAAGCCTCGATGTATAATTCGCAATGGGTTTAACTACATTCATTTGAGGACGTGTATTTAATTACTAGCCTTAAAGTTGTTATCACTGATATAAAGATCTGATTTTTCGAACCAGGAATAGTTGACAGTCTCAACTGTAACCATTGTAACGAGAGAATTATGTTGTTTTAATTTTCTTTTAAAAGGGATCAAATAGCTTTTTTGGGGAAGATCGTGAAGTTACGTGAATAGCGACGTAAACTTTGGAAAAGGGAATTGGGAAGCGGAAATTGCAGTGAACGCATGATACAGTGGACAAGTCCGGAATCGAGCGGAAACATCCACGGGTGCAGAGTATCTAGAGATTGGACGAGACAGTGACTTCTTGAAACAACATTGAAAGGAACAGTGAACGAGGATCGAGAATAGCAGGTTATGAAAATCGAAGAAGGCATTGACTTCGATTGTACCACTCGATCATATGATGATTTAAAACTATCAGTCATAGAACGGCTAATTTGTTTAAATCTATTTCAAATCTTATTGTAATTAGGTGAAAAATATATTTCTAAACAGCGTGCATTCCTAATGAAAGGAAGTTTCATAATTGTGTATGCAATTTATTAAACTGTTTGTTTATTTTTACGGGGGCTCGTACTTGATTGTTCAATATACCTGCTCATTATACACTATCAATTCTCATACTCGAACCGTGCAATTATATCAAGGGCGGTCATCTCTTAGATAACGAGTATCAAAAGGGAGTGGGTTGTAGTTATTATCAGTATATATTGTACAATACCCTTGACAAAGTGGAACTTAACACTTACCCTTTGACAAGTGGGGCTTGTACAGTACTATACGAATAACGCTCATAACCCGCGAGAATCCTGACAATAAGATATAGAATATAATCTGGTATTACAAGATAGGGAATATATTCTGGCAACACAAGATATGGAATATAATAGGGCATTACAAGATATGGAATATAATCAAGCATTACAAGACATAGAATATAATCTGGCATGATAGAATGGAATATAATCTGGCATTACAAGATATGTAATATCTGGCATTACACGATATGGAATATAATCTGGCATTACACGATATGGAATATAATCTGGCATTACAAGATAATGAATATAATCTGACATTACAAGATACGGAATAAAATCTGGCATTACAAGATACGGAATATAATCGAGCATAAAAAGAGATGGAATATAATCTGTATTACAAGATATGGAATATAATCTTGCATTACAAGATAGAGAATATAATATGGCATTACAAGATAAGGAATATAATCTGGCATTACAAGATATGGAATATAATCTGGCATTACAAGATAGGAAATATCTGGCATTACAAGATAGGGAATATTATTTGGCATTACAAGATAGCAAATATAATTGGCATTACAAGATGAGGAATATAATCTGGCATTACAAGATGGGGAATATAATCTGGCATTACAAGATAGAGAATAAAATATGGCATTACTAGATAGAAAATATTTGAGATTACAAAATAGGTAACATAATCTGGCATTACAAGATAGGGAATATAATCTAGCATTACAAGATAGGGAATATTTGGCATTACAAAATAGGTTATATAATCAGGCATTACAAAATAGGAAATACACGTGTAAAAAAGCAAGATACCGGCGCAGAGTTATGCAGAACATTGTTCAGGAGAATAGGTTTTTGCTTAGCAAAGCAAAACTTTCATCGTTAACAAATGAACTTCGGGTTTAAAAAGAATTTACAATAACATCTCCGTATTAATGTCCTTCAGCTCAATTTAAAGCAGTAGATTGGTTGAGTAACCATATCATATATTTAGTTAGATAAACATTTACTATTCTGACTCTCTGAACGTTTTTATTTACTACACTTTAAACATGCAAACTGATAATTTTTATAAACACGCAAATCACAGGGTAATATGAAATTTAGACAGGACCACGTAAAATGGGCAGTATGGAATACAACATTTGGTCGTGAGACGTCTTTAATGCATTTGAGGGACAACAATATTCTAGATTTAGGGAAATCGATGTATAAATTTCATGCGTATTTCCAGATGCAAACACTGCTGTCGGAATTTAAAATAAATCTACTTGATGACTATTCATTCAAATCAAATAGCATTTCATGTGAAACAATGTAACCTAATCTGTCACAACTCCGCCGAATCTTGACATTAGATACATCAATGGAAAACAAACAAACGATTGATAGATAACGGGCCATATGAACATAAAGTACGTACACCAGCTGCAGTGCTAGCATTGTGTGTTAGATATATAACCAACATCTGATTTGACTGGGCAAAATGTTAAAAAAAATCTGCATTACAGTCTGAGATGTGCGTCGATATTAATTGTTATTTTAGTTACACAGATTTATTTCGTTTTTTAAAAGTATAGGCAATTTAAATACACATACATTTTGTAAAATATTGTCTAACGTATACAAGCTCTTTCGAGACTGCTTTGAGAAAGAAGTAGCCACAGTTAAATATCTTTATTTATTGTAATCCTTTCATGAGCTTTTTAATTGGTTAGTTCAGACAAAATAATTATTAACTAAATTGTTAGATGCAAGGAACGTAACTCATAGCAGAATATTCAATATACATTAAAATTATTTCCCTTTCTCAGTTGTAAATAAATTTATTGTACTTTTCCCTCTGTTATGATAAAGATCTTAACATCCGATCCACACGCTTTCTGACAACTATATATATCTCTCTCTATCTGTCTGTATATCTGTATGTATTTTTGTATGTCTGTATATGTATGTCTGTCAATTTAGCTAGCTAGCTAGATAGATAGATAGATAGATAGATAGATAGATAGATAGATAGATAGATAGATAGATAGATAGATCAGTATTAGGTGAGGTATAGAGGTAGGCTGACAGACGGTAGACTCCAAAACACATTAACATGGCAGAGTGAATAAGGATGTTAATATATGTTTGCTTTTCTTCCTTCTTTCATTATTTCCTTCTTTTTCGTTCATTTTCATGTTTTGCTATTTGTTTACCTTTTTCACTGTTTTTGTATTTTTGCAAACCCAGATTTGTTACATAGAATATACACAGAAGACACAAACACCACTGTTCTAAAATTATCTTTTTTTTTAATTAAAAATATAAATGGATGGAAACATAAACAACCATCGTGTACAAAACTAAAAAAATAAATTAAAAGTTGTACTTTTAAAGTACTACGCACAATATAAGACATAGTCTTATACCCAACATACTTTCTGAAACGTGTTCGTCAATGTTTTACCTATAAACATACCTAGACAAATGTATAGACTGTATACCACTATGAAATAAATATTGAACATGTATGACTGTGACACATGGATAACGACGTTTAATATCACTATTAGAAAATGGATTACGTAATATAATAATTATACATCATATGGATATTGTCAATCTTAAGGATGAATGATCACACACACACGTGCGCGCGCGCACGCACGCACAAATTAAAATGAAGGAGACTACTGATTGGACGGATAATCAAACTTTTAAAATATTGTATTTTGTTTTTGTTTGGGGTTTTTATATTGTAATAATGTCAAAAGTTTGCCTCTGAAGTGGATAATTAATTGCTCTGTATTGTCTATCGAGCGGTATTGGGCTAGACGTATAAATATTGCTCTGTACTGTCTATCGAGTAGTATTGCGCTAGATATGTATAAATATTGCTCTATATTGTCTATCGAGTAGTATTGGGCTAGACATGTATAAATATTGCTCTGTATTGTCGATTAGTTTTGGTTTGCAAATATTTGTACGAATTATAATTGTTGTTTTGATACCTTTTACTGATTCTTATTTTGTATCCGAAAATACTGAAATATGATTGGAATATTAAATTAAACACATGCAAAAGAAGTTCAGTTTAAAACTACCAAATATACGAGACGTAGCAAAGCATGCAAAAATAAACAAGTTTTGTTCATGTGAATAGTGAAAAGAAAATATGGTCCACCTAATAAAACATATTTTGTTGAGATCAATAGAAATAAGCAAAGTTTGCGAGGAAACTTTAGCGACAAAGCGGCGGATTCCAAAAAATATAGCGGAATAGAACATCGATCCATGTTTGGACCCATGAATTATGAATAATGCTTACTTCTTGCATCGAAAACGCATTTTTAGTACATATAACATTCGATCCAGAACTTGATTCAAGCTTTTAACGATATAGAAATAAAATAATTAAAATTATTGAGCAATTATTCAGAGGAATAAATAATACATGAAAACAAAATCACCAGATATGTAAAATATAAAATGCAAATTTGTCACTAAATATGCCATGTTAAACAATATCAAGACGTTTTACAAACTAAACATGTGTAATAAATCATGTAACAATGGTATGATGATGAACAGATAAAAGGTCATTACAATCTTTAAAAATGTATTCGTTTTATAAAATTGTGAAAATATATTTAAAGACGAAAAATATTGTATACAATACTCAAGCATGTCTGAGTACATATTTATAGAAAAGGTCATTAAATCTTAAGAAAAAAAATCTAATCGTGTATAAAATTGTGAAAATATATTTAAAGACAAAAAATAATTTATGAAATACTGAAGCATGATCGTATCTGCATCATTATTGAATCCACCAGTTTAATTTGGGAGTACAATTCACCAAGAAAACGCAGGTCGCGGTCGTAGTCCGGTCCCGGTGTTCCTGTGGGAAGGAGAACCGAGCTAGGAATAGGCAAACCACAGAAGCTTCCCTGCAAGAAATAATAATAATAATAATAATAATAATAATAATAATAATAATAATAATAATAATAATAATAATAATAATAATAATAATTACATGAGTGGCTGAGATATGCTAGAAGTAGTAGTAGTACGGATTTCAATATAACAGCACCAAAACAAATTCATAATACAGCCTCTGATCATACACAAGGGGAATGTAAGATAAGAATAAACTAATAAGCTTCAAATGATACTGACAGTAGTAAATATTGTGCATGTATGGATGCATGGATGGATGGATGGGTGTGTTGACGATACTAAAATCATCATTTGATATTACTCTATAATTTTAAAGAGCTACAATCTAGCATCATTTTTAAACATCCATTTCGACTCATGACCTAACAAGCCTAATAAATATATATATATATATATATATATATATATATATATATATACTTACGATTTGCCCGATGTAGTTGGCGGCTGTTTTCAGAAATGGCATAAAAGGATATTTTCCGGCCCCAGACGAGAAGAAATATGAAGCACTGGCCCAGGCGGACTTGATCATCTGCAGCGCATGCGTAAACGAACTCTGCAAAGAAAATGGACATTATTGTAATGTTTCTTTGTATTCTCTTTTAGTTTAGATGTAATTCGTACAGGCAGAACAAATTTGAATTAGAAACTCTGTTGAAGACCGTTCACAGATGAAAAGCAGCAACAACAACAATAAAGTATACGTACGTGCGAACGTATGTGGCGGAAAAAAAACATATTCATTGTAATTAACAAGGCAGAAAAATCTATATTTGACGAGTTTCAGTTCGCTTGAAATATCATCAATTGAGGGCTTGTTGATATATTTTCAAGCATCTTTTATTGAAGGTGAACTATATCAAAATCACCAATTTCTAACAAGTATTGAGCTATGTCTGTTCTTGATTATGGCTTACCAGAATCGGGTTTCGCAATCAATATGGTCATTGTTGTTATGTCCTAGTGGCTTATCTAATGTAAATCGTAAAAATTTACGTGGCGGTTACCAAAGATTTTAATTTTTAGAATGAAATAAACAAAAATGAATAGACTGTACGAGCCATATTTATTATCTATCCCGTTGATTTGTGGAATAGATGCTGGAAAGAAGTCACCTTTTCTAGATTTCTTGCGAGAGCGTGTGTGTGTGTGTGTGAGAGAGAGAGAGAGAGAGAGAGAGAGAGAGAGAGAGAGAGAGAGAGAGAGAGAGAGGAGGTACCTTGATATTTGTGCAGGTCACGTTTTCACTTTCTTTCAGCATACCTGCGTTGAAAATCTGTTCACAAACTGACTGTGGAACATTGCGAATAGTTGTGCACTAAAAATTAAATTGAAAAGACTATAGCAATAATACTGAAGAGGGTAAGATAATCATTTAAAATGGAAAACGAGATTAAAACATAAACAGAATTCAGACGTTACAAAATTGTTTATTTCGATAAGGTTCATATAGTTTTTTTCTTTAAAAGTTTGAAATATAAAAGACAACACAAACGCCTACCCATTGTCAGTAAGAAGAAACCGTTGGCTTAGATCTTTGTAAGTGTCTGTATTACTCGTATCCAACTGCATGGGGGGTTGGGGTGGGATCACATAACACGAATTGCTTGTTTCATTTCACAGAAAGGAAAACATAGTAATTTATACTACCTTGTTATTTTAACGTTTTGTTTTATCCTGAAGTGATTTTTATTAGAGCTGGAAGAGTTAAAAAAACTCAAATGAACTTTGCGAAAATAATCAGCCTTATGTGTTTTGTCATCCGTGTATCAAATTGCGAATAATACGACGAGAGAGAGAGAGAGAGAGAGAGAGAGAGAGAGACAGAGACAGACAGACAGACAGAGACGGATACATGTAGATAGGCGCTGGACGTGCCTCACTTACACTAAACATAGCGTTCCTTTTTGACAAATCTGCAGCTGATGAAAGAGATCGGGCAATAATGGACAAGTAACGTGATTTCGACGTATTTGTAAAAAACGAAATCAGAAGAGTATCATCAGCAAAAGGTGCTGTTGAGCCGTCTCGACCTTTGTTCTCTGGCAGAGTGCTTACTTCTGTCTTTGACAGCTCTGGGTAGCTTATGTCTGCAGATGCTTCAGACGTACTAGTTCCACCCGCGGTGCTGTTTTCAGATTTTGCTGTTGTGTCCGGTGTTATAGTACTCGAAGAAATTATAGGCATCTCGTTTGTTACTCTCACGCCTGTGGATCGCTTTACAAGACGTCTGATGCTGGTATCGTGAGAACTAATTGCTGGAGAGGTTGTGGCGTCTGTTATATGAATGTCAGTCGCATCAGACTTGCTTGAAAAGTCAAAATTATTTGTAATTTCTATTGTGCCGTCTGTCTTGGGCTCATCCAGTATCCGAGTAATGGTTTGACCGTCTGCATTTGTAGATGAAAAGGATTGGCCGACAGACATATTGGCTTTTTCTGTTGTTTGCACTAAAACTGGATTGACGTTGATTGTGATTTTCGCTGATTGGTCAGTATTGAAAAAAGTGTTGATGGAAGTTAATACTGTTTCGTCAGAGGATGATTGGTTGTTTAGTTTTGTTTGTACTAAATGGTCAACTGAAAACTTGGTGTTGGTGCTGGTTTGTACTGAATGGCTCGGACTAAGAGTTGATCTATATAATTTTGGCGTGATAGCAGTTATAGAAAAGGAACCTTGTGACCTTTCTTTAGATCCAGATAGTAGAGTTGAACTTAATATAGAACTTGACTGGTGCGTTTCTTCTTCAAATATTCTGCCAGTAGAATATCCAGGTTGATACATAATAGGTTGATTATAAGAGGCTGAAGTCTGTATTATATCTGCTGATCTTGAAACCTTTACTGGAGCACCATGAAGCGTAGACATTTGCCACAGCATGGCAATTATTGCAATTCCTACATCTGAAAAATAAATAAATAAATTAATAAAACATAAACAAAATAAATAAGGAAAGAAAGAAGGAAAAAAAGAAATCTAATGTCTTTATGTTCTAAATCAACCAGTCACTGAATGTCCTTGACAAACATTACCGGTACACTTTTTGAATACGTGAAGAAACGAGATGAAAAATAACAAATGAATCAATCAGTAAATTAATTTGTACGATTATATCAATCAGTAAATTAATTTGTACGATTATAGCAAAAATGTCAAAGACTGACATATAAAACGTTTTGTATGTAAACAGTATACAAAGAATGAAAAAAACAAAACAAGTAACTCCCTCTAAACTCTTGTTGATATATTCAAGTCACGCAATCAGAGGTAATAAGACAGAATGTTTTATCTGCTCCATGTGTCTGTTTTTAGATATAACCATCTCCAAATTCAGTTTTGTATGCGTATTCATTGGTAAACGTAGTGTAATGCTAACATAGATCAGCTGCTTGTTATTGTGGGGTTATTAATATGTGTGAAGAAAACAATGCACTTAAGAAGACTTTGACCTTTGCAATTGACCCTAAGTGTCTCGTTTTAACAAAGGAAGCTATTTTACACCGAACGGTATAAATCTGTTAAGCATTGCTTCGAGCAATGATACAGTAGTAATCCCTAGAAATTTTGACATGGAGAGTGACAAATGAAGATGAAAGAATGCATGAATAAAACTCACATGATGGTTGATACAAATGTATTTATGGTAAGCTACGTTAATGAGAGCCTCTTGAAGAACAATTGCATGAAACCACAAGGATTTTCCTATTAGAACAAACTTATTAATACTTACATTTGTGTACTATTGTGAAGCATTTTAAATGAAGATATACAGATTTGGTAAATGAAAACAAGTGAAATTTAAAACAATGTTTGCAAGTTAGTGCCGTCAATGCTGATTTATTAAGTCAATAAAATAGAGAACTAAAGCATGCGGGTAATTAAATCCACTCCAGTTTATGTTAATCTATTAGTCTAATCAATATATAGATATTAACAAATCAATTATATATATATATATATATATATATATATATATATATATATATATATATATATATATATATATATATATATATATATATATATATATATATATATATATAAAATTGATTTGTTAATATCTTGCAGTGAGTGAAATGGCAGTGTGGTTAACGCGATTTATATATATTGACTATAACAGCCGGAAAGCATTCCGTAGATGTGAATTGATTTCTCAAAAATTTATTTAGTTTAATATTGATTGTGTCAATATGCACTATAATTTAAGCAAGAACAATTATTGTCCAAAAAATAATATTCCTATGTATACCTCCAAGGTTTTATTTTATTATCTTATTCCTTGCTACGAAATAAATATTGATTTTTTTTCCCATTTAAGATGATACTCACAAACTGTCATTTTCGGCTTCTAATGTACACACTAGTGAAAACGCTGATGATGTGTTCGACCGTTATAGATTAGAATAATTTCTGAATGAAGCGTTACTATCTTGTCTATGATACAACTGTTTGTTTTCTGAATAAAGCGTTACTATCTTGTCTATGATACAACTGTTTGTTTTCTGTCTCTTTCTCTCCTCTCTGTTTTGAATTCGAAGTTACATGTGTATTTATATACCATATTATTTGATGTTTCTCCCCAAAATCGTGGACTTTTCATTTTGCTATTTTCTTACAGCATGACAGCACTGAGGGATTCCCGCTTGAATATATGATCATACATAAAAATCAGTATCGTTTAATAGGAACCAATCAAATTGTTTCTGGGGGGCGCCATGGGGGATATTGAAATTGAAAGTAGGACTTGGCTAGGATGTTGCTGAAATCGGTGAAATAGATCGCGTTGATAACGTTTTGCGTTCCACCGAAACGGAATGTAGAGATGTGCGGGAACTCAATGGATGGTTGAGAGCGTTTCTTGTAGTCTGGAAAAACGAGCCATCGGATCTTAGCCTGTGTTCTAATATGAAATAAATATTAATCCTTCACTAAATAAACTATACATGTGAACAGACAGAAACAGAAAACTATATACAGGTGTTTTCTACATAGACTCGTATACTTCGCTTTCTATAAAAAAGAGAAGACTTCCGTACTTTTATTTCTAATTGCACTATTCAGCAAATAATTACAAGATATTTAAACTTTTCTTTTCCAAAATAAAGCAAACACTAAGAAAATACCTTGAAATAAAACTTTTATAAATTCTCAGACATTCTTGAGATACTGTAATATTATCGACAGTTTTAACGGTTTTTTTAAATCTTAAAAGTGTTCGTCAAAATTATCATCTCTTTATAAATCATTTAAAAGCTCTGGCAGGCCCGTTTCCAAAGTTAAGATATTAAAACGATCAACGTTATGTGTTACAGTTAGGTACGAAATTATCGACTGTAACATCCGTGTTTACTTGTCCATAACAGTTCTGTTTAGGTTACTGAATTCATAGGAAAATATTGGAAGTAAAAGTTTTATTTTCCAAAATATTTTACTGTGTTATTGCTCAAAGTGTTTCGGTAATAAAAAGTACAGATTATCTATACTGGTTTGTGTGTGTGATTACCTTTATGAAATTTTCTTAAAAGGACTTTTAATTTTCTATGCAAGAAGATCTGGTAATATAGTTTAATACATGGACAGTTTCAGAACCCTGCTTTTAAGTTTGATTTGAATTTGGAAGATTGGAAGCAATCATTTAATTTTCTTGATGTTTTTTAAATTTAGTTATTGCCTAAATGATTGTTGTTATTTGTTTTTCCTTATGTTATTAATGATTTGATTTAGATAAAAACACCAGTTATAAAATTATTCTTTATTCCCAATTTAACTTAATATGTTAGAAATTTCATTGTTTTCAATGTTGGACGTACCAGTGTGTGGGGGTGGGGGTGCGACTTGGATTTTGAATGTAGCTTTAACAATTTTTCAGTCATATCGCTACGATGTCTGCAGTGTGGCAGTTTATAGTGATGTCTCGCAAGGGGGCATAAGTTTTATAAGTCTTTGATATAATTCGGTCGGGGCTCGAACCCACAACCTCCCACATCCTGGAAATTGTTTCAGTAGCAATAATGCCGTGTACCGCTATGTATATATGTAAATATATTTATAAATGACTTTCAGTATTATTAAAGAGAATTATATCAGTAATATATTCTCGCATTATGACTTTTGCAAGCTATTGCAACGCTATTTTTTAATATTTTTGTATTGGTTACTTAAAAGTATGTATATAATTAGAAAGAATAATTTGAAAATAAATAAGTGCACAATTATATAAACCGAATAAATGTAGAACAATTAGCTTTTCCTACTTGCATCAACTTTCATATAGCATCAGGGTATGAATTAATTTATCCCATTTGAAACCCCATTTATTATCTCAGAAAGCGGGAGTCTGATTGGATGGAATTTTGATCAAATATTTTAAACATCTCGAATTAACGTGATAAACAATATCAGCGTCTGCAAGGTAGGCCAGTATCAAGAGTGTCATTACTTCGTGAACTTTAGATGTTACACGTGTATAAATCTATAGTAGAAATCGACAAGATGACGCCAACATTGAAATCACGATAGCCAGAAGTTATCGCAAAGGGCAAATAGGTCTGTATTTAATTTTATTTTTACAAAATTAGAACTTTATCCTACGGCATCATGCACAAATACAGAACACACTTGGTTCTAAATTCGGTTCGTCTTTACTTCTTAAACATGCGTCTATAACAGATTTAAGTACGGACAAGACGACTTTAAGTGGAATGTCAAACTGAGTGAAAATCTTTCATTAGCAATGTTTTTGCCTTTTGAAATCAGATATGTGCAATTGAAAAATCCACTGGTCCAATGCAACTTACATCTATCGTAGTCCCGAAATTAAGCATGAAAACACAATTATTGTAAATTCACTTCTAAATTGCGCAAAGAACATTTACATACGGTATCGTCTGCTATAATTTTGTTTGGCATCGCGCCATACTAGCCAACGAGGAATTTCATTCATCAGTGGGAGTAATTTCATTCATCAGTGACGTAATGGCAGATTAATTTTGTTTAGTGTAAATTCAGCTGGAGTGTTGTAGTGGAGTCTGGAGCCTAGGGTCTGGGAAATGGACTGTATTAATCCAGATTAAATTTTAATGTGTATTTGCTGTCATTTGATTATGTTTATGTCTGAACCTGTGATTATAACACGGTCAGGGTAACCAATAGTTCCGATCATAAGACCAAAAGAAGAAAAAAGAAATTTTCATCAAAGGTACAATTTATCAAGGATTCTTGACAGTATCTGTTGTAAATACATAGCTAATCCTTCAGCAAATAATATTGTCAAGATTATCTTTGTCGCATTTTATCAGATTTAACTGTAAACTCCATAAGAATAAGAAAATCGAGTCAGATGTAAGAAATTACCAATATGTTGAAGTATATTCCGTGAATGATTTGAACCGTAAAAATGAATTTTCAAATTTGTATAATTTCAATTCAGTTGTATTTTTGCAAAAAAAAAAAAAAAAGACTTGTTTACATTTGTATATAAAGGAATGCTCTTGTATTTTGATATTGCATCGGCAGCATATTTTAAGTAGCATAATGGGTGCACCACTTCAAGCTCTTCTAAAAGAGAATATTGAGGTCAGATGTAAATAAATAAATACACAGATACAGGACTCTTAATATCTTGGTTTTGTTATTGCTAACAGGTATATCAGGAGAGAACGACCATAATATATGAACTAATTGTTCGAGGGTTGACGTTATACAACTTACAACTATACGTCCATGCTTAACTCACATACTATTGTTATATGCAAATGGTTTCATGCCGAGAGAACGAAAGACATTTGAGAGTGGTGTGATAATCAGTGCATTCTCCTATTTCCAAAGACCTTAAGACAACAGTTGTAAGAGATATTGAAATATATCAGTTGTAGAAAAACTATACCTTCACAGTAGCGACATCACTTTTGGAACTACTTTCCTTTCACATTTAGGAAATATATCAGCCATTATGTATGTCATTCAAATCTGTATTCCATGTATTTTTCCTCATCCGCTACTACTCCCCACCCTCGATCAGGATACACAAATCTTAAAAATGTGGCAGGAATGTAGACCATCAAGCATATATTAGGAATTGATTTTTTAGTAAAATTAATAAGATTACTATTTTCTTTAAATTGTATTAAAATAATGTTTTATTCATTTATATTAAGTAAGTTTTAAAGTGTGTTAAGATTAATTTCATAAAGCACAACTATATATTAATTGAAGGAAAATAGTTGATGTGCAAAGCATAAGTTGGCAACGTAAATCACTAGCTATACGAATGTACATTATTGTGTGAAATTAGTTTATTAAGCAAAAATCAGTCAGCTCCTAAGTCTTATCAGTGAAACATATATTAAAACCAGGCATTGGCAAAAGTCTAATTCGGTTAATAAAAAAGTAGAACGAACTTCCGTGCTGACGTAAATACAGAATGGTTCTTATCTAATGATGGACAGTCGTCGCTACAAAATGGTTCTTATTTAATGATGGACAGACATCGCTGCTGGCTCAGTATGTTAAAACATGTTGCTGGTTTAGAATATTAAGGAATTATCATATTTGGACCTAACTAATGCCAAACGAATATAGATAAACTACTAATTTGAGGTCTACCTTATGTCAAATGACGTAAATTAAGCCGGTTTTGACCGGGAGAAACTGATTCTTACCTGAAAGAAGCGGACATATTTTCTCTCCGATACCTTAAACCTGACACAAGATGCGTATAAATAGACCGCGCATTAAAGGGTCAGATCAGTTCTGTATCGACGAGACAATAGATCTTTTGTCTCCTCATTTCAGGTAAAACAATTGTATATGTCGTAACTTCTTTAGGAATAAGTATTTTTAATGTTGAGATTTTAACAGTAACATTGTTATGTTAGCAACATTGGTCACTTAATACTTTTATTTATAATATATTGTAACGGAATGTTTAAATGTTCTAAATAATTCATATTATATTTATGTAATTTTTATTGTAAAGGTTGAGATAGCTACCAACTTCATGTTTAGATTTAATGTTGAAATAAAGTATTCTTTAAGCAAGAAAGAGTAATATCTAGCAACATATTCTAAATCAATATTCTATTTTAAAATAAGTAAAATGCATTTCTTTAAATTAATTGTTACATTAATTATGGTCATTACATTTTTATACTTTTTTCTATCTTGAAATTGATCGAGAATTAACTATTTGTATAATATTCTAAAATGCAAAAGTTATACGAATAAATGAAGTTCGAAAGCTTGAAAAAGGAAAATATAATATGTATTGCATGAATTTTTTTAATAAAGTTTTTAGATGTTTTTTTAGAATGTAGTCAATATATGTGTGATGATTAATTAGATAAAGTCAGTTCTGTATCGACGAGGAAATAGACTTTTGTCTTCTTATTTCAGATGTAGTGTAGCTGTTTTATCATCGCGGCGGCGATTCTCATTTCAGATGTAACTGGTGGCGACACTTTTAAGAGAGCCTTTTCTTCCTTCTTCTCTCTCTCTCTCTCTCTCTCTCTCTCTCTCTCTCTCTCTCTCTCTCTCTCTCTCTCTCTCTCTCTCTTGTGATGACTACAGCTTCATTTTTCTTCATAACATATACATTGATTTAGTTAATAAGGAGTCGAAGTAAAAGTTGATAAGCACGCGCACTTTAAGTATTAACTGTTTTAAATTAGTGTTCCAAATATATTTTTCAAATTGTTAATGACTGAACTTACATCAACTGCTGCTCGATATTTTGTTACCTATTATAGCTTTTTACAATATGCTAGAAATGGACACGTTTTTAGAAAATGCGCTTGGTTAAATATACAGTATTAATAAAGTGATTCTAATGGTCAATACAATCATAATCATGTCTGAATAGGATGGGAAAATCGGATGTTGTTGAGTGTTATTTGGAAATGCCATTAAGTGACAATCGAAAACTGGGTGTAGTCTCGGTTACCACTCTAGATTACCATGGGCAAAAGTTCACTTTTGAACGCAGAAATGAAGACAAGAAAAATAAAAATAAAAGCTTTTGTTGAAACATGAAATATGTCGGAGTTGACTGAACTGATGTTTCTAAAGTGCTCCCATTCAACAATGGTTACTCTTCAATTCATTTGAAAACAGTAATTCAATAGACAAAATGAACATTTTCAAGCATTATTTTATTTGAACAAGCTAAAAATAAATTAAATGGTTACTGTCCTAAAATTATTATACATTCTAGAACTTCTTTTTATCGCTATTGGCACAGAATGGAGGAAACAAAACCATACAAATAGACGGGTTTTGCCTCTAAAAATCTACATAATAAAAATAGCGTTTTGATTAGATTTAAGGAAATATTTCACATGTGAAATGGAAATATTTTGTATTATCACTCTTGACAAGACAATGTTCACCACTTCACTCACGAAATATCTCCTTATAGCTGCTTTAAAAAAAAACCGCAGTAATCATATGTGAAATATAAAGTATTTTCTTGATTTTTCTATCACCATTAAAATTCAGTATTGATTTATTTTGCCTTTTAATTCTTTTAGCCATCGATAACTATATCGACTGTAAATGTTGAAGATGTTGAATTAGTGATTTAAATTCTTAAATCTGCATAGGATTAATACTAATTCCATAATTTATCGCGAGTCACACGTAAGCTATAATCTCCACTTAGAATCTTGCATGTCGCTCTAATACGTCATTTCCGCACAAGTTTCCTGAGAAGTTTAGTTAAGGCAACACTTTTCAACTGAATATGGTTCGTAAATTATTCCCTATAATTTTATAACAACAACGAATTTGAGGTTTTCACATAATAAGATCTAGAAAGATGAGCAGTAAAGCTCTTTATATATGACATTTAAATGAATATTCTAAATTTCTTGCGTACATAATAACTGTCTCGATAAAAAAAAAAAACATACAATTTCTATTTCCCTGTTGCTAAGCTTTTTTTCAGTTCACTACTGAGATAGAATGTGAAACCAGGTATGGATCCTCTACAGTGTTTCATTTTTTGAAGAGTTGCTGCTTTTGACGAAATAGACAATTATTTCATAATATTTTTCTCAGTTCTTAAAAATACAAAAATTTAGTGGAAAAATGGGTTCCGCACAATTTCTCAAGGGAATTGGTACGACGGATCAGACGATTATAGCACGAAACCAAATGATAAACTGTAGTTTCCCCTGGGATGAATTAATCCAAAAGAAAATGCGTCGCAATCGCATTTTTTGTATGTCTGTATAACTGGTGTCATCATTGGTATTTGATTGACTAAATATCTTTATTTTCCCTGTGACTGAAGATCGCTTCGAGACACGGGCGACACATACATTTAGGGGTTGTAAACTTAATAAACAATTGTTTACCAGATAGTACTTTAGTAATGCGATTTACATTGATATGCCTACAATATATGGTCATGTAAGTATTTCTTTCTAAAATAGTCGAAAGTACGTTTTAGCTACTTATATAAAGCTTCTCTTTTACAATGTATTTTTTTTAAATCGAACATTTCATGCTTAGTCTTGTGTACAACGGAAGAACTTCTCCACTGCTAACTTTCTTCCACTTGACATGAGCTTAACAAAATCAGAACTGTTCACCAACCTGATACGTTTTCTGGTATGTTGTAAGATACGACTATCTGAGACAGAAGCTGCGGTGGTTCATTAGGTAGCATGCCATATTCACGACCAAAGGATCTGGTTTTGAATCCGACCATCGGATGAGCCATTGTCGTTTACCACGGCATTTAATTTGCACTCTACCCCATTTGCTTTGTTACTAAATAACCTATCTGTGTTGCTGTGCCATTAATCACCAAACCAAAAATATATGAAAATTGTTTTTTTTTTTGTCCTTACAATCATTTCCCTACAAAAAATATTCACTAGAAAATATACACCAAGTCCAACTATCTTTATTAGAAACAATGCATATAATCTTATACCATAAACTGATCAGGTCAAAGTTTTTTTAAATATGGAGAAGTAATGCTGGAGTTTTAAGTCACAAATAACATCTAAAATATTCATTTTTATCCCTACTTTAAGTCACACAAAAATCTGACAACCACGTCGTTAAATTTGCCGTTTAAACAAGAGTTATTATTTCAAGACGTTTGGTCAAATCACAAGCTTATAATAAGACAGTACGTCGTTCGCGCAATATTTGGAAATATGGGACTTGTAATCTATTGTTGTATGGTTGTAGTTCATTGTTAACGTATTATACAATGATTATCTTAGAATGCAGATCTATATATGTTCCCCATTTTGTATGAAATGTGATGAACAGATTCAAAATATCTTTAAAAAGTGGGTTTGAGTTTCGAGAATTGAGCGAAAGGTAGTGCGACGGTTAGGAACAGCATTTTAAGTCCTGAATCCACTATATATCATCGTTGTTAGTGGTCTGTAGCTAGTTCCGTCGTTAGTGGTCTGTATTTAGCATCGTCCTTATTGGTCTATATCTAGCATCGTCCTTATTGGTCTATATCTAGCATCGTCGTTAGTGGTCTGTATCTAGCACCGTCGTTAGTAGTCTATATCAAAATTCGTCGTTAGTTGTCTGTATCTAGCACCGTCGTTAGTAGTCTATATCAAAAATCGTCGTTAGTAGTCTATATCAAAAATCGTCGTTAGTAGTCTATATCAAAAATCGTCGTTAGTAGTCTGTATCTCGCATCGTCGTTAGTGGTCTGCATCTAGCATCGTCGTTAGTGGTCTATAAGTAGTATCGTTGTTAGTGGTATATATCAAGCATCGTCGTTAGTGGTCTGTATCTAGCAACGTCGTTAGTAGTCTATATCTAGCATAGTCGTTAGTTGTCTGTATCTAGCATAGTCGTTAGTTGTCTGTATCTAGCATTATCGTTAGTAGTCTATATCTAGCATAGTCGTTAGTTGTCTGTATCTAGCATAGTCGTTAGTAGTCTATATCTAGCATAGTCGTTAGTTGTCTGTATCTAGCATAGTCGTTAGTTGTCTGTATCTAGCATAGTCGTTAGTAGTCTATATCTAGCATAGTCGTTAGTAGTCTATATCTAGCATAGTCGTTAGTAGTCTATATCTAGCATAGTCGTTAGTAGTCTATATCTAGCATAGTCGTTAGTAGTCTATATCTAGCATAGTCGTTAGTAGTCTATATCTAGCATAGTCGTTAGTAGTCTATATCTAGCATAGTCGTTAGTTGTCTGTATTGAGCATCGTAGTCGTAAGAGGTATATCTATCATAGTCTTTAGTAGTCTATATCAATCATAGTCGTTAGTGGTCTGTATCTAGAATCGCCGTTAGTGGTATATATCTAAGATTTATAACTACGAGAAAAGAGCAGTTCGTTTATTATTATTTTTGCCCCCCCCCCCATCTCTCTCTCTCTCTCTCTCTCTCTCTCTCTCTCTCTCTCTCTCTGTCTCTCTCCCTCTCTGTCTCTCTCTGTCTCTCTCTCTCTCTCTCTCTCTCTCTCTGATTATAATGTAATTGACTTAACCTTTAAACTTCAAAAGATGCCATTTACTAGGATCGAAATCAATGAGCGTGTAATAACCAATAGTTAGTTAGCTTTGGTGTGCTGAACTCTGTCATTTGCGTTGATACCTCGCTTTTACAGAAAGGGCAAACGTTTCAATGGATCTTTAATATGTTTTTGATGGTCAGGCATTTGTATCAACATATTCGAACTGGTGGCTCGAATAGTAAAAAAAAAAAACGTTCTTTCGTTTCCATTTCACTGTATCAGCTTGGGGATGCGTTCTGTCAATTACAGAATGCAAGCGACATTTATTGCGTATTTAAGATGTAAACGGGGAAATAAATACTCTTTAAAAAAGAGAACCAGTTGTCGGCGTTGTGAATTCCGAGATTTTGTTTTTTGTTTTTTATGGTTACTTCAGTATCAAAGGTACTGTAATATAAACTAGAAACGTTTTGAAGAAAGAATTTAAATGAAAACTACGTGCCCCATTGAAATGGTTTCGAATGACACAACGAGCATCTAGACCAAGGTATATATTTGTAGCATATATAAAGGATACGGATCTGTGTCGGCGTTATGTACGAGTTTGATATGGCGTAAGGATACGTCGTGGCACTCAGGCTTTGACCTATTCATACGCCATATCAAACGAGTACTTTCTCACGACTCAATAAAAACAATAATGGGGATTTGTGTTTATTACACACCCTCTTTTATGTTTGTAAATAATCTTATTTCATGAATTACATTCAATGGGATTTATACAAGTTTGATACACAGCATCTAAAACAAAATACGTGCAACGTCAAAGATGGCAACTAAGTTAATCAAATCTCTGTGTGTGATACGGAAATTTGAATTGAATAGCTTTATCGAACGGCAGATGAAGCATGTAAGATTAAATTTGAATGGAATAAAACAGAAGCAATTATTTCCTGTACTTCATGCAAACAGTCAAGGGTTGAATTAAGCATACAAATACACGTTTTTTTGTTATATTGCTAGAATAAATAGCATCACATTTTGTGCTTCATTGATGTATAAGCATTAATCTTGGAAATATTACTGCGGCCATGTGTTTGATGTCTAAAGACTGTCGCAGGCTAGTGTTAATTTGGTGGCAGAACATAGAGGCATATTCTAAGGAAAGAAAAGCTTCTAAAAGGTCAGTAAGTTATTTGCTCAATTTTTGCAGAATATTACGGCATCATAATTGTAATTATTTGTAGTATACCTACTTAATTACTAGCATCGTTTAGTATATGTAGAATTACCTTTGTGTTGTTTCATTTACATGGGTATTTTAGAAAATAGGCTTGAGCCTACGAAGAGAAATTTTAGATAATGATAATAATAATGAGGACTTTGTATAGCGCCTAATCTTTAGAAGCTCTAAGCGCTTTACAACATCTATAATGATATGACTACACTACAGAAAAAGGAAACAAACAAAAAAAAACATGAAATTGGAAAACATAAAAACATGCTGAGAACATATAAGATACAAGACATTATTAGTTCTCTAAATTTGTTCTTGTAGTCGAAACTGGTGAGTTTTAAGAGCACTCTTAAAAGGGACCTCTGCGTCTTTGTATCTAATTTCAATGGGCAATTCGTTCCACATCGCCGGGCCCTGGTATGCAAAAGAACGTTGTTCATATGATTTCGTTTTCATAGTGGGAACAATGAGTATACGATTGTCAGAAGAGGAGCGTAATTATCTTGCTGGTGTATATACATAGGTGAGGCCGGATATGTATGTTGGACTTGAGTCTGTCAGTGAAACATAGAACAGATAACACATTTTGTGTTTGATTCTGTATCGAATTGATAGCCAGTGTAGGGTACAGAGCAGTGGTGAGGTGTGCTCTGATCGAGGTACTCTAAAGATGATCCGAGCAGCTGTGTTTTGAACTTTTTGAAGTTTCTGGAGTATATATTGTGACGAACCAGACATAATTGAGTTACAATAGTACATTCTTGAAAGTACTAATGAACACACAAGTGTTTTAGTGGCATCAACTGAAAGATATTTGCGAATGGAAATTATGCGTCTCAGTTCAAGATGTGCAGCCTTGCATATGTTCACGACATGTTGGTGCAATGTGAGAGTACTGTCTAGAGTAACACCTAGGTTTCGTACTGACTTTGGGAATGAATTTAATGTTGGTGTTGCTGATATTTATTGTCTGAGGTAAAGGATGTGAATGAGAAATTCTTTGTGTTTTGATCAGAACAGCTTCAGTTTTATCACCATTCATCTGCAGCTTGTTACATGTCATTCATGATTTCACATCAGAAATGCACCACTCTATTCCATGGATGGTAGCATCAACTTCAGTTGGGTGGCTAGACTTGTATATTTGGGTGTCATCAGTATACAATTGGTGAGACACTGGGTGATGATTTATGACACTTGAGAGCGGCTGAGTGAATAGAATGAAGGGAACAGGTCCAAGAACAGACCCCTGTGGAACACCACAACATAGATCAACTGGGCTGGAATGTATTCCATTTGCAGATACAATCTGTGTCCTGTTCACTAAGTAGGACTTGAAGGCTATATTATGAATGCCAAATACATGCCGGAGAAGGTGAAGTAATATATCACGGGCTATTGTGTCAAATGCTGCAGACAAATTAAGGAGGATGAAGACTATAATCTTTCCACTATCCAAAGCAGAGAGAATGTCATTAAATACTTTCAAAAGAGTAGTTTCAGTACTGTGGCAAGGGAAATATGCAGACTGTACATTGCTTAAAAGACTGTTTGAATTCAAATTAAATACAAGTTGTGTCAGAACAACTTTTTCTAAGATTTTATATATGAACGTGAGATTAGAAACTGAGCGGTAGTTCTTTAAATCGTTATGGTCAAGTGTTGGTTTCTTCAGCAGAGGCTTTGCGGTGGCAGTTTTGAAAAATGATGGGAACTCCTCCGATGAGAGAGAGATATTAATAACATCATTTAGTGAAGGCAATGATGGGGCTAAGCACTCAAGCGGCAGTGATGTCGGAATTGGATCAAGTTCACAAGACTGGTGCAATCTTCATCACGATTGTCCGTACTAAATCAATAGAGACAGATTCAAATGCTCCTAATGGTTGTCGCTGATATTATGTATCATAACTGTATGGTGACGAGTCAATTGAAATTGTGTTGTCAAGCGAATCTTTAATGGTTTGTACTTTGTCACGGAAGATATTTGCAAATAGGTCCGGAAGGTCTACTGGAGAGAAGGTAGTTGGAAGTGGTGTACATTTGTTCCTTGACATTAGTTTGTTAGTTATCTCGAAGAGCTCTTTGCAGCTGGAACTCTCCGTGATCTTAATAATGTAGTGGGATACTTTTGCTAAACGGACTATGTTTGTGACGTTCTTCTTAGCGAGCGGCTTCATATATTTGTTTATGAATAGTGAGTCTGGTGGAAAGCCAAAGCCTCTCTGCTTTTCGGCGATGTCTTTTAGCAGTGCGAAGCGGGTCCCTAACACTGCTATACAATGGAGAACACTTTTTTTTTTATTGATACTCTGCATTTGGTGGCTGGGGCATGATTTTCAAGCAATGAATGCAGGCAGTTATCGAGTTGTTCTGCTGTAGAATGTAAGTAAGTTGTTAGGTTTTCTTGGATGTCATGCATGATTTTGGTTCTATTTATCATACGGATGTTTCTCTAAGTAGCAAATAATGGTGGAGTATTAGGGACTGATACGTCGAGATTGGCATATAATGCAGAGGTGATCCGATGCAAGTTCGTGGGATACTTTGCAGAATATTATCATCAGGTCTATAAAGAAACCAGTCTAAAATGTGACCAAGTGTATGGGTGGATTGCTTAACTTATTGTTTAAGATTGAAAACATGAATGAAATCTAGGTGTTTTGACGTGTATGGGTTTTCAGGACAGTCAAAGGGAAAGTTGAAATCTCCAAGAATAATTAGGTTGCCACCTATCCACTTTCCATACTCCAGAAGATTCGGAAACTGCTCCTAAAAGAGAGATTCAGTCAGCTTGTTGTTTCTACTAGGAGGAGGGAGGTAGAGACAGAAAAAATGGACTGACCTTTGTTCCAGATGCGTGGCGGAATTATGTAGATTATTAGCTTTTGGTCAGAATTATTTGTGTATTAGGTTACATCTAAACTAATGCGTTTATTAATGTGTTATGTTAAAATTTGCACATGCTTGAATTGTGAATTTGGAAAATTGCTGCAGCGTGTAAGATTAGTTACTATGGCTGTATGCAAATATCACAACATGGATAGTTGAATGTTTGTATACTTTGTAGATTAGTGAAATATGTAAGAAGTATAGAAGTATAGTATAGAAGTATATATGTAAGAAGTATATATATGTAAAGAAGTATAGATGTAAGGTAAAGAAATGCATCTGATTATTGTGATATTGTTAGTGTACCAGGATTAGGAATATGTATTGATGGGGCAGAATGTATTGATGTGTGTATAAGAAGTAATGGATTCCGTGCAGTGTATCAGGACGTTTGTTTTACCATACATGAACGTATGGGTATCTCGATGTGAATGAATGGGTGACCGAAGAAATTTAATAGCCGTTATCTGATGATAGGCTGTGTGTAATGTGAGATGAGAGGGCTATGGAAAAATATTCTACCGTCCTTGTGTTTTCACAGAAAGCTTTTTAAGTGACACTGACACAGGTTTGATTGAGTCCCGAGACTTCAAGAGCTGAAGTCGGAAGTGAGACTATCTGGAATAGTCGAAGTCTACGGACGTCTAGTCGGAAAAGAGAGGGTGGAGGAGGAGGAAAACTAAGTCTGAAGGAGAAAGTGGAGTACAAGGAGAAATATAGAGAAGTAGAGCAGGAGGAAAAGGAATTTGGAGAAAGTCGGCGAGGAAGAGTAGAAGAAATTGAGAGGAATAAACGAGAGAATAACACGGATGAGTAGTATACAAGGACAGGTAGAAATCGATTTCACACTGATAATCAAGTGATGCAATAAGCTATTAAAGGGTTGAGCGGAAATTGAATCATTTGATTACTGAATTTTTAATAAATTGTTATTCACAGAACTTCAACATTTTTATATGTTTAACCATCTAACCGTCGGCTCGGAGCTATACATATATCTTTCATTAATCTAACTTCCAACACAATAGAGCCTGGGTTGGACTTCTCTAATAGTTTAAATACATATTGGGAGTACGCCAACCCAACTATAACAACCCTCACAATTAGATATATTACAACAACAGCAACAACAAGAAAATATCCTCACATTTCATTTACATTTATATTATCGTACACTAGGCAACCTTGTTGAAGTCCTAATGTTTCTATTTACGGTTGTAATTTAGTTTTTACGTAATATCGTCACTTAGTATTTTAAATAATATTCCTTTACATGGCAAGGTACTTTCCATGCATTCCTCTTCTGCTTTGCTTTATTATGTAAGTAGTTACATATCTGCACCACTGCCGCTTTTTCCTTTCCTAAGAATAAGTTATCTAGTTTACTTAAACGTTCAAAGTCATACTACACTTTGGTAGCAAATTTCTATATCCTATCTTTATTCTTATAGCTGCCTGCGAATAATTGATGAATAATTTGGCACGAGAGAAACATAGAGGAACGGACAGAGTGATAGAGAAAATGATACAAGACTGTTTGGGTATATTATCATCATCAATTCAATGCTTTTCTTTTATATTCTATATCTTCACCTATTGGACATCTTGTTTGTAACAAAAGTAATAGGGCGATTGTGGAATAAGTGATTTGCGTTAGATGTTCCCACCCACTACCCCCCCCCCACCCAGCGTCTGCTGCAGACTAGAAACTCGATTTTTTTCACCAACTACTTTTCGTTTCCATTACTTCTACAACATAATTACGACATTAAACTGCAAAAAATATAGGTATAATCTAAAGAGACAGAGCATGTCACATTTCATACTTACTTATATCATGTACAAATATGTTTAATTAAACGAAAACTATTTCTTGGATAAACAGACGGGTGAGGTCGCCTTTCTAAATAACAGCTGCCCACTAGTGTGCAAACAAATGTGTGAGATCACCTGACTCAATACCAGCTTCTACCTACTGTGGAAATAAACTAGTGAGATCGCCTCGTTCACTAACAGATGCTCTCTTCGATTTACAACTCAAACGGGAGATCATAATGCTTGTACAATTATTACACGGTCGTTACACTGCACAATTCAGGGTTTCAGTCGGAAACAAATACCAAAAGAGAAGCCAAACTAAATTGATAAAGATGCACTCGTGTATTCGTTTACGTACGTATAGTTCTGCTATATATATATATATATATATATATATATATATATATATATATATATATATATATATATATATATATATATATATATATATATATATATATATATATATATATACCTTCTGTTAAAAATATATCGTAAATAGAACATCTACTTCCGATATCCAGAACTTATATTTTCCCTGCTCAACATTCTGCGTCATTCCTTAATAGAATGATTTTATTGTTTAATACCTAACCTGCATACTCCTCTCGTCGTGTCTGCTTAAAAATGTTTGCATATACATGTATGCTACAAAGATATTCTCTTTGTTCCAATGTCCAATCGAAACAAGTTTGGCAAACCACAATTTTCTGCTGAGGCGTGTATGTAATAGCCATCAAATAATATGCGAGTAATTATTGTTTCATTTGTTTCCTTCCATGTGATACGGATAGAAAATCCTTCTTTTTATGCAGATTGCAGAGGGTTTCCATTGATCACATGAGACAAATGCCTTATAAAGTTTGTTTTTTGGAGAGAAGAAAAAAATTACTTCTTTTCAGTTTCCTTGTTTTGCGTAGATTTATTCCATTTGTGTCAAGGATTTGCGTCAATATTTAACATTTTTTATTTCCGTGCATAGTGTAGCCGGCTACATTACACTTAAGATGTGATGGTATGTAACAATGCAACTGCCTTTATTTTCAACCATTGTGGCAGCGTCTGCTTCATAAGAAGCATACATTTTTTTTATATCGAAACCAGTGGAATTTCCCAAAACAATTATATTCAAATGTCTCATACAAGTTATATAGTTATGATGAATAGCTAGAAAATAAAAGATTTTCAGTTCAATACTATTCTAAAGTAGTGATTAATTATTCTTTGTTTTACCTTAATCTTTGTTTTTTTTTTACATGGGTATGTCACCCATGCAGAGGCGTAGCTGGGAGGGGGGGGGGGGGCAGGGGGTACATATGTCCCCGGGCGCCAAGGTACAGGGGCGCCAAAATGAGGCTTACAACGTTACAATATAATAAGTAAACAAGGGTAATAAATCGGTCACAAGATCACTGGGGTGCCAATTTTATAGTTCGTCTCCGAGCGCAAAATATCATCGCTACGCCTCTGCACCCATGTCTGCATTTTGTTTTGCACGTGTATATTATTATTTGAATTATTATTTGATGCGCACACTTTAATCATGTTTGAGTGAGTTAGTTCATATATTCGCACAATTTATTAACCAGGGTTCATAATGTAATATCATATCCACATGGTATAACATTCATGGATACAAATTAAAATATTGGGCACACGCGTTACTGATGCATACATAATGATTTTGTGCTCGCTAGTTAATAATACGACCGCAGGAATACTTTTTATTCGCTAAATTTGGTATTTTAGTATTTTGTGTACAGAATAAGTTATGTTGTGTGCACATATTACAGTTTTATGAATATATGTATGTTCATTGAAGCTTCCATATTTTAAATAGAACAAAGCCTTGGAAATGCCTTAAGTTGAATTATGTATTTCACTGAACACCAGAATATGAACCCGCCATCTCACCCCCGCTTTTTTTTTTTCTTTTCTTTTCTTTTTTCTTCATACTCCGGCGCGAATAGCAGAGATGAAATATCTCTTTTCAATCAGACTTGAAGACGCTCTTTGATATCGAAATGTCACCAACATGAGTTCGAAAGTTAGTTCTAGACTTTATACATTTGATCTGTCAGGCTTAAGTTAGTGCCCACGGGTAAATGTTCAAAGGTAGTCGTTCATGATTGGTCAATTTTCAGGCAGACATTAATGAGGGCAAATTTTAAGTCAGAAATTAATGATGTGCCAGTTTAAATTAGTTAATTTAAAGCCAGATTTTAAAATGACTAAATTTTAAGCTAAACTTTAGCGACAATTAAATTTTAAATCAGACTTTATTGATGGGTCAGTTTTAAATCACACTTTAATGGTGAGTCTATTTTAAGTCATCGTCAACGGGTCAGATTTATGCAAGACTTTAATAAGGCATCAATTTAAGTCACACAATAACGATGGGTAAGTTTTAAGTGTGAATGATGGACCAGTTTTAAGTCAGACATTAACAATAGGTCAATTTTAAGCTTAACGTTAATCAATTTGAAAATAGATTTGAATGATGTGCCAGTTTTAAGTCAGGCATTAACGATATGGTAGTTTAAATCAAATTTTAATTATGGCTCACATTTTGATTAGTGTCAATGTTTCAGTCTTTAGCAAGACTTTAATGATGGGTCACATTTAATTAAGATTTTAAATATGGGTCAGATGTAAGAAAGACTTTAATGATGGGTCAAATTTAAGTAAGATTTCAATCATGGGTCAAATTTAAGTAAGACTTTAATTATATGTCAAATTTAAGTAAGATTTCAATCATGCGTCAAATTTAAGTAAGACTTTAATTATAGGTCAAATGTAAGTAAGATTTTAATCATGGGTCAAATTTAAGTAAGATTTTAATGATGGGTCAAATTTAAGTAAGACTTCACTTATAGGTCAAATTTAAGTAAGACTTTAATGATGGGTCAAATTTTAGTAAGATTTTAATGATGGGTCACATTTAAGTAAGACTTCACTTATAGGTCATATTTAAGTAAGATTTTAATGATGAGTCAAATTTAAGAAAGACCTTAATGATGGGTCAAATGTAAGTAAGACTTTAAAGATGGGTCAAATTTAAGTAAGATTTTAATGATAGTTCAAATTTAAGTAAGTCTTTAATTATGGGTCAAATTTAAGTAAGATTTTAATGATGGGTCAAATATAAAAAAGACTTTAATGATGGGTCAAATTTAAGTAAGATTTTAATGATGGGTCAAATTTAAGTAAGATTTTAATGATAGTTCAAATTTAAGTAAGATTTTAATGATGGTCACATTTAAGTAAGATTTTAATGATGGGTCAAATTTAAGTCAAATTTAAGTAAGATTTTAATGATAGTTCAAATTTAAGTAAGACTTAAATTATGGGTCAAATTTAAGTAAGATTTTAATGATAAGTAAAATTTAAGTAAGACTTTAATTATGGGTCAAATTTAAGTAAGATTTTAATGATAGGTCAAATTTAAGTCAAATTTAAGTAAGATTTTAATGATAGTTCAAATTTAAGTAAGTCTTTAATTATGAGTCAAATTTAAGTAAGATTTTAATGATGGGTCAAATTTAAGAAAGACCTTTATGATGGGTCAAATGTAAGTAAGACTTTAATTATGGGTCAAATTTAAGTAAGATTTTAATGATAGTTCAAATTTAAGTAAGACTTTAATTATGGGTCAAGTTTAAGTAAGATTTTAATGATAGTTCAAAATTTAAGTAAGACTTTAATTATGGGTCAAATGTAATAAAGACTTTAATGATGGGTCAAATTTAAGTAAGATTTCAATTATGGGTCAAATTTAAGTAAGATTTCAATTATGGCTCAAATTTAAGAAAGACTTTAATTATGGGTCAAGTTTAAGTAAGATTTTAATGATAGTTCAAATTTAAGTAAGACTTTAATGATGGGTCAAATTTAAGTAAGATTTCAATTATGGGTCAAATTTAAGAAAGACCTTAATGATGGGTCAAATTTAAGAAAGACCTTAATGATGGGTCAAATTTAAGAAAGGCTTTAATGATGGGTCAACTTTAAGAAAAACTTTATTGATGGGTCAAATTTAAGAAAGACCTTAATGATGGGTCAAATTTAAGAAAGGCTTTAATGATGGTTCAAATTTAAGTAAGACTTTAATGATAGGTCAAATTTAAGTAAGATTTCAATCATGGGTCAAATTTAAGTAAGACTTTAATTATAGGTCAAATTTAAGTAAGATTTCAATCATGGGTCAAATTTAAGTAAGACTTTATTGATGGGTCAAATGTAAGTAAGATTTTAATCATGGGTCAAATTTAAGTAAGATTTTAATGATGGGTCAAATTTAAGTAAGACTTCACTTATAGGTCAAATTTAAGTAAGACTTTAATGATGGGTCAAATTTTAGTAAGATTTTTATGATGGGTCACATTTAAGTAAGACTTCACTTATAGGTCATATTTAAGTAAGATTTTAATGATGGGTCAAATTTAAGAAAGACCGTAATGATGGGTCAAATGTAAGTAAGACTTAAAAGATGGGTCAAATTTAAGTAAGATTTTAATGATAGTTCAAATTTAAGTAAGACTTTAATTATGGGTCAAATTTAAGTAAGATTTTAATGATAGGTCAAATTTAAGTCAAATTTAAGTAAGATTTTAATGATAGTTCAAATTTAAGTAAGTCTTTAATAATGAGTCAAATTTAAGTAAGATTTTAATGATGGGTCAAATTTAAGAAAGACCTTTATGATGGGTCAAAAGTAAGACTTTAATTATGGGTCAAATTTAAGTAAGATTTTAATGATAGTTCAAATTTAAGTAAGACTTTAATTATGAGTCAAGTTTAAGTAAGATTTTAATGATAGTTCAAATTTAAGTAAGACTTTAATTATGGGTCAAATGTAAGAAAGACTTTAATGATGGGTCAAATTTAAGTAAGATTTCAATTATGGCTCAAATTTAAGTAAGATTTCAATTATGGGTCAAATTTAAGAAAGACTTTAATTATGGGTCAAGTTTAAGTAAGATTTTAATGATAGTTCAAATTTAAGTAAGACTTTAATGATGGGTCAAATTTAAGTAAGATTTCAGTTATGGGTCAAATTTAAGAAGGACCTTAATGATGGGTCAAATTTAAGAAAGGCTTTAATGATGGGTCAAATTTAAGAAAGGCTTTAATGATGGGTCAAATTTAAGAAAGGCTTTAATGATGGGTCAAATTTAAGAAAGACTTTATTGATGGGTCAAATTTAAGAAAGACCTTAATGATGGGTCAAATTTAAGAAAGGCTTTAATGATGGGTCAAATTTAAGTAAGATTTTAATGATGGGTCAAATTTAAGTAAGACTGTAATGGTTCGTTAGTTTTAAGTCAAACTATTAATAATGATCAATTTTATAACAGTATGAAAGTGTTAGTTTATAATCAGACATTAATGATGGGTCAATTTATAGTTAGACTTTAATTTCAGGTAATCAAATTTTACATTTAACTTTAAGTCAAGACTCAAGTTCTTTTTTTTTAGTGATCTGTTCCTGTCATCTTATAAATTGTTCGGACAAGAATTTCAGGATACAAATAAAATCTAATATTTCTTATGCTCCAAATCTGCTCACCTGGTCAACTGCAATACCATTTATCTGCTTCACATATTACGTCTGTGTTTGAGGGTTGAGATGGGTGGTTGTTGGTGGGGGTGATGTAAGGGACTGGGGAACTTTTAAACTTGGAGTTCTTGGTCATAGGTTTAATATTTTTCGCCATAAGTTGAACTTCAAGTTCATTGATTTATGTGAGATCTTTTCCTCTTATTATGTGAGGTTTAACACAATTTTCAGCACATGATATGATTTACATGACGGCTCGTATATTTGGTGGAGGGAGAACTCTGGAGAACTCCAGAATGATCTACCGACCCACGGAAAACTACTGGCAAGCTTTCTCACATACCAACATTGGTTGAGCCGAAACTCGAACTTACGCGTACAAAGATGTGATCTCGGAATGATCTGTAAAGGCTAGCTGCTTTGATCACTTGGTCACCAAGGTCACATTTAAGTGAGATATATATCAAAAATAGGAACGATAACCAGTGCTTTCTACTTGAACTTATACACATATAATCTTGTGTAAAAGAAATAATTATATTTTTTGTGCAATATACAGTAAAACTAAATTAAGTATCGATTATAGATGAAATGGTGCATGAATATGAAGCATTTGCTGGTACATGCTCTCTGTCCTAACATTTCCGAATGTGGGGAAACAAATAATGTAACCCCCATGACTGGGATTTCCTTGTCTTGGTCCAGACCCTAACATAGATTCTATGTCCCTAAGTATCCAGTCATATTGCAAGAACCTCCTGCTTACTACAACAATCTTGGGTTTTAACGACTACATCATATATGAGAGATGACTATAAAAAAAAACAGCAGTGCGTTATGTTGTTTACCTTGATAACAGTAAACTACAGTACTAAATTACAGAGTTAATATTTAAAATATGGCTACAAGCATCAGCTAAATATGCATCCATACATGTTCAGTAATATGCACTCGTCTCCAAAATTGTAAATAATATAGAAAACTTTCTGTCAAGCCAAAATTGGCAACGACAGATAATTGTGTCAGGGGCGCAAAGAGCGCATTGATTTGGGGTGCGCCAAAAAGCCTCTTGATTCTGTACGTATATGTTAGATCTACGTGTAACTGTTATTATCTACTCAGATGACCTTATTTATTGCCAATTATGAGCACTACAATCCTTTATTCCTAAAGAAAAAATTGCTCGATGCATGAATTTACAAAGCTTTTTATGTTTTTCTTAATATGATGGAAGCGGTAAAAATACACATAAAAATGTACTAATTTCTTTCCTGTGAGAACACAGTAAGCCAAATGTACGATCAATTACTCTGTGCTGTAATGGTAATACTATTTCAAATGATCGTATTCACTATACTTGCTGTATCTTCAGTTTCGTTTCAGCTTTTAAACGTGAATATGAAAATTTAAAATGGCACTTGAAACAAGCACTGTCTATTTCATTGCTATAAACTGTAACAGACGAGTATTATGACTCACAGACGGAAAGCTGCTAGTGCTATGTTGTTGCTAAAAATTATTTTTTAACTTTATTCTTTGAGTAGCATTACGATCAGAGAAAAGGCGGTTAATTTTCACCGTGCATCCGTCAATGTATCTTTCGTCCATTTTACTCAAGTTCTATTACTTATCTGCAATATAACCGTTGATATAATTTTTATATTTAGGCCAGACGCAAGCGCAATGATTGACATATTATCATTATTATAATCTGTTTAACATTTTCTTGTCTAAATCGATTGCAATAACAATTGAATAAGGATTGTCACTTTAAATTTTATTGTAGAAGCTGTAAGTGGTTAACTGCTTGACAATTGATGGTTTCTGTATACACAGTTTATTATGCCGCCGATATAGCGCTACAGAAAAGTTAAAACAAATCGTTGAACGGATCATGCAATTCGTAAATCCGTTCAAAACATCGTTCGAACGGATTACTAAGTGGATTATTAAAGAGATGAGTAATTCGTCAAACGGATTATTAAATAATAGTGGTCCAACAGTAGCTCCCTGGGGTACTCCTTGATTAGTAGTTTGCAAAATCGAGAATCGGGGAATTCGTGATATCTCTTTGCTTTCTTAATGATAAATATTGATCTAACCACTATAATAAAAACTATTGAATGTCAATCTTTCTGCGTTTGATAAGGAGCCAGAAAGACTAAGGAAGACCATAAGCTTTACTTAATGAAAGAAAATACTTCTGACTTCCTTTCCCTGGTTTAGAGATGAGCAAATTGGGATGAAATTATCTATTAACTGACTTGCAGAATCACCGAGTATAACGCCTCATTGATATGGTACAAATTATCTTAAAAATATAATTATGCACATATTTATAGAAACACTTTTCAAACAATTCGGACAAAGAAAACCGACCTAAAGAAAACTACTGTTAAACTTTCTCACATACCCACGTTGGCCCAAGACGGAAGAGATGTGTCAGTGATCTGTAAAGACGAGCGCCTTAGACCACTCTTTATGTGTCCCAAAATATCAAGGAGAGATATAAGGCGATAGTTTGAAATATTTGTTCTACGTCGGTTTTTTTTTAAATACTGAAACAACATTTGCAAATCTCCAAAATTCTGAAATTCTTGAAACTGAAAGATAAATATTTTTTATTGTGCAAAAATACGATATAATGGATACTTAATTATATTTCTTTAAAGTAGCTTGGAATATAATAAATCCGGACCAAACGCTCTCGATTGATTCAAACGGATAATAATGCATACGTTGTCTTCAATAATTTTAATGCAAGAGAGAGAGAGAGAGAGAGAGAGAGAGAGAGAGAGAGAGAGAGAGAGATGGGAGGAGGGAGGGATGGGGAAAGTCATGTAATATTTCCAGTTCAACAAGTTGATATTGTGTTATTTGTGTTATGTTGTTGATTTGTTTCCTGGACTACTCGCAGAATATATTGTTAAATATGTTAGCTTTCTCTCCATCATTTGCTACCGTAGCCAAGTTTATAATCAATGAATAATACGATTTCTTCGTAGGCTTTACATGGTTATCTTTCCACTAATATTTGCTTTGCAGCAGATGCAGCGGTAAGTGTTGTGGTTTGTGCGTACGTTTTGCTCCGTCGTAAGCCACATCCTTTGTCTTCTGCGGTTTCTAATTTGGTTGCGCATCTAAGATAGGTCTTTCGCAAGTCAAGTGTTTTTGTGGCATTATTTTACTTACTGCCTCCCAACTTATATTTGTTAATTTAGGAACGCTCTCGTTAATATTGCTTTTCGTGAAGTATTTCATCCATAAAACAGAATGCAGACGTGAATTTAACAAAGTATCGTCTCTTTTATCATATATTAATATCACTCTCTTACAGTACTCGCGTTCTGGTATATTTAATTTTAAGGCAATAAATACTGAACACACACACACACACACACACACACACACACACACACACACATATATATATATATATATATATATATATATATATATATATATATATAATTATATATATATATATATTGAGAGAGAGAGAGAAGGCGAGATACATACACATAAAATATAAACAAATAACACACACACAAACATACATACATACATACATACATACATACATACATACATACATACATACATACATACATACATACATACATACATACATACATACATACATATAGGTAGGTAGGTAAGTAGGTAGGTGGGCGGGTGGGTGCTTATGTATGTAGTTAGGTATTTTGTCTCGTGTTCATTCACGTAGATATGGAGTTGTACGGCTTTTCACCTGTTCAGAAAGAAAGCAAGTACCACAATATAATGGCATTCCGTCATGTATTCGTAAGTAGTGTGCGTGAAAGTTTTGTTGTCTCGCAATTTCGCAGTTCTTATTCTTAGTAAATCATAAACAATGTGCGTGAACGCCTTGTTGTCTCGCAATTTCGCATTTCCTATTCTTAGTAAATCATAAACAATGTGCGTGAACGCATTATTGTCTCGCATTTTCGCAGTTCATATTCTTAGTAAACCATAAACAATGTGCGTGAAGATCTAGTTGCCTCGCAATGTCACAGTTCCTATCCATTTTATTTTCTTTCTAGCCAATAAAGATGCATCTTCTTTAAAACTGTTTTTAAAAATCTTTTACTTCTTATTCGACTTACTGTTTATGAAATAAAAAATCAGATCCCGTATATATTTATTATTCAGATCGAGATAATATAATGATGTGATCTCACTATGTCTTTAGATTGTAATTTCGTGCATCGTTTAATTTATTTAGTTTCAGTTACTTCATAGTAAACACTTAAACACAGCATCTGGGAGAACCTTGTTATTCAGCATCGGAAGTCATTAATTATGGTAATTTGTAGCTCGCTCAAGCAGTAATAATGATGAGTAATAACGGATGATCATGTCACTGTGGATGAATGTGTAAGTGATTTACCAGAATGAGATGTGCTGATTGTGTGTGTGTGTGTGTGTGTGTGTGTGTGTGTGTGTGTGTGACTTGAATTTTTAGCGTAACTTTAACAATGTTTCAGTCATATCGCTACGATATCTGCAGTGTGTCAGTTTATCGTGATGTCCAGCGCTGGGGCATCATGCCGCAGACATATAGCATAATGTCCCACCCAGTCACATTATCCTGACGCCAGGCAACCTGCCAATCCTAGCACTAACCTCATAATGCTGAGCAGCAAGCTAGGCAGCTGCTAGTGTCATATTTATGAGTCTTTGGTATGACTCGGTTGGGGTTCGAGCCCGCGACCTTCGTCATATGAGGCAGACGCTCTAACCACTAGGTCACCGGAGTGGTCCTGTGTTTCTATTAGTATTAAACCAAAGTATTGCCTTAATTTTTAAAAATTACAATAGCAACATTATAAATGTGCCGGAGCCTATTAAAAACGTGCATTTGTTGTTGTTGTTGTTGTTGTTGTTGTCGTTTAATATTATCCCTATATATCTTTGGAATAAATATAGCAAATCTGACTGTAATTAATTAGGAGTCAACGATATGGTAACAAATAAAAATAGTAACCTGCTGGAATATAATATGTAAAGGCAGATGAAGATATAAGATGACATGGCATTGTACGTAATTCGTAATTTCATCGGTTTCTTTTTATTATTATCATTATCATCAGTTGCGACAATATCTTAGAAACAGAGCCATTACTATGTCCTTAGCAGTTATACTGTAATAAGAAAAATTAAAATACAGGTCAAGTCCTCTTGCAAATAATTTATTGTACTGTGTCCTCAAAAATAGGCGAGTTTTCATTAGATTTTCCTTTTATTCCATCAACCATCAAGTTGTTTTGTCAAGAATGTACCTCCACTTTATGCACATTAATCTCTGCCTATTCTAATTTCTGTGTATTTCTTCTCTTCAAGTTTTAGGTTGCCTTTCGACGCTTTTTATCACGCCTAATCAAATTTTCAGAATTCATTTGACCGACTGTTACCAGTATTATTTAATTAAGTTAACATTTTGTTCGGTTATTCTATTTCAGCCAGGTGAGATATGTTGATTATCAGAACCCTGTTACTGAACATATCTATTTCAGTCAGGTGAGATATGTTGATTTTCAGAACCCTGTTACTGAACATATCTATTTCAGCCAGGTGAGATATGTTGATTATCGGAACCCTGTTACTGAACATATCTATTTCAGCCAGGTGAGATTTGTTGATTATCGGAACCCTGTTACTGAACATATCTATTTCAGCCAGGTGAGATATGTTGATTATCGGAACCCTGTTACTGAACATATCTATTTCAGCCAGGTGAGATATGTTGATTATCAGACCCCTTTTACTTAACATATCTATTTCAGACTGGTAAGTGAGAAATATTGATGATTATAACCCTGTTACTGAATATATCTATTTCAGTCTGGTAAGTGAGATGTGTTGATGATTATAACCTTGTTACGTAACATATATTGTAACGTAGTGAGGATCATGAAAACAAATGGATAGAGGGGAAGGAGTTTAAGCACTAACTTGGTGTCTAATATATATATATATATATATATATATATATATATATATATATATATATATATATATATATATATATACAGTGATCTAACTTATAGTCATGACATAAACTATTTCTGTTGTTTCATGGAATATTGAAAGTGTAGCAAAGTACAATAATTACATCTAAAACTATTGCAAATCCTTTTAACTAATTGTATTGTTTGAAACTTGGAGTATTAATAAATGTCAATTTGATGATTTCCATTCAGGTTATGAACATTTTTCTTCCATCAGGCAGAAGAGACACAGGTAAGGTAGAAATTCTGGAAGCATTTCTGTTTTGATACCTAACACTCTGATATCATATGAAATTGTATCAAGAATGTGTGAGCATTTTTTGATAAACGTGTGATAATCTTCCTTTAAGACGGCTCGGTTGTTGTTCTTGTAGGGTTTAGCGCTATTTTTCAGCACAGTATACGCTGTACATGGCGGCCAGTATTATTCGTGGAGGAAGAACCCAGGAAAACCCCAGAAAGAACCACCGACCCACGAGAAGCTACCGGCAAGCTTTCTCACTAACCCACATTAGCCGAGCCTGAGACTCGAACCCACGCAGACAGAGGTGAAATGGCAGTGATCCGTAACGGTGAACGCTTCAGACCACTCGGCCACATGGGGCTCCGAAAGACGGCTTGGTGTGTACCATAAAAAGTCATCATGTTATTAGGATACAAATTTAATTCTTCTATACATAATGATGTACGAGTAACGTTGAAGAGAATGTATCAAACTACATATACTTTCTAGACGCTAGGGTTAAAACAAAATTTGTTGGATTACATACCCATTGATAGATTGACTGGTATATATTGATGTGTTATATCCTACGAAGGTGATAATTTTGACGTATCACAACAAAATTAAATATACACAACATAATAAACTTGGACTTTCCTTGACAAACCTGCTGTAAATATTCAATACTTTTGATTCGTGGACGGCTACTTGACGCAAACGTTGATAACATTGCTTACATTGCAAAATTAGGTGGCAGTGTAGGGATTACGTAATAGGTTCCTATGATATTTTCCAGTTTTTTTCGGATGTTTGGCGGGAGCATTATAAATAGCTCATTATATTTCCTCTATATTGCTAATTTAAATTTAGAAATGATGCAGAAATAGAAAACTTGCTTTTACTGACTAATGATGACGATGCTAAATACACCGGTCGTCAAAAAACAACTGTATGCATAGGGAATGGACACATTTAATATGAAATGATAAAATGCAAGAAATTTGTTTTTGATTATTTTGAAAACTGTATAGCTCTGATGTCTGGGCCAGTTTATGATTCTTTAGAAACATCCATTGATACTTCCTACAATCCTTAACGAGATGGCCTGCTTCGTTGCAGCCGTAACACACCGGTTCTCCTTTCCTCCCCGAGGTATCCTTCTCTGCCCCATGAGTCTTTCCCGACCCACGGAAATGTCCTTGGCTGGGATTTCCGGCCCCTGGTCTCCCACCATTTCTGGCCATTATGTCTTTGGGGTGCCACCTCAGTGGTCCTTCTATGCTCACCGTTTCCAGGTCGGTCCTTACCACCCCAAGTGGTTGGACGTGTGTGCGCGTTCTCATAGCGCTCCACCATCACGCTTATCTCATCCAAGGTTGAGAATTCCAGCTCCGCTAAGAACACAATCATGTCTTTTCTGTAAGTACTTAAGACGTGCTCTTTCAAACATTTCTCCCGTATGCCCTCATACGTTAGCGCGATACCAGCCATTTTCATCCATTTATCCAAAATTACGCGTACTCAACTATGTTGTTGTCGTTTAATATTATCCCTATATATCTTTGGAATAAATATAGCAAATCTGACTGAAATTAATTAGGAGTCAACGATATAGTAAGAAATAAAAATAGTAACCTGCTGGAATATAATATGTAAAGACAGATGAAGATATAAGATGACATGGCATTGTACGTAATTCGTAATTTCATCGGTTTCTTTTTATTATTATCATCATCAGTTGCGACAATATCTTAGAAACAGAGCCATTACCATGTCCTTAGCAGTTATACTGTAATAAGAAAAATTAAAATACAGGTGAAGTCCTCTTGCAAATAATTTATTGTACTGTGTCATTAAAAATAGGCGAGTTTTCATTAGATTTTCCTCCTATTCCATCAACCATCAAGTTGTTTTGTCAAGAATGTACCTCCACTTTATGCACATTAATCTCTGCCTATTCTAATTTTTGTGTATTTCTTCTCTTCAAGTTTTAGGTTGCCTTTCGACGCTTTTTTTTTTTTCATGCCTAATTAAATTTTCAGAATTCATTTGACCGACTGTTACCAGTATTATTTAATTAAGTTAACATTTTGTTCGGTTATTCTATTTCAGCCAGGTGAGATATGTTGATTATCAGAACCGTGTTACTGAACATATCTATTTCAGCCAGGTGAGATATGTTGATTTTCAGAACCCTGTTACTGAACATATCTATTTCAGCCAGGTGAGATATGTTGATTTTCAGAACCCTGTTACTGAACATATCTATTTCAGTCTGGTAAGTGAGATATGTTGATGATTATAACCTTGTTACGTAACATATATTGTAACGTAGTGAGGATCATGAAAACAAATGGATAGAGGGGAAGGAGTTTAAGCACTAACTTGGTGTCTAAGATATATATATTATAGTCATGACATAAACTATTTCTGTTGTTTCATGGAATATTGAAAGTGTAGCAAAGTACAATAATTACATCTAAAACTATTGCAAATCCTTTTAACTAAGTGTAATGCTTGAAACTTGGAGTATTAATAAATGTCATTTTGATGATTTCCATTCAGGTTATGAACATTTTTCTTCCATCAGGCAGAAGAGACACAGGTTATGTAGAAATTCTGGAAGCATTTCGGTTTTGATACCTAAAACTCTGATATCATATGAAATTGTATCAAGAATGTGTGAGCATTTTTTGATAAACGTGTGATAATCTTCCTTTAAGACGGCTTGGTTGTTGTTCTTGTAGGGTTTAGCGCTATTTTTCAGCACAATATAGGCTATACATGGCGGCCAGTATTATTCGTGGAGGAAGAACCCAGGAAAACCCCAGAAAGAACCACCGACCCACGAGAAGCTACCGGCAAGCTTTCTCACTTACCCACATTAGCCGAGCCTGAGACTCGAACCCACGCAGACAGAGGTGAGATGGCTGTGATCCGTAACGGTGAACGCTTCAGACCACTCGGCCACATGGGGCCCCGAAAGACGGCTTGGTGTGTACCATAAAAAGTCATCATGTTATTAGGATACAAATTTAATTCTTCTATACATAATGATGTACGAGTAACGTTGAAGAGAATGTATCAAGATACATATACTTTCTAGACGCTAGGGTTAAAACAAAATTTGTTGGATTACATACCCATTGATAGATTGACTGGTATATATTGATGTGTTATATCCTACGAAGGTGATAATTTTGACGTATCACAACAAAATTAAATATACACAACATAATAAACTTGGACTTTCCTTGACAAACCTGCTGTAAATATTCAATACTTTTGATTCGTGGACGGCTACTTAACGCAACGTTGATAACATTGCTTACATTGCAAAATTAAGTGGCAGTGTAGGGATTACGTAATAGGTTCCTCTGATATTTTCCAGTTTTTATCGGATGTTTGGCGGGAGCATTATAAATAGCTCTTTACATTTCCTCTATATTGCTAATTTAAATTTAGAAATGATGCCGACATAGCAGACTTGCTTTTTCTGACTAATGATGACGATGCTAAATACACCGGTCGTCAAAAAACAACTGTATGCATAGGGAATGGACACATTTAATATAAAATGATAAAATGCAAGAATTTTTTTTTTATTATTTTGAAAACAGTATAGCTTTTATGTATGAGCCAGTTTATAATTCTTTAGAAACATCCATTATTGGATCAGTTGATATTATGTTGTTGATGGATAGTGTTGTTGTTATGGGGCTTAAAGCCATTTTTTCAGCACAAGATATATGGCGGCCTTTGTAACTGTTGCAGAAAGAACCCTCGAAAACCCCAGAAAGAATCACTGACCCACGGAAAGCTACTGGCAAGTTCTCTTACGTACGGACACTGGCCGAGCCCAAGACTCGAATCCACGCAGATAGAGGTGAGATGGCAATGATCCCTAACGGTGATATTTTACCATAATGAGTTAACTCAGGTATGAAGTTACATTAACAATAGCAGTTAATGAAAGGAGTTATCTCCCCGCTCGTGAGAGGAGTTATCCTACTGCCCATGAGTTAAGTTAGGCAGAGAGAATGACTGATAACTTTCAGTGTGAGTAATAGTGCAGATGATCTTAAATTTTACACAGTTTGAAACTATGTTTAAAACTTTTGTTAGGTAGAGAAAAGATATTTAGGTTTAAAGCTTTGATAAAGACTTGTGAGTCTATAAATAAATTCATAGCCTGAAATTTTTTTTTTTTTATGTTATTTTGTTTATTGATCGGAATGAGATTAATTGACTGGTTCAAAGAAACAAAATGGTATAACACACTATTCAGAGTTTTTTTTTTAAACAGATCATACCTTTGGCGGAATATTGACCGATTGAGGTGGATCACAGCTAATTTGGTCAGTAATGCTACACACGGTCTCTTTCGAAATGCCTGCCTGCTGCAAGAGTGGTTCTGCTTTTTTTTCGTTGTATGTCTCTGTCCGCATTTTTAATATACTCCCATTATCTATTCGATTATGTTGTATCCTTTTTCTAGAAATGCGTTCGACCCATAATGATGACACAGACTAGTCACGTCCGATCGTGTAAGTTGTACAGCTTAGATATACAGCTTCTGCTAGTGAGACCTGCATCCACAGATAACATTTTATTTCTGTATACTCTACCTCTTGGAGATGAAATGTGGGTCAAGTAAAGAGTTGATTATGTATCCATTAACGATATTCAACTTGTCATTCGATTGTTTTGAAGTGCTGAATTTTGTTACTGATTTTGTAATGTGTTCATTGTTCCGCTGTACTAAACTCGATCCAGCGATGTGTTATGAAAATTCACAGTGATTCTTGTTCAACGAGAATTAACTAAAGAAAGAGGTGTTTCTTTGTCTGGGTTGTACTATTGGTAGGTAAAATAAACATACGCTCGCTCACACGCGCACACATTACATCAATGGAAGGGACTTAAGTTATTTTTAATTTAAAGCAATTATTAAGTAGTATTTCTTTTATAAAATATATTGGTGGCCCTGATAAGAACCATTTCTTTTTTCTTTTTTTTATATTTAAAAAAATTGATGAACTTGACATCATCATTTTTAACTGTCTTTACCGTTTTTAAAGGCAAAGTCTTCCTCTTCCACCTCTGGTGCTGCTTTGGTGTAATGGCAGTAATTGTAGCTGCTTGTGTCTCAGTAGCTGTGAAAGCGGACGCAGTGATGGAGTCTTAGAAATCTTTAGGTTGAGCTAAAGACATCTGATGGATTTATCTCATATACGTTATATCTTTAAAAATGTCTTGTAACGAACTCGTGATACATTCAAAAATAAATAACCGCACCGGTGACTTAGTGGTTAGTTCGTCCGCCGTGGAAGCGGGAGGTCGTGGGGTCGATCCCCGGCCGAGTCATACCAAAGACTTTGAATAATGGTACTAACAGCTGCCTCGCTTTTTGCTGGAAATCATAAGTAGCGAACTTGTTAGAACAGGGCTCGCATAACTTCCGGCTGATTAACCGCTCCGGTGGCCTAGTGATTAGAGCGTCCGCCCCGGAAGCGGGAGGTCGTCGGTTCGATCCCCGGCCGAGTCATACCAAAGACTTACAAAAATGGTACTAACAGCTGCCTCGCTTGGCGCTTAGCATTAAGAGGTTAGTGTTAGGACTGGTTGGCCTGATATCAGGATAATGTGACTGGGTGGGACATCATGCTACATGTCTGCGGCATGATGCTCCAGTGCTAGATATCACTATAACTGCCTTATGGCAGACATCGTAGCGATATGACTGAAAAATTGTTAAAGCTACGTTAAAATCCTAATCAAACAAACAAAAAACAAACATTAAAAATATGCAGTTTTCCTCATCTCTTCTTCTTTTTCTCGCTTTCATTTTTCCCTTTTCTTCTTCTTCTTGTAGTTGTTGAACGAATGCTTCGACTGCTTCTTCTTTAAATTGCAATAATATCTCTAATTCTTTCTTCTGTTTCTTTCTGAAATCACTCACCGATGGTAACAATGGAGAAGTAGGTGAGAGTGCTGCCGTTGCAGGAAAACTTTCTTGGGGAGACGACAAGCAATCAGCCAAAGACAAATGGAAGTCATCCATCTTTCCGAACAAGTTAGAGCAGCAGTTGTAGTCTTATTCATAGTACTATCAGCATATGCGATGTATCCGTAGCAGTCGCACCCCAGTACACTGTCTTCGGTATGAGTCATCGGTATTGTACTCAAACCGTTAAGCAACGGTAAACCCTTGGAACATTGACGCCACCATACACTGCAAGGATATCACGCGTCCGCTTTATTTTGACCGGAAGTGAGATCACACAGACATAATTTCGTAGCAGCGAATTCTCATTTGATATCACCTGTAGGCAAGACAACTCATACAAGGTATGTGTAAAGCGAGATTCACCCACCATCACTTCCAACATGCTTATCGACACACAGTGCTAATCTATGTTGAGGCATCATGGTCCATTATCACCAAGATTACTTATACGGCTAGCTGGACAAACAGGGTATGTGGAAAGGCAGGGTATCTGGAAAGATTGTTGATGTACGGACCGGCATGTGTTTGTCTGTGAGTGATAGTATAACAGTGAGTCTATAAACACTTCATTCCATTGTGTGGGATAGTATTTTTTATGTTTGTGTAAGTATAAGGTACGTGCAAAAACACTCCTACCCTTTTCCTGAATAATAGGAGTGTGTGCTTCGATTTTAATCAAACAGCGGTTTCTCGAATGTAAGATGTGTGTTTGGATAGTAATCAAAAAGCGGGTGCTGAATTGAAGTGGAGTGCGTTTAGAAAGTAATTAAAAAGTGGGTGCTGAATTGTGTGTGTTCATTTGTAGAATAGTGTACCGGATTGTAGATAAACATTTTTAAAAACATGTTCACTTGTTCCCAGAGTAAAACCATCTAACCATAAATATATGTGAACAAAATAAATCACGTCTCAATTCAACTCACATAAACAAACGGACAATTTCAACATAGGATTTCCCTTTGTTCTCAGAGGGACCTGCATGTAAACCCATGGGTGTAACGTTAATTGTGATATGTCCTCATACTCCCGTCCCCCATACCACTGCTGACATAAGATTAACAAAAGGATTAAACAAGTATCTGCATATAGTCATCATTATAAACAAATATGATGCCCATTTCTAAAATATTTTTACCGCTCCGGTGGTCTAAGCGGTTAGAGCGGATGCGAGAGGTCACGGGTTCAAACCCCGGCCGAGTCATACCAAAGATTTATAAAAATGCTCCTAACAGCTGCCTCGCTAGGCACTCAACATTTAAAGGTTAGTGTTAGGTCTGGTCGATCAGGTAGGTGTCAGAAAAATGTGACTTGATGTGACATGCAAGATGACTGCCACATGATGCCCCGTGGTTATACATTATTAGAAACTGCCACTGCCATCGTAGAGATATGACTGAATTTATTGTGAAAGCTACATTAAGGATATCAGACACTCGATGACCAATTCTTCAATGTTACTGACTGCATTCTTTGTCCTCAGATAATAATATGAAGGAAATAGGCATAATACCTTGTCCTCGGTATCACTTTCCCCAGACAATAATATGAACGAAGTATACGTCCCCAACAGATCATCCTCAGATTCGCTTCCGCCAAGGACATCGTGAAAAATAATGCGCCTAATGGCTCAATATCAAGTCCTCCGTATCGCATCCTCAATGTATAATAAACATGTAATGGAAAATATACATACAGCCCCAATATCCTTATTTGTTACAGTGGATAAAAACCTTTGCGTCTACAGTACCGTATATAATCTAATAATTTATTTGATTTTGTGAGTTTGGTTTCATTTTCGTTCAGCTTAATGACGGATAATAGCGTCAGAAACTGGTAGTAGTGGTAGTAGTAATAATAATAATAATCGATTATTATAATCCGGAACTGTTGTATCTGTTTATGAGTTAGAGCTAAAATTAGCTAAAAGTAATTGTTTCTTCTCGTTAGTGAACATTCACATCCTTGATAGCATGTGGCCTCCCGCCCACACCGTAATGTACGACAGTGAACGTTAACTGTACTAGAACTTATATCTTCTAGAATGATCCGTTAAATGACCATTGTATTTGACAATTTCCATGCCTACCACTTTGCCACTGCTTTTCTTTTTTCCCATCCCAGCGAGTCAGCGACTCGAACTGCTGTCTTCATAAACTATTATGGAATCGAATAAATTGTTATAATCGGTCATCAGTCCCGAGTCATAATCAATATCAGGTTGTTGTATTTTTCTAAACCGATCGTCGAATTCCTAATCGATTAATTGATAATTTTAGTAAAAGCAACAAATGTTCGAAACAAACATTGTCTAATCCGAACATCACTGTGTTCAGAAATAAATTTTGGAAAGTATGGACTGCACATAAAAAATGATAATGCACTTTAAAGTTCAAGGAATCAATTTTTGGTCAACATTTAAAAGAAATAAAACAAAGAGAAAAAAAAGAAATGAAAATGACCAACCTTTTAAAGAAATATTTATCAGTGGATGCTAATCATTTTGCATAAAGTTTTTAATGTTTATTATATGCACTTTTTTCTTCCTTAACTTTACATTGTGAGAATCGTGCAATTTGTTTGTATATATCACACCTTCAAATGGCACTACACGTGCGTCTAAAAATAGTATAGTGTATTAGGAACTACTTTGTAAATAAAAACATGTGCACTCATGTTCTAGACGCGTTAGCTTTTAGTTTCTTATATTGTGTTTGTGGATCAACTAAAACAGCTGCTTTTCTACTTGAAAGTAGAGATGATGCAAATAACAACGTGGACGAGATTTCTGAGTGACAAATGAAACTTTCAAACAAGCAAAAGAATTAACGTGATATTCGCAATATCCAGAACAAACGTGATAGACACAATATTGAAAATACAATTCTGATCATTTAAACAGTTATTTAGGAGACATATTCGTAACTTTTCGTAAATGGAATGGTTCAGACTATAGCCAGTGCTCTCTGCTGTTTAGAAAAAAAAATATTATAGAAAAGCATAATGAGGCCATGGGCTATTGCATATCTAGCCGAGACATACCATTTTATAAGTCAAAGTACTAAACTCAAGAAAAATAAAGCTGAAGGTTCTGGCAGAAAAAAAGCAAGAGCCTCAGTTTCAGTAAGCCGTAGAATTCTTATTTATGCAATGTAAATGGACTATCACACACCAGCTTTTTTGCAATTTCCCACGTTAACCTATTGATATAATGCTTTGGATTAAAGCTAACGATAGAAGCCATACACACTAGAGGTCATTACATAGCTGGAGTCCCTATTAAAAGCATGCAAGTGAAAAATCATAAACATGTCTTCTTTAGCTTGTAATAAGAAATTTCAAAAATATTTTTACATGTTTGCATCTTGAGTTTCCTCAAAATGTACTTTCTCAGTTCGGCAAATACGAATCGCACAAGATATGTCATGGGTTCAACAAGTTGATTACAAACCGCAAAATTGTACTGCAATTTCTACTACATTTCCAACCACAGTCACGTTCTCCTTATGCGCTCAAAATTCCATATCGTCTTTTCATAATTTCAGTTGAAAGTGTTCATTTTTCTCCACATTATGATTCCAAACACTCAATGACAGAAAAGAAACACACAAGCAGCTGGTTTCAGGTGGGTCCCTCTCTGTTCAAATCACACATACTTCGTGCGGAATTGACACAGCTAATAAATCTAGTCCATCGCAAGCAGAAAAGGGTACTTGAGTAAAATCAGCAATTAAAAAGTATATCCACATCAGACTGTGACGGGACAAATTTCTGGCCACCTTTGTAGAACCCATTAGCTGAGACCAGAGAACCATTAATTTGATATCTAGAGAATGGCCGCGAATCAATCGTCACACTTCCATGTTCAGAATGTCTTTTCGAGGGGAGAACTCTGTTTTGAAATTAAACATTTGTTGATGCAGGAGTCCAACAGACTATCAGGAACACGTAAACTTTGATTTCATGGTGAAGCTGTCACGAACTGAGAATTTCCCTTAACCAGTAATCAATGTAGGCGGTCAGACTGACCCAGTATTTGGCACTTCTAACAAGGCGGAAATTGTACGTAATTATGATTGGCCACACTAAATAAAGGGGTGTGTTTCCCACACTGAAATTCCTAGTTTAATAACGTACATCGAAAACTCAAGTTAGTCTAAGCTGCTCTATAAGGGAGGATACTAGTCTTTGGACTTCAGTATTTGACTCCGAGAATTTGCAAGGAATTCTCCTCATGATAACCGTTGACCAAGGGGCCGGATGCGTAGGAAGATCGGGGTGTAAATGACACCACTTAAAGTATTCTGCGTCAATTTCATGAAATTCGTTTATGCCAATATAATGTTTTGCTTGAATTGTCTGATAATATGTGCATACAGTTAGTTGTTTAAATTCATAGATCAATTTTTCCTGATATGAGTATAACTGCTGATTTTTTACAATTTATTTTATAGAAATGTGACGAATAGTTAAATATGTTGTCTTGTTGTATAGCAATGGGGTATTCTAATATTTTATGTATTATTTCAGTTATATGAGTTATGAGAATTCGTTTGAATTCACCCATCTTAAATGATTTCATGTATGATAGACTAGCATTGTATATTAGCTTGTAATAAGAATGGCAAAAATATTTTTACATGTTTACATCTTGAGGTTTCTCAAAATGTACTCTCTCAGTTCGGCAAATCCGAATTGCACAAGCTATGTCATGGGTTCAACAATGACAATTAGTGTTAATTTATGTCGTAAAACACTATGCTGAGTTATGAACAGGAAATGTTACGTTAATTCTTGAATTTATCATCTTGTTTGTATAATGATTAGGTTCTAAGAATTTAATGTATTACATAAATTTATTGTTTTACGAGAATACATGTGAATTCACCGAATTTCGATTTCATAGATGATTTAGCGACAGTGCATTCAATTTATGTGCTGTGTAAATTAAGGCGGGGCCAGAATTCAAAGCAGCGATGTATAATTAGCAATTTATTTGACTACAGTCATTTGAAGACATGTGTAGTTAATTACTAGCCGTAACGTCTGTTTACCACTCATAGAAATATCTGATTTTTGAACCAGGAATAATGAAAATTCTCAACTGTATCCATTGTAACGAGAGACTTAGGGTTGTTCTAATTTCTTTTGAAAGGGAGAAAATAGTTTTTGGAACATCTTGAAGTTACGTAAATTGCGACGTACACTTGGAAAAGGAATTGGGGAACGGAAATTGCAGCGAGCGCATGATACAGTGGACAAGTCCGCAATCGAGCAGAAACATCCACGGGTGCAGATTATCTAGAGACGGACGAGAAAGTGTCTTCTAGAACCAACATTCAATAGAACAGTGAACGGGATCGAGGAATAGCAGGTTATGAAAATCGAACAAAGTGTTGACTTCGATTGTACCACTCGATCCTATGATGATTGAAAGCTATCAGTAATAGATCGGCTAATTTGTTTAAATCTATTTCAAATTTTATTGTTATTCGGTGAAAGTTATGTTTCTAAACAGCGTGTATTCTTAATGAAAGGCAGTTTTCATAATTGTGTATGCACTTGATTAAATTGTTTCTTTATCTTTACGGGGGCTCGTATTTGTTTGTGCAATATACCTACTCAGTTTACTCTATCTATTCTCATACTCGAACCGGGCAATTATATCGAGGGCGGTCATCTCTTAGATAACGAGTACCAAAAGGGAGTGGGTTGTAGTTATTATTGTATATTGTACAATACCCTTTGACAAAGTGGGACTTAACACTTACCCTTTCACAAGTGGGGCTTATACAATACTATAAACGGATAACGAACCAACCCCTCACCTTGACAAGTATATTCATTATTACATATCACATTAATTTTATTTATTGAACGAAATATTATTAAATTGATATACAATTAATTATATCGGCCTTGGAATGAAATTTACTCATAATTACTTATACATAATTCGTTTTTTCCCTACTTTTCTGTTGCTCCAGTTCAAACAATTAGAACACTGCAAGGGCCTTTTAAGTAATTCATTTATTTTGGTTTTGAAATTGCAGACATAATTGCGTTAATTGTCTATTTCGGCCTTCAACAAATAATATCGTGGTAATATTGTTCTTCTCATTTCTTTATAAAGTGGAATTACATGCAAAATTTATATCATTTTCAGCAACAAAACGTTTTCCCTGTTAATCCTATGCTGTCTGCAAGTAACAACGTTCATAACAAAAATGGGCAAACACGATTGGTGAAAGCAACTCTCCTTGATTCAGGTCTTATTGTGAATACAAATAAAATCTCAACAGATATTAGTGCATCTTACACAATATTTTACGGAATTTTAAAAAGCATTTAAAGCTTAGATAGAATTTAACTAATCCTGTTTTTAGTTAAGTTATGCCAAAAGATACTGCGTCCGGTTTTATCTAACGCCTTGTCATGATTGATTAATGTCAAATATACAACACCTTGGAAGGCATCGAAACGGTTACCTGTATGCAGTCTTTAGCAGACTTTGTCTTCACGAAACCCTGTTAACTTTTCAACTATTTGATTTTACAGTTCAATTCATTTACATACTCTTGCATTGAATGTACTACTGGAATTTGTTTTTGCTAACGTACTAATGTACCAATATAGTCATTAACTTCATCAATAATATCTTTCTCACGAATACATACTATAACGCCTTCACTCTATGAATCTACCGAAGGTTTTCTAGAGTTCATTCTCTGCCATATAAACGGGCCGGCATTTATACACTACCATGCGCTTCAAAATGGCGTTAAACCCTTAACAACCGACCAACTTTACAAAATTAAAACTACTGGTAATTACAGCAGAAGAAATCATAATTCCGGTTAGTCGATTTATGGACAGAGTTATAAATCTGTCTCTATAATGAGTTTTAATTCGTTATGACCAAGGAGTATAACAAATCTTCATTGGAACAGATTTATTGCTATAAAAGAAGTAATGCACGAAGAATGTACACAGTATATAACAATTAAAATAGATTTTCCTTTGGGATATTTTCCAAGATTGTTTGTGTAATCTTTCGCAGGAGACCGACCTAAATTGACAAGCCGATAATATTGCCGGTAACTAGTAAAATCTATCCTCCGATTCGTTAATTGTGTACCGTATCAAGCAGCAGAGAATGTATGAAGCAGGTAACCAGACTAGTGGCTGTGCATCATGGGAAATAGTATAGAGACTTTCACGAACATGAATAGTATGCAAGCTCTCTGCCGCCTTAAGAGCACCGGAAATGTGACGCAGTTGACAGCGTATGGACAATAACGGAAAAGACCAGGCTATACCTTCAAACAAAAGGAAACTATGTCAGTAGAAATCGCTAGTGCGGGGGGAGGGGGGGCGTTGTCGATACATTTTTGGCAGTTTTGTGCAAGAAGGAAGTCCATTGGGGTGACATCAAGAGTTACCGCACATGACTTTTCTATAAAACAAATGAATTTTTGTGCAGGAAGGGGAACTATGCTATGGATCTGACACCATGAGTTACAGCACTGGGTGACACCAACTTTAGTGGCACTACTGAACCAATAATATATGCAAGTACTTGGATAGCAAATACGAGGGTGGTATTTATTAAATTTCATTACGTTGTCCAACACGTGGTGCAGACAGCATTAGTATTAGCATTATGGTGTATTTCTATCTATTCTGTGGTGGAATAAAAGGTGGACTGTTGAGATTTAATGTTCCTGAAGCTTCTTCTAAGGTGACGCTTTGACTTTCAGACATTAAGTTAGCCAATCAATAACCGTCATTATAACTTACTATATTGTTTAATCACAATTCAAGGCCAAAAAGGTTAGCAAATCAAAAAGAAGGCGACTCCGCGGTCAAAAGATCTTGCTGACAGTATAGTTGTTTACAGCGTCGTCAAGGAAGTAGCTTTCACTTAACAGATTCTTCCTAAAACCTTTGAAACATTTTCTCTCTGCGTCTATACTGAATTAGATATTGCGATTTAAATATCTCGGTTTTGTAAGGAAATATTATAAAATATGACATGAAACATGGAAAACAAAATAGTCTTAGATTTATCAATGAACACCACTTGGTGGAATTTATTTTATCATGTATAAACATACTGTGATGTATTCCTGACCCTTGTAAAGTGTTTGGTTCGATATACTGAACTTAAACATATAATTATTCATGTATACTTTCTTTTTATCTCCAGATTTTTAGGTATATGAAAGTGAGACTGATGGCGTTTATCAGTTGAAACTTTGATACCTTGATGGTGTCAGATTTATCAATAGATACCAGCCCTGTATCAATTTTTATCATGGACACTGACAAGCAATTTGTTATTCTTTTATTTTTATTTTTTCTATTTTTTTAAATAGAGTTTTAATGAATTCACACAAACAGGACATCAACTTTTGATATGTAAATGGGAGACCAAAATGATAATGTGACATGAAATTCGATTATCTTTATTGTGATTATCAAATAGCATCAGCATTTTGTCGTTAGTTTTATAATGCCTGCAGAAACAACGATTTAATTACTCTCTCTCTCTCTCTCTCTGTGTTTGTGTGTGTTTATTGTTTCTATTTTAAGGTACTTACACGACTGAAATTAGTAAAAAAAATTATTATCAAAATGTCAAACTGTCCTGAAAATTGTGGAAGATAGATAGATATACGTGTGTAGTCGTTTGTGTCTGTCTGTGTGTATGGGTTTGTCTATTTTAAGGTACTCACGCGACATAAATTATCAGAGTCTAACCTACTTGTGGATTATTCCTGAAAGTTTTGGAAACCTGATTACTTTTGTAGGAGTTTTAATGGTTTGTAAAAGGTTTCAACGGAAATTCAGTTTGATGAGAATTTCTCATTGTACATCGTTATCTATTATTTCATGTACGCGAAGATATACATTAGCTTTGCTTTGCGATGTATTTATTGCATAGCTAATGTATCATTAAGGTACAATTATCGATATTTAAAAAAAAAAACATAATAAAGGCAAATTAATAAATCCTAGTAATGGATATCAATATTGATGACAATATATTATGCAAATAAAAATTTCTCTCACAAAGCACAATTTAGAGTGAGTTCTTTGCTATATAAATTCCAATTTCAATGTCACTCAAGCAGAATCATTCCTTTCTCTTGGCTGTTGCCTACAAAAGAACTTTCAAAGAGGTTCAATTAGAACACAATGTTGTTTGTCAGGAAGTGAGAAAAGCCAGTAAATGTATTGCTTGTCTATCATAAACGAAATGTTGATAAAGTAGTTCAATGAAGAAATGCATTTATATTGAGAAATAACATGGACAAACAGTTATTGCCCTTGGCAAATCATCTCTTGTCGAAATCAATTAATGATTTTTGGAAATAGAAATATTATCCATTTTAAACAAGGAAAACTTTCACATATGACCATCGGAAGTTTCTGTGCGTCGCTACTAGACACAAAATCATGTGTTTACAAGTGTCCATATAGTGATATTGGTGAAAGATTTTGATGTTTTGTTTAATATATGTCGCCACTGACGTTAGATAACACTGTCCTGCTATGGATGGAACATTCATCCAAACAGTCAATTAATTACGTCTTCTTAAAGACATGACGTGACTCACTCTGATAATGAATCTTAGAAGAGACAGAGATAGCCGAATTTGTCCGTGCGATGAAAAGAAATATGACCGAGGGCTGGGGCCAGCGGCGTCGCTAGGGTTGGTGTCACCCAATGCTTTAAACTCATGGTGTCACCCCTCCAGACTTCAACCATGGATTTCTTCTTCTTAAAATAAGCAATTTTCATTTTGGTGTAACCCCTCTGAGATGGTGTCACCCGGTGCGGTCCGCACCCCCCCCACCCCCCACCCCCCCACCCCCCGCACTCCCCTAGCAACGCCACTGGGTGGGGCCGGGTATTGGGTGGGTGGGTAGAATTAGGATGATTAAATGACTAAATGTGAGAGATATGTGAGCGAAGCTTCTATTCATGAAGTCTAGTGATTTACACAAATGTTCTTTCTCGTGCACTTATCTTCAATATATTTCATTGTCGTAATATCAGTGGTAGTCACAGGATTCCAAATGCATTATATAAAGTATAATTATTTGCATTGTGACGGTCATTATTAACAGCAGCGTAATTATCGATTCTTTAAGAGTAACGACGGTAGTCTGATAATTCAGACCCCAAGCCTGCAATGATACTGATTGACAGTTTGTGTTTTATAATAGAAATAGCTACATCTCACCCCGAAAGGACAGGGAAGTCTACAATATAATAGTACTTGCAAATATATTTTGTTTGGCCTTTTTTATTAGTTACTTTCCTGAAAGTTGTGGTATTGGTAGTGATGATTGTCAGAAACAAAGGCACTAGCAATTGTAAATGTAATCATTCTAATGATAAGAACCGCATAAGTAATTTTTGGATGTTTCACTGATTGGTTTATTTTCTGACTATATGTTTGGTTCGTTGATTGACTGAAACAAATTATTAAAGCATTTATTCTTTCATCCATTCATTTCGTTATCCATTCATTTCGTTATCCATTCATTTCGTTATCAATGTAGTCGCATTTAGTTATTCGTTCGCTCAATTATTTATTCCATGTATGTTATTTCCCATTTATAATATAAAGAGAAGACGATCAAAAGGAATTTTTTTCTGACATAAGGTTCCAGCAGGCCCGCACCTAGGAAATTCTGGGCCCCAGGCAGCTGACAGAGTTCGGGCCCCTTTCGTGTTTCAAATATGTGCGTATATTTTAAAACTCGAAAAAGGGCGGGCCCCTATCTAGCTCGGGCCCCTGACAAGTGCCATGGTTGTCCCCCCCCCTAGGTGCGGGCCTGGTTCCAGTCAATCGGACATGAACAATTTCCTGAACCAGCTTATCCCCCCCCCCCAATGGAAGAAAGTGTAATTCGTTGTTTTTCTTAAAAATCTAATGCCATTTGTCAAGCTTTGCCTGTTACGTGTCCTAAGAATTCACATCAAGACCGGAAGAAGACGGATTAAAATGTATTTACTTTCATGTCAAGTACAACTTTTTGTATGTAGTAAGACTCGGTGAGTGTATATTTAGAATGATGTACAGATTACAAGGCCAGTTATGCTCAGAGATATGTTGGAATCATTTAAAACTCACTGCACCAGTCAGACTCAGTAATGATATATTTGAAAATCACTGCACCAGTCAGACTCAGTAATGATATATTTGAAAATCACTGAGCTAGTCAGAATCTGGAATGGTATATTTTGGGGAATCATTTAAAAATTACTGCGTCAGTCAGGCTCGGAAAGAGTGAATTTTGGCATAAGTTTGAAAATAACCTATCATGTCAAGCCAGACTCGGAAAGGACGTATTTTGAGAATCGATAACAAATTACTGGACCAATAAAACTAGAAGTCAACACTGCTGATTGCAGCCAAAATAGGGCTTCGGCAAATTTTATATTGATTTTTTAGTGGAGAAAGTCTCAAGGCATTCTTAAGCGTTCTTAACAAGTGGCGGATCTGGGTTTGTGCAGCTGGCATATACGGTAGCTTACAACGTATCAGGATTTGCTTTCATAATATTGTCTACAAGCCAACTTTATCAGGCAACTAGGTCACTTGTACTGAAAGCCAAACAACTGTAAATCAGTAAATTTAACCATATTACTGATATGCAGGGACGTTATTTAATTTTTAAAGGGGGGGAGAAGAGGGCTTGATGGAGGGGGGGCAAAAATTGATTGGGGACAACTTATATAAGCTACAGCACATGCAAATGCCCCCACCCCTACCCCCACCCCCATCCCCTACACTAAAAAATTACGTCCCTGCTGTTATGTGCCTTAAGTGACCCTCTCTAGTTTGCTAATTGTTAGGGAGAAAGAAACATGTAAAAAAAAAAAAAAAAAAAAAAAAAAAAAAAAAAATTCTTGTCTATCCAAATGGTTAAAGTTGAAAAGGTAGCAAAGTTGAACCGGATATGCTTCAGAAGTGGTTTAATAGCAATGTTGATGATTACAAACGTTGTGACTCGGTCAAGTGACAATGACTTAGTCTCGTACGTGATATTTTGAAAACGGAAGTGTCTTTTACGGTCGTTTTTTTTTTTTTTTTTAAAGCTGAGCTACTTTTTTCTTACAGTTCCCAATGCAACAAGCAGATATTGGCAATGGATGAAAATGCGCACCATAGAACTCAATAGAATATATTCTGGAAACGTCAAAACTGTGAGATCTCGATCGCTCGAAAATTATATGACATTTTACTTGCGTGTGAAAGTAATTCAAAACGTTTGCGATAACAACGTAACGAGCTAACATTGCAATCAATTAGTAACAAATCTGAAATGCTTTAAGTTTTGCGTCTGAAATAAAACTTCTATCAAACTTTGAAATGTGCAACTAAATCTGCACAACACATACGAGACAAAGGTAGCGGGGTAAAGGTAGTTCTATCAACGAAATTATGACCACTCTCTATTCTTGATTCGAATGTTAATCTGCACATTTGTACATGCAGTTAGGTTCTGAAACAAATCATAAACCATTTCTTTGATGTAACATATATCGGTGCTTGAGTTTCGGTTCATGTAAGTTTTTAATATATCAGCGAATGTTTTTCAAAGTATTGAAGACGGTCACTCTCTCAGCTTTGCATAGTGCGTCTCGTGGGTGAGGGTTCTTTCCGGGGTTTTTCCCGGAATCTTCCTTAACCATTAATACTGACCACCAAGAATAAACCTATCGTGTACTAAAAATGGCGTGTGAATATAAATATATATATATATATATATATATATATATATATATATATATATATATATATATATATATATATATATATATATATATATATATATATATATATATATATATATATATATACAAATGTACATTGAATGTATCATAAGTGTCTACTGGGGTGATTGTGTTTGGTTTTTATGGGTTTGAACGCCAATTTTAAGGACATGATTTATATGCTATACATGCCAGGTAGTATATTTGCTGCAGTAATAACTTTGAAAGAGCCAGAAAAGAAGCACCAACATACAGTAAACTACTGGCAGGCTTTTTCACATACCCACGCATGTCGAGTTCGAAAATCCAACTCATGCGGACATATGTGATACTTCGTACTGATGAGTTAAGTCGATCACCTTTAGACCACGTGGCCAACCACGTCTGTTAAGGTGAATACTGTTTCCCGGTAAATTTAAACATAGGTTGTGACCATATCAAACAATAAATATGCATATACACTCCCGCATAATATTTCCGGGAAAGACCCCCTTCATAGCCATGAAATGCATCCTTCTGAATTAACAATATACGAGGACAATACATTATAACTGGAAAATTCTCAATAAAGTCAGTCCATAAATTTTAGAGACTAAAAATTCCTCCTATTCATTCATGAAAAAATAATTGCTTCAGTGTAAAATGCATGCGCGATAAGAAAGTATTTCGAACCGACAAAGAGAGAAAATCATGAAAGATTTTAATTTCAAGAAGTTATATTTTTGGTACAGTGTGAAATATGAAACTAAACTAGGATGCCAAATAAAGAATACAAAATAATTAGAATTTTCATTAAATTCTACGTCATAGCAATTGTTAACTTAGACAACCCACACGAAGCACGAGCTTTGTACCAGATATGAGCACGTGACGAATTAGTAGCTGTTTATTGGATATTGGTATCCTGTCGGCTCCCTTCCTCCCCCCCCCCCCCCCCGAAACACACACAACCACGCACACTCGTGACTCCTGGCGGATGCTTATTATTGCTCCCAATGATCTATATCGTTGAGAAATGAATTTAGAGAGATAAATCGTGTCCAAATTATTGACGAAAGTAAACTAAATTCAGGGTGTAAAAGAAGTTTGACTGACCAAACCACATTGTAGTGCTGCTGTCGTCAATTTAAAGCTCTACCCATGACTTCAAGGGACATCAGCTGAAAATCCAAAGGACTATATACTTGCTTACTGCTATGACCAAATACGTGCTTACTCATAGATAATCGGAATGTCACTGTGCTCAGATATACATTTTGCAACGTATGGACTGCACATAAAATTATAATACAATTTATAGTCCAAGGAATCAATTCTTGGTGATCATTATAAAAAAATAAAACAGGAGGAAAAAAAAAATGAAAATGACCAACCTTTTTGAAGAAAAATTTTTCTGTGGATGGTGGGAATTTTGAATAAAGTTTTAAATTTGTATTATATGCACTTATTTCTCCTTAATTTTACATTGTGAGAATCGTGCAATATTTTTTGCATATTGCACATCTTCAAATGGCACTACACGTGCATCTAAAATAGTATGTGTAGTAGGAACTACTTTGTAACAAAAAAAAAAAACATGTACACTCATGTTGTAGACGCGTTAGGTTTTAGTTTCTTATATTGTGTTTGTGGATGAACTAAAATAGCGTTTTTATCTATCTGAAAGTAGAGATGATACAAATAACAATGTGGACGAGATTTCTGAGTGACAAATGAAACTTTCAAACAAGCAAAAGAATTAACGTTTCACCAAATACGATTGGTGAAAGCAACTCTCCTTCTTTCAGGTCGCAGTGAGAATACAAATAAAATCTCAACATATATTAGTGCATCTTACACAAGATATTACGGAATTGTAAATAGCATGTAAAAAAAAAGTTTAACTAATATTGTTGATTAATTATTGGTTCATATGTGCCATAAGATATTGCGTCCGATTTTATCTAACCCTTTGCCATTCATAATTGATAAACGTGAAATGACAAATAATACAATTTGTTGGCAAAGGAAATTTGAATTGTAATTTATATTTGAATATACAACGGTCATATAGAGTACAAAAATATCTTCAAAGCTGGTCATGTTTTTTGTTTTTATTTATTGTATTTCCTCTTCTTCATTAAAATGCTAAAACGTGATGCAGGCATAGCATTATATAGTTTTGACCGAATATTTTATGTTAAATTAACCAACACACAATATTTCAGCAACACAACAAAATCCAACACGGTGGTTCGTCGATGTTTTGCTTACATGGATATACACGAACTATAACCTCTATATAAAAGAACACGTATGCATTATGTTGTATGTGTTCATCTTATCCCTTCAAATCCGGTCAGACTGGTGATTTGAAGGTAAATAAACTTTAGCATGTCCTGCAATTCACGAAAGTGCAAGTAACCAACCAGTCTGCCTTTATTAGAGTAAGTAGCTGCATGGCGTCTATCCCTTCTGTACAATGTTTTGACTGCTTTCTAAAACGCGTTATGAGTGACTAAATATAACAAATGAAGTAAATAAAAGGTGCAGGAAGAACACGATTCACACCCAATTAAAATGATTCGTCACAATGAAATAATGACCAGGGTTTATTTGTATCCGACAGTGAGCGAAACATGCAAAAAATCCACCATTCGGAATATCTTTCGAGAAATGATTCGAACAAATGAGAAATTTCATGATATGGTTGTCCCTACAATTGAATGGTTTCGTATTCACTATTACAAATGACGACGTCAAAGAGGGAGGAGCTCAAAATGTCAATGCTCTAGTATAACCAACACCAGATGGAAATCATATGGGAAAAATAACACGCACTTTGATAATGATTAGAACCTCCTCCGAAAACTAAGTCATAAGGTCCTTCTTTTATTTTATGCCGTTGTCATTTTTATGCTCCGACGTTGACAGTTTTTGCAAACTGATATGCAGGATATGATGTGGTAAAGGCAGGTTTTATTTTAAATTTAATAATAGGATGATAGCATCATGGCATTCAGGAAAAAATACTTAAACTAAATGAAATATGGGGGTAGGGTTTGGACTGCAGAGATTCCATGAAATACACGATCAAGCAAATCTTTAGCTGAGAGCAAATACTATTGAATAAGACTTTTCCCTCCATTTAATTTGAAACACTTTCCAAAATGGTGGTCCTTGGCGCTCGCCTTTGCAGATCATTGACATATCGACCCTTTCCGCGTCGATTTGAGTATCGGTCTCAGACAACTTGAGTATGTGAGAAAGCTTGCCAGTAGATTTCTTTGGGTCAATAGTTCTACCCAAGGTTTTCGAGAGTTCTTTCTCTACTAAATATACTGGCCGGCATTTATAAACTACCATGTGCATGAAAATGATGTTAAACACTTAACAGCCGACCAACTTTACAAAATTTCAACTACTGGTAACTGTTGTATACTGTGCATTATGTAGGCACGTAATTATAGCACATGAAATCATAATTCCGGTTTGTCGATTTATGGACTGAGTTATAACGCTGTCTCTAATATGAGGATTTTTTTTATTCGTTATGAGAAAGGAGTATAACAAATCTTCATTGGGACAGATTTATTGATTAAAAAATCAAACCCAATTTTTTTCTCTGTACTATGCTACATTGACAGACTCCAGTCCAACATACCTATCCGGTCTCACCTATGTGTATACACCAGCAAGATACTGACGCTCCTCTTCTGACAATCGTATACTCATTGTTCCCACCATAAAAACGAATTCATATGGAAAACGTTCTTTTGCATACCATGGCCGTCGATGTGGAACGAATTGCCCATTGAAATTAGACACAAAGACACAGTGGTCACTTTTAAGAGTGCTCTTAAAACTTACCTTTTTTTTACTGCTGGAACAAACTTAGAGACCTAATAATGTTTTGTATCTCATATGCTTTTAGCATGTTGTTATGCTTTCCAATTTCATGTTTTTTTTTATTTGTTTTTCTGTAGTGTAGTCATATCATTATAGATGTTGTAAAGCGCTTAGATCTTCTAAGGTTTAGGCGCTATACGAAGTCCTCATTATTATTATTAATTGAAGTAATGCTGGAAGAATATATATATATATATATATATATATATATATATATATATATATATATATATATATATATATATTCATCTTCTTCCTGACAGAAACTTGGTTACATTCTGCAGGTGATGAATGTAAGTGTGTCGATTTAACACCCAGCGATTACTCCATCAAGTCGTTCCCCCGCAACTCTCGCGGAGGTGGAATTGCTGTAATTGCAAAAAATTCCATGATCAAATGCCTCAAGTACAACACAACCTTCAACTTCTGCCACACATCGTTTGAACTAGTCCAAACAACGCTCACACTGGAACAAAGGTCAGTCCATTTTTTTCTGTCTCTACCGTCCTCCTCCTAATAGAAAAAACAAGCTGACTGAATCTCTCTTTTTGGAGCAGTTTCCAAATCTTCAAGAGTATGGAAATTCGATAGGTGGCAACCTAATTATTCTTGGAGATTTCAACTTTCACTATGACTGTCCTGGTAAACCAAACACGTCAAAACTCCTAGATTCCATTCATGTTTTCAATCTTAAAAAGTTAGTTAACCAACCGAATTTGGTCACATTTTAGACTGGTTTCTTTATAGACCTGATGATAATATTCTGCAATCAACCCTTGTATCCCACGAACTTGCATCGGATCACCTCTGCATTGTATGCCATCTCGACGTATCAGTCCATAACCCTCCACCTCTATTTGCTCCGTATGATAAATAGAACCAAATTCATGCATGACATCCAAGAAAACCTAACAACTTTCTTACATCCAACAGCGGAACAACTTGATAACTGCCTGCATTCATTGCTTGAAAAACATGCCCCAGCCACCAAATGCAGAGTATCAATTAAAAAAAGTGTTCTCCATTGTATAGCAGTGTTAGGGACCAGCTTCGCACTGCTAAAAGACATCCCGAAAAGCAGAGAGGTTTTTGCTTTCTACCAGACTCACTATTCATAAACAAATTTACGATACCGCTCAGAAGAACGTCACAAACATAGTCATTTTAGCCAAATCATCCCACTACAGTACTAAGATCACGGAGATTTCCAGCTGCAAAGAGCTCTTTGAGATAATTAGCAAACTAATGTCAAGGAACAAATGTACACCACTTCCAACTACCTTCTCTCCACTAGACCTACCATACCAATTTGCAAATTTCTTCAATGACAAAGTTCAAACCATTAGAGATTCGCTTGACAGCACAATTTCAACTGTTTCGTCACCATACAGGTATGATGCAGAATTTCAGCGACAACCGTTAGGAGCATTTGAACCTGTTTCTGTAGATTTAGTACGGACAATCGTGATGAAAAGTGCACCAAAGTCTTGTGAACTTGATCCAATTCCGACATCATGGATGACATGTAACAAGCTGCAGATGAATGATGATAAAACTGAGGCTATTCTGATCACAACACAAAGACTTTCTCATTCACATCCTTTACCTCAGACAATAAATATCAGCAACACCAATATTAAATTCTCAGTCAGTACGGAATCTAGGTGTTACTCTAGACAGTACTCTCACATTGCACCAACATGTCATGAACATCTGCAAGGCTGCATATCTTGAATTGGGACGCATCAGTTCCATTCGTAAATATCTTTCAGTTGATGCCACTAAAACACTTGTGTGTTCATTAGTACTTTCAAGACTGGACTATTGTAACTCAATTCTGTCTGGTTCATCACAATATTTACTCCAGAAACTTCAAAAAGTTCAAAACACAGCTGCACGGATCATCTTTAGAGTACCTCGATCAGAGCACAACTCACCACTGCTCTGTACCCTACACTGGCTATCAGTTAGATACAGAATCAAACACAAAATTTGTTCTCTGTGCTATATTTCAATGATAGACTCCAGTCCAACATACCTATCGAGCCTCACCCATGTGTATACAGCAGCTAGATCCTTACGCTCCTCTTCTGACAATCGCATACTCATTGTTCCCACCATAAAAACGAAGTCATATGGAAAACGTTCTTTTGCATACCAGGGCCGGCGATGTGGAACGAATTGCCCATTGAAATTAGACACAAAGACACAGTGGTCCCTTTTAAGAGTGCTCTCAAGACTCACCTGTTTCGATTTCAGGGACAAACTTAGCGACCTAATCGTGTTTTGTATCTTATATATTTTCAGCATGTTTTTATGTTTTCCAATTTCATTGTTTTTGTCATTTGTTGTTCTGTAGTGTAGTCATATCATTATTGATGGTGTAAAGCGCTTAGAGCTTTGAAAGATTAGGCGCTATACAAAGTCCTCATTATTATTATTATTATTATTATTATTATTATTATTATTATTATTATTATTATTATTATAACAATTAAAATAAATTTAACGTTGGGATATTTTCCTAGATTGTTTGTGTAATCTTTCGCTGGTGACCGACCTAAATTGACAAGCCGATAAAATGGCCGGTAACAAGTAAAATCTATCTCCCGATTCGTTAGATGTGTAGTGTATCGAGCAGCAGAGAATGTATGAAGCAGATAACCAGACTAGTGGCTGCGTTGCATCATGGGAAAAGTATAGAGACTACTTTCATGAACAAAGAGTATGCAAGTTTTCTGTTGTCTCACGAGCACCGTAAGAGTGACGCAACAGCGACTGGGTAATATCGGAAAAGGCCAGGCTATGCCTTCAAACAAAAGGAAACCATATCAGTAGCATTACTAGTGGGATGAGGCAGGGGGGGGGGGGGTTGGAGGCAGATCCCACCTTATGACACCAAAATGACTGTTCTTGATTTTTTTTTAATTTTTGTGAATGAAGGTGTCTGTACGGGTTACAGGATGAGTTACCGCACATGTTTGTAAATAAATTTTTAAACAATTGTGCAGGAAGATGGGCTATGGGGATGACAAAATGAGTTACCGCACTGGGTGACACCAGCCTTAGTGACACCACTGAACCAATTTCCCCAATAATATGCAAACGTACTTGGCTAACAAATACGATGGTGATGTTTATTAAACTTCATTACAGATTGTGATGTATTCCTGACCCTTGTAAAGTTGTTTGGTTCGATTTACTGAACTTAAACATATAATTATTCATGTATACTTTCTTTTTATCTCCAGATCTTTAGGTATATAAAAGTGAGACTGATGGAGTTTATCAGTTGAAACTTTGATACCTTGATGGTGTCAGATTTATCAATAGATACCAGCCCTGTATCAATTTTTATCATGGACACTGACAAACAAGTTTTTTTAATAGCTTTAATGAATTCACACACACAGGACATCAACTTTTTGATATGTAAATGGGAGACCAGATTGATAGTTTGACATGAAATTCGGTTAACGTTATCGTGATTATCAAATAGCATCACCATTTTGTCGTTAGTTTTATAATGGCCGCATACACAACGATTTAATTACTTTTCTGCAACTGTATTGCTCTCTGTATGTATGTATGTATGTATGTATGTATGTATGTATGTATGTATGTATGTATGTATGTATGTATGTATGTATGTATTTGTTTATTGTTTCTATTTTAAGGTACTAACGCAACTGAAATTAGTAAAAATATGCTATCAAATATTCTAACCGTTCTTATTCCTGAAAATTGGGGAAGATGGATAGATATACATGTGTAGTCGTTGAAATTGGCAAAACAATATAACCTACTTGCGATTATTCCTGAAATGTTTGGAATTTTGACTACTTTTGTAGAATTGTCAACAGATTGTAAAATGTTGAGAATTTTTCATTTGTACATCGTTATATATGATTTTATGTACACAATTATATACATTAGCTTTGCGATGTATTTATTACATAACTAAGGTAAGATTATTAATATTTTTTATAAAGAAAAACAGAAAAGAGGCAATTTTACAAATCCTAGTAATGGATATCAATATGACAATATATTATGCAAATAAAAATTGCTCTCTCAAACCCCAAATAAGAGTGAGTTGCTTATCCTATACATTCCAATTTCAATGTCAGTCAAACAGAAGCAGTCCTTTCTCTTGGCTGTTGCCTACAAAAGTACTTTCAAAGAGGTTCAATTAGAACACAATGTTGTTTGTCAGGAAGTTAGAAAAAAAACAGTATATATATATATATTGCTTGTATATCATAAACGAAATGTTGATAAAGTAGTTCAATGAAGAAATGCATTTATATTGAGAAATAACATGGACAAACAGTTATTGCCCTTGGCAAATCATCTCTTGTTGTCGAAATCAATTAATGATTTTTGGAAATAGAAATATTATCAATTTTAAACAAGGAAAACTTTCACATATGACCATCTGAGTTTCGGTACGTCGCTACAAGACACAAGATCATGTGTTTACAAGTGTCCATATAGTGATATTGGTGAAAGATTCTGATGTTTTGTTTATTATATGTTGCCACTAGAGGCCGACCCAAATTCGGTTTCGGTTCCGGTTTCGGCGCCAAAAGTTGGCAAATGGCCTCTTTAGCATAGTTTCTGTTTCGACCGAAGCCAAAAAGTTAGCTTTTGGTTTGCTTTCGGTTTCGGCCAAAAACTGATATTGACTTTCGGTCATCAGCCGAAGATTTATTTTAACTTCCAAAATGTAACGCTAGTTCTGCGTCTATTATTCTGCTTGTCGGCCGGTCAGTCGGCGCTAAGCAATTTGACATTTAGCGAAGTCCTCTTAACGCAGGCTCTGAATGATTACTTCTAGATTTGTTTTCAATTAGTGTAGCATTGCATCATGACCTAGACCTATTTTCGGTTTTGGCCGAAAGTGTAGTTAAACTTTCGGTTTCGGTTTCGACCAAAAAAGTCAATTTATAACTTTCGGTCTGGTTTCGTTTTCGGCCGAAAACAGAAATTTAGTTTCGGTCGGCCTCTAGTTGCCACTGACGTTAGTTAATACTTACCTGCTATGGATGGAACATTCATCCAAACAGTCAATAAATTACGTCTTCTTAAAGACATGACGTTACTCACTCTGAGAACGAATCTTAGAAGAGACAGAGATAGCCGAATGTGTCCGTGCGTTGAAAAAATATGACCAGGTGGTGCCCGGGTTTTGGGTGGGTGGGTAGAATTAGGAGGATTATAATGACTAAGTGTACGAGATATGTGATCCAAGCTTCTACTCACGAATTTTGGTGATTTACACAAATGTTCTTTCTCTTGCATGTATCTTCCCTCATTTTTATTGTCGTAATACCAATGGTAGTTGCATGATGCTGAATGCATTATATAAAGCATACTTATTTGCATTGTAAACGTCATCATTACCAGTAGCGTAATGATCGATTCTTTAAAGGTAACGACGGTAGTCTAATAATTCAGACCCCCAAGCCTGCGTTGATACTGATGGACAATTTGCGGTTCTGATGTCACGTATTCATATAATGGAAGAATCGTTGCAGACAAATATGTTCGCAACACCTCAGTACTCATTTTAGACACTTTCCAGTAACAATGGAGTCTCTTGAGCAACCGTCCATTTAATGGCCCTTTTGGCACTAGCATACTATAAGTAAATGGCGTCAGGGCTTGTGGCGTAAATGGCTTCCAACTAAAGCGGTTTTGGAGAGCGCTGTAAGCTCCCCTAATAGAACCTCGGGCAGAGCCCTGACTGCCAACCATTTCCCTGCAATTCAATGCTAGTTGGTATCTTTTGACGGCATCTAACTGCTTTTTCCTTCATTTTTGCACCCCAAAACCTTAGGCGCTAGAGGCAAACCCACCGTCCTCCACTACCACCACCACCTCCCAGACCCCGTCAGTACGCTAATGCCTTTTGATGATGTGTACAGAATATTTTCGGATCATATCCAATGTTTGACGAATTGTAAATTTACTTGGAATAACACAGCCGTATGAGATGTACTAAGAGTCTTTTGATGTATCTCAATAATATAATCCGACGAGGGATAAAGAGCAGAAATATTGTCACGAGCAGCACAAACAACGCAGCTATGCTAAAGCCCCGTCTGGAGAGACAATAATATATTTCTGAGAACTAAAATCAGACTTTTGAGACCACTAGTCATCTCAATCTTCTTGCGATGCCTGTGACCTGACAGCAGAATTACAACGAAGAATCCAGGGACTTAAAATGAGATGATGCAGAACCATATTTGACATTTCTTACATGGACCACACAATTGAAGAAGTGCGTAACAATAACAGGCACAAAGTAGACCATTATGATTACCTCCTCACCACTGTCAAAAAGAAAAAGCTGAAATGGTATGGCCATGTCACTAGAGCCTACAGTATACCCAAAACAGGACCGAAGAGCAGCGTCCAGTGTGGCAGAAGATAGGTAGAAAGAGTAAAATGTTGACTGACAACATCACATAATGGACCAGGAAACGTTTTGCGAAGACACATACAGTCTATACAAAACAGTACCGCAGATCAGCGTCGAGGGTGGCAGAAGATAGATAGAAAGAGTAAAAAGTTGACTGACAACATCACATAATGGACCAGGAAACGTTTTGCGGAGACACATCCATTGGCACTTGATCGACACAATATTATATAACTAGATGTGTCTCACCTAGAAGAGACAGGGAAGTAAACAATTTAGCAGTGTAGTAAACCTAGAGTATGTGCTATTTATATTTATGTTTCCGATTATAGCTTCGTTCGATTTTAGAGGTTATGTGCTGATTATGGGGAGTCGGTGTTGGGAAGATATTGTTACGATTATATAATCTTAAACTAAGTAACAGAAAAGGGGCGAAAACCAAACAGTTTTGCAAAATTCAACAAAGAATTTATTTCCTTAGAATACAAAGTGAAAATTTAAAAAAAAAGAACTTAGAGTATTATGAATTAAAACCAAATAGTCCTAAAAGTTCTATTACAATTCCAAATGTACGAAATTCCAACTGTTTTCAATTGGTATTCCAACTAATTTCCAATATTGAATGTGTTGATGTGCCTGTCGTCGCTAATGTGCCAGTAGCCTGGAGTGTGGAGATGTGCTAAGAGTCTTTTCATGTGTCACAATAATATAATCCAATATGTTCTTTATTAAACACTTGGTAATTCAAATGAATAACAACCCCCCACTCCAAAGAATTACAGAACTTAGCAATACGATCGATTCTACATCAGATACTAATGCATTAATGAGTAATTTTAGATAAACAAGATATAACTTCTACTTAACCTAGGTCGTATTTACCATTTTCTGAAATACTCTGCCACTTAATGGAATGTTTCATTCTGGAAGATTCTAGGGTCAAAATCAAGACTGTATTTTAATTCAAATTCAGCCAAACATCATTACATTATTATTGATCTGAAAATTTAATCCACAATAATGGACAAAATTTTAGCTATGTAATATGCGGTTTACAAATCAAATGTCCCTGGTTAGGTACACAGCAAATTAGCCAGTTTCTATGAGCAAACGTCATAATGTACAGTATTCACGGGACTTTCTGACAGTATAGATTAACTTCGTATATTGGACCCTCCCTAGCTTCTTAACAGGGAATATTCTACCTATATTTAGGTATACATTTTTAGTAATTTGAAATAGGAACAATTCTTTGTATTACGTGTTTGGGTCGTGTTTTGTATTGCTTTGCGTGAACAACTACTATTCGGCTCGAAAAGGCTTACTCGTGAACTATACTAATGTAAAACAATAAAAACCATGCAAGTGTGAAATTTGAGTTTCGTGGTTTGTGGTTATTAGGGTGATTGGAGACAAATTGTGTGAAGTGTTTGGGCGTGAATGGACCAGTCGATTGACAACGACTGGTTTCTTGAGGTCTTTGGACATAGGAGAAACTATGGAATGTCAAGCCAAGCTCACACAGTTTTTTATGCACTCAGTATAAGACCCCATGTGTTTAACATATAAACACCTGGAGGTCTTTGCTGTTTTCGCATGAAATGCGTGTAGGAAACACATTTTGGGGACTATTTCTGAATACATCCTAATACATCGACCTCCAAGCAATATTCCGTTAGACAACAGGGAATGGCTTGACATTCCATAGCTTTTCCTATGTCCAAAGACCTCAAGACAGCAGTCGTTGTCAATTGACTGGTCCATTCACGCCCAAACACTTCACACACTTTGTCTCTAATCACCCTAATAACCACATATTTAGTTGTGCTAAAGAAAATGTTTTTCATTTGTTAGTTTGCTGGCGCATGAGCAGAAGGTGAAAAATAATGGAGAAGACTCTTCATTCAAAATGTCCACCTTATCCTACTTTTTGCACAGGTTCTGTGTGCGCTTCAGACCGGTCTGCCGTAGATCTGAGGACATAAAGTCTAAAATCTGGTCACAAATTCGGAATCCGACCATGGGCGAATTTTGAGTAAGAAAACAAAATACGGATCCCAAAACTTAGGTTTTTCCCCTTGTATTTGATAGTGCAAATAAAATGTCCAGATTATTTGCTATCATTTTAGAGCTACATCTGTCTACCTTTCTATAATAACATCCACTTCAGTGTATCATGCATGACCTTGACGCTACAGACTTTGGAAGTAGGCTACTACCTCATGCCCCGTAAAGTCGGCGCTAGGGGTTAATGTCTTAACAATATAAATAGCTACATCTTGCCCCGAAAGGACAGGGAAGTCTACAATATAACAGTACTTCCAAATATATTTTGTTTGGCCTTTGTATGAGTTACTTTGCTGAAAGTTGTGGCATTAGTAGTGGTGATTGGCATACATAAAGGCACAAGCAGTTGTAATTGTAAACATTCTAATAATAACAACTGCATCAGTATTTTTGGTATGTTTCACTGATTGGTTTATTTTCTGATATGTTTGTTTCATTGTTTGATTCAAACAAATTATTAAAGCATTGATTATTTCATCCATTCATTCGTTCTTTCATAATCCTTAATGTAGTCGTATTAAGTTATTCGTTCGCTCAATTATTTATTCCTTGTATGTTCTTTCCCGTTTATAATATAAAGGGATTTTATCTGACATAAGGTTCCAGTCAATTGGTCATGATCAATTTCCTGAATCAAATAACATGTAACACCCAATCCCCCCTTCATTGGTAAAGAAAAGTAAGTTTTTAATATATAAAAAAAAAAAATGCCATTTGTCAAGCTTTGTCTGTTAATTGCCCTAAGAATCACATCCACACCGAAAGAAGATGGATTAAAATGTATTTACTTTTATATAAAATACAACTTTGTATGTGTAGTAAGAATCAGGGTGGGATGGGGTGGAGGTATATTTAGAATCACTTACAGATTACTGGGTCAGTTATGCTCAGAGATATGTTGGAATATTTTTTTTTAAAAAAAACACTGCACCAGTCAGATTCAGCAATGATATATTTAAAAATCAGAGAGCCAGTCAGACTCTAAAAGGGTATATTTTGGGGAATAAAGTAAAAATTACTGCGTCAGTCAGACTCAGGAAGAGTGTATTTTGGGATAAAGTTAAAACAATACCATGTCAGCCAGACTCGGAAAGGACGTATTTTGGGAATCATTTACAAATTACTTCAACATTAAAAGTGTATGCAGTAGAATCATGATAGACATTTATTTGACCAACAATTTTAACTGCAAATATGCATATAATACAACAACAAAATGCGAATTACATTAAAACATGAAACGGAGAATTTCAGAAAATAGCTATAAATAATATCCCAATCATAACCAACCAACACAATGTGACCAGATATAGCAAGAAAATGTGTAACTCTAGGATGTGATTGATTTAAAGCGAATGCTCTAAAGATCTTTATGACATTACGGTATTATTTTTAAAATTACAATGTAACTAAATAATCAATTTAAACTGTTACAAAGTCTCCTTTTTGTTGCAATTAACAGTGTTATTTCGATAATAAGATAATTATTTCAGTAATTTTCACATGATTCTTACATAATCCAGAATCTGACTGGTCCAATTGCCTTTTTCAACGAGTCAAGGTCACCTTCGGCGTTTTATTGGTAAAGGTCTTTAAACAAACATTTTGACTGGACTAATAAGTCTAAATGAGTTTCAAAATAAGGGGTCGAGAACTGCCATATGTTGCCTACTTATTAATAGCATCAATTACAAATTCTACATGTCAGCATTATATCAGGAGTATCAACAGTCACCACATCAGTAATAATAATAATAATAATAATAATAATAATAATAATAATAATGGTTGTAGTAGAACATATTATAGTAGTAGTAGTAGTTGTATTAGTCGTCGCAGTAGAAGTAACATAAGCAGAAGCAGAAACAATAGGAAAAACAGTGGTAGTAGCAACAGTAGCAGTAGTAATTTTAGTAGTACAAGTGGTAGTAGTAGGAATAGTAATAGAACCAGCACCAAATCTGATAATAGTCAGTAGTAGTTCACTAGCAATAGCAACAGTTGTAGTGGTTTGCAATACAAAATGTCACAGTAGTAACAGTGGGAGTAGCAAACAGTGTGCGTAACCATCCAATTATTAGTGGGAGTAGCAGAACAAATAGCAATCGGAGTAGCAATACAATAGCAGTGATGAGCAATGCAATAGCATTGGGACTAGCGAAACAAATATCAGTGTACGTAGCAAAACAAATAGAGGTGGGAGTGGAGTAGCAATACAATAGCAGCGATGAGCAATATAATATCATTGTGAATAGCGATACAAATATCAGTGGGAGTAGTAAACCAAATAGCAGTGAGAGTAGCAATACAATAGCAGCGATGACCAATACAATAGCAATGGGAGTAGCAGCATTTGTATTACACGTAGCAAAACAAATTGCAATGGGAGTAGCAAAACAATAGCAGCGATTATCAATGCAATAGCAGTGGGAGTAGCAGCATTAGTAGCAGAAGTTGTATTACAAGTAGCAGTAGTTTTAATATAGCTTGACAAACATTCCATGTTGTCGGCATTGTTTGTAATATTCACAACTATATTGTTTCATACCTCTTTAAAGGATATAGGGGTTTACAGTCAAATCGTTCGTTTTGCATGTTACATCCATCCCCCGAACGTAATACGACTAATTACAATTTCGTTATATCCGTCGGCTTTTCTGCATCATAATTCTCACACCCTTCAAAGCATTTCAACCAAGCTTTGTACACATGTCAAACATGCAAAAGTGCCTTTTGACACGTATAATGCTGTCAGTATTGTTTCATGATACCATTTGATCTGAGCATATTTAATTGTTTATATGCTTTTTTTTAACAGTCCTTCGCTATTGTTCGATCTCATTTTAATATAAAATTCAAATTAACTATCATGAGTTTTACCGAATCTTGACAGCGTATATATGAGAGATTAGTGGAGAAAGTCTCAAGGCATTCTTAAGCGTTCTTAACAAGTGAGTTAACTGGGTCTGTGCATTTGGCATATACGGTAGCTTATAACTTATCAGGATTTAAATTAATTTCATTGTCTACAAGCCAACTGATCAGGTAACTATGTCACGTGTATTGAAAACCAAAACGGACTGAGCACCAGTAAATTTAACCACACTACTGATATCCAGGGATGTCATTTTGTTTGTTCTTTTCGGGCCGGAGGAGGGAGAGGGCAAAATTTGATTGGGGGACATCGCATATAGGCCACAGCATATTAAAATCACGTGCAAATGCACCCACCCCCCTCCCCTTCCGAGTAAGAAATTAATCATTTTCTTGTCGATCCCAATTGATAAAGTTGAAAAATAGCAAAGCTGAACCTGATATGCTTCAGGAGTGGTGTAATAGCACTGCTGATGACTCCAAGGGTTGTGACTCAGTATATGAAAGCGCAAATAGATGTTTTTATGGCCGTTTTTTTTAATAGCTGAGCTACGTTTTTGTTTTACAGATCCCAATGCAACAACCAGATATAGGAAATGCATGAAAATAGGCACCACTTATATATAATTCAACAGAAAATTTTCGGCAAACGTCAAAACTGTAAGATCTCGATCGCTCAAAAATTATATGACATTATACTGGCCTGGCAAAAGTAATCGGAAACGTTTGCGATATAGATACAAGAGTCGAACTACCACCGCCATCAATTAATAAAAATCTGAAATGCTTTACGTTCTGCGTCTGAAATAAAACTTCTATCACAATTTTGAAATGTGCAAATAAATCTGCACAACACATAATAATAATGGTAGCGAGTTAAATGGAAGTGCTATCAACCAAATTATTACCACTCTATGTCCTTGATTCCAATGTGAATCTACACATTTATACATGCAGTTAAGTTCTGAAACAAATCATAAACCATTTCTTTGATGTAAAATATATCGGTGCTTGAGTTTCGTTTCATATAAGTTTTAGTATATCAGCAAATATACTCTCTCCACCTTGCATATGAATTTATAATTTTCTCTTCAGAGTATTGACTTCATTTTTTCAAATGTGGATTAAGCTGTCAGTGTCATAGGCGCATCTTCTGTGCACGTTGGACAAAACGAAACATTTGGCATCAATATGCAGTCACGACATAATTTGTGAATATCTAGCTACACTTCTGACATTATTTTGCAGGCGGTAGCCATTAAAGATAACACGCGTCGATTTTGTTAATAGCATCTAACTTTCACACTCTTCTTAAAAATGCCATATTATTTTAACTGGATATTAAACAATAAAGAAACACGCCACTTGTCTCCGGCATAACTTTATTGGAAACAGTACATGAGCGAGGCCACAAGAATGACTCTTGATACAAAATTAGTAACCGTTTTGTCAACAAATAATTGATGCAAATCCGCAACTTTCATTTCCGCTGGTACAAACATCGATATGACTCAGAGCAGATCAATGAACGCTTGAATGGTTGACAGATATGTAATTAGCTGGAGTGTCTCGTTCCTGACGTGTAATCAGAATTAGTAGGTACGCTAGGATTGGTTGGATTGTAAAACTTAGACTATATCCTATTGCTGCATTATAATTTATTCAAATTGGGATTTTATGATCTGGTGTCCATTCTCGTTGTTTCAGAATAACAATTATTCAAGCAATAAGAGCCATTTACTCCACTGGGAATGTTTTATTTGCAAAACTGAAACTGTTTCATTATGAGTATGTACACAATGTTTTGACCCTTAGTCCATTACTAGCCGATCAAAATAGAAACTAGTCATTTGCTATAAGATATGTCGTTATGTGTTGCAATGAAGAAATGATTCACTATTGCACAATTTCCAATTAGTTTCCCGGAAATTCCGCTACTGAACGAATTCCAATATTTAGAAACCGATGCCTTGAATTCCGTTTACATCTAAGGATGATTTCCAATGACATTGTCTTTTCGAAGGCATCATAAGGAATTAATGAGAGGGGGAGGGGAGGGACACTCATAAGTTACATCGCAGAATAATAGCCATGAAATGCATCCTTCTGAATTGACAATATACGATGAAAATACATTATAACTGGAAAATTCTCAATAAAGTCAGTCCATACATTTCAAACAAGCAAAAGAATCAACGTGATATTCGCAATATTCAGAACAAACGTGATAGACGCAATATTGAAAATACAATTCTGATCATTTAAACAGTTATTTAGGAGAAATATTCTTAACTTTTCGTAAATAGAATGGTTCAGACTATAGCCAGTGCTCTCTGCTGTATAGAAAAAGAATATTAAAGAAAAGCATACTGAGGCCATGGGCTATTGCATATCTAGCCGAGACGTACCATTTTATAAGTCAAAGTACTAAACTCAAGATAAATAAAGCTGAAGGTTCTGGCAGAAAAAAGCAAGAGCCTCAGTTTCAGTAAGCCGTAGAATTCTTATTGATGCAATCTAAATGGACTATCACACACCAGCTTTTTTGCAATTTTCCACGTTAACCTATTGATATAATGCTTCGGATTAAAGCTAACGATAGAAGCCATACACACTAGAGGTCATTACATAGCTGGAGTCCCTATTAAAAGCATGCAAGTGAAAAATCATAAACATGTCTTCTTTAGCTTGTAATAAGAATGGCAAAAATATTTTTACATGTTTGCATCTTGAGTTTCCTCAAAATGTACTTTCTCAGTTCGGCAAATACGAATTGCACAAGCTATGTCATGGGTTCAACAAGTTGATTACAAACCACAAAACAGTACTGCAATTTCTACTATATTTCCAACCACAATCACATTCTCCTTATGCGCTCAAAATTCCATATCGTCTTTTTCATAATTTCAGTTGAAAGTGTTCATATTTCTCCACATTATGATTCCAAACACTAAATGACAGAAAAGAAACAAACAATCAGCTGGTTTCAGGTGGGTCCCTCCCTGTTCAAATCATACGTACTTCGTGCGGAATTGACACAGCTAATAAATCCAGTCCATCGCATGCAGAAAAGCAGACTTGAATAAAATCACCAATTCAAAAGTCTATCCATGTGTGACCAACTGGAAAAGTTGTTGCAATATGCATTCATTGAAACTATTTCAATATATTTCAATTTTAAGCAGATCAAAAGGACAATTTTTAAAAAACTATTGTAAGGATTTCGATGAAATTCAAAAGTTACTAGGTTGTGCAATGTCAGCATGAATATTCTTATTGTGTATTGATAAACTACGTTTGTGTGGATTTAAAAACAAAATACAGCAGAAATTTAATTGCTTTGTTTCTTGCAACGTATTTTTATTTTATTTTTAACACCAAAATGAAACGGTTACACCATTTGTATTGAAAAATATGAACTCGCTTTTTCGGAGTAATGTGCACTCATAAAGGCGTGCAGTATTATTACGAATAAACGTTCATATTTTCCCATACAAATGGAGTACCCTATAATTCTCGTGGGCGGGACAGATGTGAATTTATGAATTAGCGTAGAAGTAATGCCCGGAGTTAGACTGGTTTCACGTTGCCTTTATAAAAAAAAACATTAAATTCCTTGTATTTATCAATTCTAATATTGCGTATGTAAATATCAACATTGAAAATACCGTACTTACACACAATTATAAGGTTTGATAACTTTTTAATATAAGTTCTAATATGTGGTCAGGTTTTGTAAGGTAAGTGTATAGGTATTTTACTATCATTATATTAAGTCTGTGTACATTTTCACTTGATATGTATCAACACTCGCTGAATTTCAAATGAAGTCAATCATAACAACACCGACTTGGGATATATCATAAATATACAGAACTCATGCTTTATTTAGCATAGAACTGCAAACGCGATTTATACCTACAAATGTGAAAATGCATTCATGTCTCAATAAAGGGGATAAATAACATAATTATATTGAGTATTACATATAATATCGATTTTTTATTTATTGAGCGAAATATTATTAAATTGACATACACTTAATTATATCAGCCTTGGAAAGAAATACACTCATAATTACTTATACATAGTTAGCTTTTTTGTACTTTTTCTCTTGCGCCAAGTATAACAATTTGGACAATGCAACAAAGGTATTTTTTAATTTAACCATTTATTTTGGTTTTGAATTTGCAGACATAATGGCATCAATTGTCTATTTTCGGCGTTCAACAAATAATATAGTGGTAATATTGTTCGTCTCATTTCCTTATAAAGTGGAATAACAAGCAAAACTGATATCCATTTTCGGCAGCACTTATATTAAAACTTTTACATAGCCGTTCATTCCTGATTACTACTACGCTATCTGCAAGTGATAACAACGGTTTATATATATATATATATATAAAATGGGCAAATACGATTGGTGAAAGCAACTCTCCTTGTTTCAGGTCGCAGTGTCAATACAAATAAAATATCAACAGATCTTAGTGCATCATACACAAGATATTACGGAATTTTAAATAGCATGTAAAGCTCAAATAAAATTTAACTAATAATGTTGATTCATTATTGCTTCATGTATGCCATAAGATATTGCGTCCGATTTTATCTAACGCTTTGTCATAATTGATAAACGTCAAATGACAAATAATACATTTTGTTGGCAATGGAAATTGCAATTGTAGTTTATATTTGAATATACAACGGTCATATAGGGTGCAAAAAATTCTTTAAAGCTGGTCATGTTTTTGTTTTTATTTATTGTATTTCCTCGTCTTTATTAAAATACTACAATACGATGCAGGCTTAGACTGGTATAGTTTTGACTGAATATTATATATTAATTTAGCCAACACATTGTGACAGCAACACAACAAAATCCAACACGGTGGTTCGTCAATGTTTTGCTTACATGGATATACACGAACTATAACCTCTATGTAAAACAACATGTATGCATTATGTTGTATGTGTTCATCTTATACCTTCAAATCAGGTCAGACTGGTGATGTGAAGCTAAATAAACTTTAGCATGTCCTGCAATTCACGAAAGTGCAAGTAGCCAACCAGTCTGCCTTCCTTAGTGTAAGAAGCTGCATGACGTTTTTCCATTCTGTGCAACGTTTTGACTGTTTGAGTGACTAAATATAACAAATGAAGTAAATAAAAGGTGCAGGAATAACACGATTCACACCCAATTAGAATACTTCGTCACAATGAAATAATGACCAGGATCTATGTGTATCCGACAGTGAGCGAAACCTGCAAAAAATCCACCATTCGGAATATCTTTCGAGAAATGATTCTAACAAATGAGAAATTTCATGATATGGTTGTTCCTACAGTTAAATGGTTTCGTATTCACTATTACAAATGATGACGTCAAAGAGGGAGGAGCTCAAAATGTCAGTGCACTAGTATAACCAACACCAGATGGAAATCATGTGGGAAAAATAACAACCACTTTGCTAATGATTAGAACCTACTCCGAAAACTACGTCATAAGGTCCTTCTTTTTATCATCTTTCGTTGTCATTTTATCCTCCGACGTTGACAATTTTTGTAACTTGATATGCAGGATGTGATGAGGTAAAGGAAGGTTTTATTTTAAATTTAATAATAGGATGATAGCATCATGGCATTCAGGAAAAAAAATACTTAAACTGAATGAAATATGGGGGTAGGGTTTGGACGGCAGAGATTCCATGAAATACACGATGAAGCAAATCTTTAACTGAGCGCAAATACTATTGAATAAGAATTTTCCCTCCATTTAATTTGAAACACTTTCCAAATTGGTGGTCCTTGGCGCTCGCCTTTGCAGATCACTGACATCTCGCCTCTTTCCGCGTTGATTTGAGTATCGGTCTCAGACAACTTGAGTATGTGAGAATGCTTGCCAGTAGATTTCCTTGGATCAATAGTTCTACCCAAGGTTTTCCAGAGTTCTTTCTTTACTAAATATACTGGCCGGCATTTATAGACTACCATGTGCTTGAAAATGGCGTTAAATCCTTAACAACCGACCAACTTTACAAAATTTCAACTGCTGGTAATTGTTGTATACTGTGCATTATGTAGGCACGTAGTTATAGCACAAGAAATCATAATTCCGATTAGTCGATTTATGGACAGTTATAAATCTGTCTCTATAATGAGTTTTTATTCGTTATGAGCAAGGAGTATAACAAATCTTCATTGGGACAGATTTATTGATTACAGAATCAAACACAATTTTTTTCTCCGTACTATGCTACATGGACATACTCCAGTCCAACATACCTATCCGGCCTCACCCATGTGTATACACCACAAAGACACTTACGCTCCTCTTCTGACAATCGTATACTCATTGATCCCACCATGAAAACGAAGTCATATGGAAAACGTTCTTTTGCATACCAGATCCCGGCGATGTGGAACGAATTACCCATTAAAATTAGACACAAAGAGACAGTGGTCACTTTTAAGAGTGCTCTTAAAACTCACCTTTCTCGACTGCAGGAACAAACTTAGAGACCTAATAACGTTTTGTATCTCATGTTTTAACATGTTGTTATGCTTTCCAATTTCATGGTTTTTGTTATTTGTTTTTCTGTTGTGTAGTCATATCATTATAGATGTTGTAAAGCGCTTAGAGCTTCTAAAGATTAGGCGCTATACAAATTCCTCATTATTATTAGTAATTGAAGTAATGCAAGAAGAATGTACGCAGTATATAACAATTAAAATACAATTTACTTTGTGGTATAGACTGTTTGTGTAATCTTTCGCTGGTGACTGACCTAAATTGACAAGCCGATAATATGTCCGGTAACAAGTAAAATATATCTCCCGATTCGTTAGATGTGTGGTGCATCGAGCAGCAGAGACTGTATGAAGCAGATAACCAGACTAGTGGATGCGGCGCATCATGGGAAAAAGTATAGAGACTACATTCATGAACATAGAGTATGCAAGTTCTCTGCGGTCTCACGAGCACCGTAAGCGTGACGCAACAGCAACTGGGTAATATCGGAAAAGGCCAGACTATGCCTTCCAACAAAAGGAAATCATTTCAGTAGCAGTACTAGTAGGGTGAGGCGGGAAGGGGGGGGGGGGTAGGAGGCGGATCGCACATGATGACACCAAAATGACTGTTTTTAATTTTTTTAAGTGGTACCACTGAATCATTTTCCCCAAAAATATGCAAAAGTACTTGGCTAACAAATACGATGGTGGTGTTTATTAAACTTCATACATTAGCCAACATGTGTGGCGTTTTGCCCGACCCAAAATTAAATTAGAAACATGTAAAATCAAAGTAATTCGGACAAGCCAATGTTTAATGTTAAACATGACCGCTGGTTAACACTATCCCTTACGTAAGTTTGCCGTGCCTAGGGTGGGAAGCCCGACCAAGGCCGTCAGAAGTGCAATATTCACTTTGGTTTGGAAACGCTTGAGAAGGAAGGAGAGAAGTCGGAAGAGGTGAAGTCCAGGAAGAGTGGAGGAACGAAATAAAGAGGTGAGTAGAACCAAAGGCCAGGGGAAAATCGAACTCACACTGAAAAATCACGAGATGATGTAGGCTGTCACTTGGAGGACGAGTGATTTAGTTTATCATTTAAAATTATCGACTTTATTAAATTGTTATTATTTTGAATTTCATCTTCGTGTTCTATAAAATTTAACCGTCGGCAGTACTGACTGGGGGCTCGGAGCTGTACATCTATTTCGTCATTAATTTAACTTTATAACTTCACGAGCCATGGTGAAACTTCCATAATATTTTAATTGGACTGGACGTACCCGAACCCAACCTTTGCAAACGCTACAATTGGCGCTTCGTCCGGGATTTGAATTAGACATAAATATTATTTTAAAGACCTAAAGTTTATTTGTTAGGAGTATTAATGAACAGTGTAAAATAGTTGTGAGTTTTTTCCATTATGTGTATTTTGAATTTTTATCATTTTCTCATATTGTGTTGTTATATTTGATATTTGCATGCTTTGTAGATCTTTAATTACCTGCAGTAATTGTGAAGCAAATATCGAACAAATATCTTACCTGAACAAAATTAGTTGTTGTCGACAGGTACGTATTTGGCTAGGAACTTGTAATATCTGTCCATTGTTAGTAGGGTCGAGACAAGGTATCACTTCGTATTAGTATAAGAACATGGCTACAGAAAGGCAAATGATCAAGGAGTACCGTGCCATGGGGTCGGAAGATCTTGGATATGAGGGATGATCGCCTGGTAGAATTTATCGAAGAAAGAATCAAGGAATGGAAGGCAGAAAAAGCACCAGAGTAAGTGCTGGCCAAGGAAGCAGCGGAGAGAGAGAGAGAGAGAGAGAGAGAGAGAGAGAGAGAGAGAGAGAGAGAGAGAGAGAGAGAGAGAGAGAGAGAAAGAAAGAAATAAAGAAAGAACTAGAGCTAGCCAGACTTGCTCACACTCTCGAAATGGAGAAGGTAAAGCTAGCAGGTAGGGACATCGATGGGGACGATGCCAGTACGAATTCCGGAGGGACGGGACAACCTTTCATCGACCACCGAATGGCCCAGATAAACATGCCGCGGTTCAACGATAAGGAGCAGTCTATCGACGATTTTCTCATACAGTTTGAGAAACTTGCTCACGCTCATAAAGTTCCTGAGCAACATTGGGCGATTAATGTTTTTGCCTTTCTGCAAGGTGCAGCTCGTGAAGTCTACGCTCAAGAAGGCCCTTCTTTACCATTATCGGCTGACTGCCGAAACGTACCGTAAACTTTTTCGGGACTCGACGAAAAAGGCAACGGAAACCCATTCTCAATTCCACAACCGTGTTCGAGGGTTATTTGAGAAGTGGATGAAGATGGCAAAAGTTGAACGATCGTACGACGGGGTACGCGAGGTTATACTCAAAGAACATGTCCTGAGTAACTACCGTCGCGAGTTGACAGTGTTCCTAGCACAGAGAGAGAGAGAGAGAGAGAGAGAGAGAGAGAGAGAGAGAGAGAGAGAGAGAGAGAGAGAGAGAGAGAGAGAGAGAGAGAGAGAGAGAGCACCGTACGCACGAAGAGATCGCTAGCATGGCGGAGCGATACGAACAGACGCACTTGAAGAGTGGAGGTTCCGGGGGTGCGGACCGACCCCGACCCACTGAGTCGCACCGGGTGCTTGAGGTAGAGCCGGCTGTCCTTAACCATCAGGGCGACGAGAGGGTCGGAGGGGGATCTACAGGTAGGGATGCCACCCATAGATCTGGACAGGCCTCACCCCCGAAAGCGGGATTTGCAGGTCGGCGAGGGCCGCCGACGTGTTACAGCTGCAAGCGCCCGGGGAATATAGCCAGGGACTGTCCCAAGGGAAGACAGACCCAGGTGAATGCCGTCGCTAGGAAGGATTACGAGCCGGGAGTAAGTTGCAAACCCTCAAATCTCGCGTCTGCAACTGTCAACGGAGAAGATGCCACCTTCTTGTATGACACCGGGTGTAGCGTCCCAGCCCTTGTCGCAATCGATTTAATCTGACCGATAAAACCCGCGTCGTCGCACGGAAATCGGTATATTATAAAGGTTGTGGATTACGCTACACGCTATCCGGAGGCCGTGGCGTTGCGTAATATTGATTCGGAAACCGTCGCGGAAGCGCTGTTTGGGATTTGATCAAGAGTCGGAGTACCCGACGAGATCCTGACCGATCAAGGGACACAATTCATGAGTCGTGTGATGGCAGAGGTGAACCGACTAACGTCAATTAAGCACCTCACCACTACATCATACAACCCCCAATGTAACGGACTGGTCGAACGGTTCAACGGGACTCTAAAGAACACGCTCAAAAAGCCGTGCGAAGGCCGCCCCAAGGATTGGGATCGGTATATTCCTGCCATGCTTTTCGCATACCGGGAAGTACCACAAGCAACTTTAGGGTTCTCTCCCTTTGAACTCTTGTACGGGAGGACCGTACGTGGCCCAATCGCCGTACTAAGACAGCTGTGGACGGACGATCACGCTGTAGAGGAGGTACGCACTACCTACCAATACGTCGCGAACTTACGCAACAATCTGGAGGAAGTTTGTTCCCTCGCACAGAAGAACCTCAAGCGAGCGAAGGCGCGTCAGGCGAAGAATTACAACAAGCGCGCAAAACCACGCCAGTATTAAGTAAGGGATAAGGTGTTGTTGCTGTTGCCCCAAGAACACAACAAATTGCAAGTTTCCTGGAGAAGTCCATACGTCGTCACCGAGAATGTCGGAGGTCAAACATATCTGATACGGCTGCCCACGCAGGAGAAATTGTACCACGCCAATCTGCTTAAGAGATACCGGGAAAGATAGACCGTAGCGCTTTTTTCATCGCCACGATAGTCACCGAGGACGCCGAAGTAGATACGGAAGGCGCCAACACTGTCCCGAGCTGTCAGTTAACGAGGGCTGAGACACCCTCGGACGTGAAATGTGACCCCATGCTGACTGTGGCACAGCGGGAAGAGATTGAGACGTTGCTGCCCGGGTATTCTGATGTGCTTACGGAAATACCCCGGGAGAGCTTCGCTTATCGAGTTCGGGTTCAAGCTGGTGGATGACCGGCCAGTCCAGCGGAAACCCTACCCCTTGCCCCACGCAAAACGAAAAGTCGTAAGTGAGGAGATCGAGCGGATGATTGCTCTGGGAGTAATGGAACCCGCCGACTCTCCGTACAGCTCTCCTGTAGTCCTAGTGCAGAAGAAGGACGGCACCTATCGGTTTTGTGTCGACTACCGGAAGCTGAATCAGGTGACAGAATTTCAAGTTGAAATGCTACCTGACCCGGAACATATTTTCGCTTCTGTCTTGAAATCGAAATATTTCTCCAAGCTGTATTTGTCCAAGGGCTATTGGCAAATCCCGGTAAGGAAGGAGGATAGGGCAAAGCTCGCTTTTGCTACTACCGACGGGACCTACCAATGGTTGGTCATGCCGTTCGGTGTACAGAACGCGCCCAGCGTCTTTACTAGGATGATGCGGAAGTTGTTGGAGCCCTTACGCGATAGGAGTGTCTACAACTTCATGGATGACCTCTTGTTGGCCACAGAGACGTGGAGTGAGCACCTCACTCTATTAGCTGATGTTCTGGAGCGGCTACGTCAGGCGGGATTGACAGCTCGCCCTTCCAAATGTCACTTTGGGTTCAGGACATTGGATTATTTAGGACATACCCTAATATATATATTCATGTTTTTATTCGTGTAGTGTCACGATGATTTGTTTTATTCCTGTAGTGCCTTTGCATTTGGAGTAATTTTGAGGGAATAAAATCCCGATTTTATTCTCAAGCGTGGGGGGATGTGGCGTTTTGCCCGACCCAAAATTAAATTAGAAACATGTATAATCAAAGTTATTCGGACAAGCCACTGTTTAATGTTAAACATGACCGCAGCCTAACACTATCCCATACGTAAGTTTGCCGTGCCTAGGGTGGGAAGCCCGACCAAGGCCGTCAGAAGTGCAATTATCACCTTAGTGTGGAAACGCTTGTGCAGATCAAAGAAGTTGCCAGAAGGAGTGGACGTGCCTTATCTTCTTGATACGTAGACTGACAGCCAGGTTGAATTGGTCGCTTAGTCGATTGGACTGGGCCAAAGCGCTACCCAATCAGAATCGAGATAGGGACGGGACCCTGATTTGGGCTAAGTATAATATCCTTAAACCTGCCAGCAAGATTTCGTTCGCTATAGCTCCTTAGAGAGATTGCCAGAATACAGCAACTCCGGTCAGCCATACGTTATTGGCGGAGAAAAAAACCTTAGGACAGCATTCTATATGTATCTTCTAAAAGGAAGTTTCGAGGGACAGACCAGTGATAGTGGCCTCAGTGTCTCCGATAGACAGAGAGAGAGAGACGAAAGGAAGAGAAGGAAGGAGAGAAGTCGGGAGAGGAAGCTTCGAGGGACAGACCAGTGATAGTGGTCCCAGTAGTCTCAGATAGAGAGAGACGGAAGAAAAGATAAGGAAGGAGAGAAGTCGGGAGAGGTGAAGTCAAGGAAGAGTGGGAGGAACGAAATAAAGAGATGAGTAGAACCAAAGGCCAGGGGAAAATCGAACTCACACTGAAAAATCACGAGATGATGTAGGCGGTCACTTGGAGAACGAGTGATTGAGTTTATCATTTAAAATTATCGACTTTATTAAATTGTTATTATTTTGAATTTCATCTTCGTGTTCAATAAAATTTAACCGTCGGCAGTGCTGACTGGGGGCTCGGAGCTGTACATCTATTTCGTCATTAATTTAACTTTATAACTTCACGAGCCATGGTGAAACTTCCATAATATTTTAAGTAATATACTGGAAGTACCCCACCCCAACCTTTGCAAACGCTACAATGTGGCGCAGACAGCATTCCTTCGGTGTAAATCTATTGGATTGTGTGGTGTATTAAAAGGTGGACTGTTGAGATTTAAGGTACTTGAAGTGACACCACTTAACACAAGCTGCTTCTATGGTGACGCTCTAACTTTCAGACCTTAAGTTAGCTAATCAATAACTGTTATTATATTATAACCTATTATATTGTTTTGTCAGAAGTCAAGGCCAAAAGGTTAGCGAATATAAAAGAAGGCGACTACGCGGTCAAAAAGTTTTGCAGACAGTAAAGTTGTTTACAGCGTCGTCAAGGAAGTAGCTTTTACTTAACATATTCTTCCTAAAACCTTTTAAACATTTTCTCTCTGCGTTTTTACTGAATTAGATATTGTGATTTAATCTTGTCGGTTTTGGAAGGAAAGATCATTATAAAATATGACATGAAACATGGAAAACAAAATAGTCTTAAATTTATCAATGAACACCACATTGTGGAGTTCGGGTTATCGTGCATAACAGACTGTGATGTATTCTTAACCCTTGTAAAGTTGTTTGGATCGATATACTGAACTTAAACATATAATTTTCATGTATACTTTCTTTTTATCTCCAGATCTTTAGGTATATAAAAGTGAGACTGATGGAGTTTATCAGTTGAAACTTTGATACCTTGATGGTGTCAGATTTATCAATAGATACCAGCCTTGAATCAATTTTTATCATGGACACTGACAAACAAGTTTTTTTTTATAGCTTTCATGAATTCACACAAACAGGACATCAACTGTTTGATATGTAAATGGGAGACCAAAATGACAGTGGGACATGAAATTCCGTTAACTTTATAGTAGTTATCAAATAGCATCACCATTTTGTCGTTAGTTTTATAATGCCTGCAGAAACAACGATTTAATTATTTTCTGCAACTCTCTCTGTATGTATGTATGTATGTATGTATGTATGTATGTATGTATGTATGTATGTATGTATGTATGTATGTATGTGTTTATTGTTTCTATTTTAAAGTACTTACGCGACTGAAATTATAAAAAAATATATTATCAAATATACTAACCGTACTTATTCCTGAAAATTGTGGAAGATGGATAGATATACGTGTGTAGTCTTTTGTGTCTGTCTGTGTCTATTTTAAGGTACTCACGCGACTGACATTTTTAGAGTCTAACCTACTTGCGGATTATTCCTGAAATTTATGGAAATCTGATTATTTTTTTTTTTATAATTTTCAGTGGTTTGTAAAAGGCTGCAACGGAAATTATATTTTTGATGAATTCTTTTTTGTACATCGTTATCTATTATTTCATGTACACAAAAATATACATTAGCTTTGCGATGTATTTATTTTCATATCTAATGTATCACTAAGGTACGATTATTGCTATTTAATTAAAAAAAATATATAAAAATTAAAAAAATTAAAAGGAGGCAAATTAAGAAATGTTAGTAATGGATATCAAAATTGATTAGAATATTTTATGCAAATAAACATTTCCCTCACAAACTCCAAATAAGAGTGAGTTACTTGTCCTTTAAATTCCAATTTCAATGTCAGTCAAACAGAATCAGTCTTTTCTCTTGGCTGTTGCCTACAAAATAACTTTCATAGAGGTCCAATTAGAACACAGTGTTGTTTGTCAGGAAGTGAGAAAAGCCAGCAAATATATCGCTTGTATATCATAAACGAAAAGTTGATAAAGTAGTTCAACGAAGAAATTCATTTATATTTAAGAAATAACAGGGAATTCATAGACAAACAGTTATTGCCCTTGCAAAGCATTTATTGTTCTGGAAATTAATTAATGATTTCTGGAAATAGAAATATTATCAGTTTCAAAGAAGGTCAACTTTCACAAATGACGTTTCTTTGCGTCGCTACAAGACACAAAATCATGTGTTTACAATTGTCCATATGGTGATATTGGTGAAAGATTATGATGTTTTGTTTATTTTATGTCGCCATTGATGTTAAATAACACTTACCTGCTATGGATGAAACATTCACCCATACAGTCAATTAATTACGTTTATTAAAGAGATGACGTCACTCACTCTAAGAATGAATCTGGAAGAGGTGGAGATAGCTGAATTTTGTCCGTGCGATGAAAAGAAATATGACCAGGGGTTGCGACCGGGTTTTGGGTGGGTGGGTAGAATTATGATGATTTAAACATAAATATCTGGAGGTCTTTGCTGTTATCGCAAGAAATGCGTGTAGGAAACACATTTTGGGGACTATTTCTGAATACATCCTAATACATCGACTTCCAAGCAATATTCCATTAGACAATGGTTAGTTGTGCTAAAAGAAAATGTTTCATTTGTTAGTTTGCTAGCTCATGAGCAAAAGGTAAAAAAAAAATGGGGAAGACTCTTCATTCAAAATGTCCACCTTATCCTACTTTTTGCACAGGTTCACGTGTCTGTATGCGCTTCAGACCGGTCTGACGTAGATCTGAGGCCATTACGTATAAAATCTGGTCACAAATTCGGAATCCGTCCATGGGCGATATTTGGGTGAGAGAAAAAAAAATACGGATCCCAAAACTTAGGTTTTTCCCCTTGTATTTTGTAATGCAACTAAAATGTCCAGATTATTTGCTATCATTGTAGAGCTACATCTGTCTACCTTTCTGTAATACCACCCACATTATGCATGACTTTGACGCTACAGACTTTGGAAGTAGGCTACTACCTCATGCCCCGTAAAGTTGTCGCTAGGGGTTAATGTCTTAACAATATAAATAGCTACATCTCACCCCGAAAGGATATGGAAGTGTACAATATAACAGTACTTTCAAATATATTTTGTTTGGCTTTTGTATGAGTTACTTTGCTGAAAGTTGTGGCATTGCTAGTGGTGATTGGCATAAATAAAGGCACAAGCAGTTGTAATTGTAAACATTCTAATAATAAAAACTGCATCAGTATTTTTGGTATGTTTCACTGATTGGTTTATTTTCTGATTATATGTTTGTTTCATTGTTTGATTCAAACAAATTATTAAAGCATTGATTATTTCATCCATTCATTCGTTCTTTCATAATCCTTAATGTAGTCGTATTTAGTTATTCGTTCGCTCAATTATTTATTCCTTGTATGTTCTTTCCCGTTTATAATATAAAGGGATTTTATCTGACATAAGGTTCCAGTCAATTGGACATGATCAATTTCCTGAATCAAATAACACGTAACACCCTATCCCCCCTTCATTGGTAAAGAAAAGTAAGTTTTTAATATATATATAACTAATGTCATTTGTCAAGATTTGTCTGTTAATTGCCCTAAGAATCACATCCACACCGAAAGAAGATGGATTAAAATGTATTTACTTTTATATAAAATACAACTTTGTATGTGTAGTAAGACTCAGGGCAGGGTGGGGTGGGGTGGGGTGGAGTGGGGTGGAGGTATATTTAGAATCACAGATTACTGGGTCAGTTATGCTCAGAGATATGTTGGAATATTTTTTATAAAAAAAAAACACTGCACCAGTTAGATTCAGCAATGATATATTTAAAAATCAGAGAGCCAGTCAGACTCTAGAAGGGTATATTTTGGGGAATAAAGTAAAAATTACTGCGTCAGTCAGACTCAGGTAGAGTGTATTTTGGGATAAAGTTAAAACAATACCATGTCAGCCAGACTCGGAAAGGACGTATTTTGGGAATCATTTACAAATTACTTCACCATTAAAAGTGTATGCAGTAGAATCATGATAGATATTTATTTGACCAACAATTTTAACTGCAAATATGCATATAATACAACAACAAAATGCGAATTACATTAAAACATGAAACGGAGAATTTCAGAAAATAGCTATAAATAATATCCCAATCATAACCAACCAACACAATGTGACCAGATATAGCAAGAAAATGTGTAACTCTAGGATGTGATTGATTTAAAGCGAATGCTCTAAAGATCTTTATGACATTACGGTATTATTTTTAAAATTACAATGTAACTAAATAATCAATTTAAACTGTTACAAAGTCTCCTTTTTGTTGCAATTAACAGTGTTATTTTGATAATAAGATAATTACTTCAGTAATTTTCACATGATTCTTACATAATCCAGAATCTGACTGGTCCAATTGCCTTTCTCAACGAGTCAAGGTCACCTTCGGCGTTTTATTGGTAAAATTCTTTAAACAAACATTATGACTGGACTAATAAGTCTAAATGAGTTTCAAAATAAGGGGTCGAGAACTGCCATATGTTTCCTACTTATTAATAGCATCAATTACAAATTCTACATGTCAGCATTATATCAGGAGTATCACCAGTCACCACATCAGTAATAGTAATAATAATAATAATAATAATGGTTGTAGTAGAACATATTATAGTAGTAGTAGTAGTTGTATTAGTTGCAGTAGGAGTAACATAAGCAGAAACACAAACAATATGAAAAACAGTGGTGGTAGTAGCAGCAGTAGCAGTAGTAATATTCGTATTAAAAGTAACAGCGGTAGTAGTAGGAGTAGTAATAGAACCGGTACCGAATCTGGTAATAGTCAGGAGCAGTATCACTAGCACCAGCAATAGTTGTAGTAGTAGTTTGCAATACAAAATGTAACAGTGGGAGTAGCAAACAGTGGGAGTAACCATCCAAATATCAGTGGGAGTAGCGAGACAATTATCAGTAGGAGTAGCAAAACAAATAGCGGATGGAGTGGAGAAGCAGCGATGAGCAATGTAAGAGCATTGGGAGTAGCAAAACAAATAGCAATCGGAGTAGCAATACAATAGCATCGATGAGCAATGCAATAGCATTGTGAGTAGCGATACAAATATCAGTGGGAGTAGTAAACCAAATAGCAGTGGGAGTAGCAATACAATAGCAGTGGGAGTAACAACACAATAGCAGCGATGATCAATACAATAGCAATGGGAATAGCAGCATTAGTAGCAGCAGTTGTACTACCAGTAGCCGTAGTATTAATATAGCTTGACAAACATTCCATGTTGTCGGCATTGTTTGTAATATTCTCAACGGTATTGTTTCATACCTCTTTAAAGGATATAAGGGTTTATGAGCAAATCGTTCGTTTTGCATGTTACATCCATCCACCCGGACGTTATAGGGCTAATTACAATTTCGTTATATCCGTCGGTTTGTCGGTAGCATATTTCTCAAACCCTTCAAGGCATTTCAACCAAGCAGAGGTGCCTTTTGACACGTGTAATGCTCTCAGTATTGTTTCATGATTTCATTTGATCTGGACACATTTAATTGTTTATATGCTTTTTGACAGTTCTTCTTTATTTGCTGATCACAGTTTAATATAAAATTCAAAGTAACTATCATGAGTTTTACCGAATCTTGACAGCGTATATATAAGAGATTAGTGGAGAAAGTCTCAAAGCATTCTAAAGCGTTCTTAACAAGTGAGTTAACTGGGTCTGTGCATTTGACCCATACGGCTATTATCAGGATTTAATTTCATTTCATTATCTACAAGCCAACTGATCAGGCAACTATGTTACGTGTATTATTAACCTTCCCCAAAAACAGAGGATCAGTAAATTTAACCACATTACTGATATCCAGGAATGTTATTTGTTTTCTTCGAGGGGGGAGGGAGGGCAAATTTTGATTGGGGGACATCGTATATAGGCTACAACATATTTGCAATACATGCAAATGCTCTCCCCCCACCCCCACCCCTCTTCCGCGTAAGAAATTAAACACTTTCTTGTCCATCCCAATGGATAAAGTTGAACCGGATATGATTCAGGAGTGTTGTAATAGCAGTGCTGATGACTACAAGGGTTGTGACTCAGTAAAGTGACAATGACCTAGTCTAGTACGTGGTATATGAAAGCGCAAGTAGATGTTTTTATGGCAGTTTTTTTTTTATAGCTGAGCTATTTTTTTTTTACAGTTGAAAATGCAACAACCAGATATAGGCAATGCATGAAAATGAGCACCATATAACTCAACAGAATATTTTCGGGAAACGTCAAAACTGTAAGATCTCGATCGCTCGAAAATTATATGACATTTTACTAGCGTGTCAAAAGTACTCGTAAACGTTTGCGATATTGTTACAACTTATCGAACTACCACCGCGATCAATTAGTAAAAATCTGAAATGCTTTACGTCTTGCGTGTGAATTAAAACTTCTATCAGAATTTTGAAATGGGCAACTGCACAATTCATACGAGGTAAAGGTAAAATATAGTTCTGTCAACGAAATTATTACCACTCTCTTTCCTTTATTCGGATCTTAATCTGCACATTCATACATGCAGTTAGGTTCTGAAACAAATCATAAACCATTTCTTTGATGTAACATATATTGGTACTTGAGTTTTGGTTCATGTAATTGTGTAGTATATCAGCGAATGTATTTTCAGAGTACTTAAAACGTATACACTCTCCACCTGGCATAGGAATGTATCATTTTCTCTTCAGAGTATTGACTTCACGCGCATTCTTACAATTTCCCCAGTATGACTAAAGCTGCCAGTGTCTTAGGCGCATCTTATGTGCACGTTGGACTGTTTTACAAAATGTGTGAGAATGGCACTAAAGTGATTGTCCCAAACGTAAATTTTTTCATCATTATGCAGTCATGGGATAATCTGTAAATAACTAACTACACTTCTGACATTATTTTACAGGCGGCAGCCATTAAAGATAACACGCGCCGATTTTGTTAATAGCATCTAAGTTTCACACTCGTCTTAAAGATGCCATATTATTTTCCCCGGATATTAAACACTTAAGAAACACGCCACTTGTCTCCGGCATAACTTTACTGGAAACAGTACATGAGCGAGGCCACAAGACTGACACTTGACACAAAATTAGTAACCGTGTTGTCAACAAATACTTTATGCAAATCCACAACTTTCATCTCCGCTGGTACAAACGTCGATATGACTCATCCCTCAGAGCAGATGACTGAACGCTTGAATGGTTGACAGATATGTGATTAGCTGAAGCCCTCCTCTCGTTGCTGCCGTGTGATCAGAATTAGTAGGTCCGCTAGGATTGGTGGATTGTAAAACTTAAACTATTCCTATTGCTGCATTATAATTTATTCAAATTTCGATGTTATGATATGGTGTCTATTCTGGTTGTTTCAGATTAAAAACTATTCAAGCAATAAGAGCTATTTACTCCACTGGAAATGTTTTATTTGCAAAACTGAAACTGTTTCATTTGTAAGTATTTAACTGTACTAAACAATGTTTTGCCCCTTAGTACATTACTAGCCTATCAAAATAGAAACTAGTCATTTGTTACAAGATATGTCGTTCTGTGTTGCAATGAAGAAATGATTCACTATTGCACAATTTACAATTAGTTTCCCGGAAATTCCGCTACTGAACGAATTCCAATATTTAGAAACCGATGCTTTGATTTCCGTTTACATCCGAGGCCGATTTACTATGATATTGTCTTTTCGAAGGCATCATATTGAATTAATGATTTATTTGATATACCTGTCAGGTAGTATATTTGCTGCAGTAATAACTTTGAAAGAGCCAGAAAAGAAGCACCAACCAACAGCAAACTACTGGCAGGCTTTTTCACATACCCACGCATGTCGAGCTCGAAACTCCAACTCATGCGGACATATGTGATACTTCCTACTGATGAGTTAAGTCGATAACCTTTAGACCATGTTGCCAGTCTGTTAAGGTGAATACTGTTTCCCGGTAAATTTAAACATAGGTTGTGACCATATCAAACAATGAATATGCATATACACTCCCGCATAATATTTCCAGGACAGACCCCTGTCATAGCCATGAAATGCATCCTTCTGAATTGACAATATACGATGACAATACATTATAATTGGAAAATTCTCAATAAAGTCAGTCCACAAATTTTAGAGACTAAAAGTTCCTCCTATCCATTCATGAAAAAGCATTGCTTCAGTGTAAAACGCGTGTGCGATTGGAAAGTATTTCGAACAGACACAGACAGCAAATCATAAAAGATTTTGATTCCAAGCAAGGAAGTTACGATTTTTGGTACAGTGTGAAATATGAAACTAAAGTAGGATGCCAAAGAAAGGATAAAAATAATTTAAATTTTCATTAAATTTTACGTCATAGCAAATGTTAACATAGACAACTCACACGATGCACGAGCTTTGTACTAGATATGAGCACGTGACGAACTAGTAGCTTTTTATTGGATATTGGAATCATGTCAGTTCCCTCCCCCCCCCCGCACACACACACACACACACACACACACACTCGTGACTCCTCTTGGATGCTTAGTATTGCTCCCAATGATCTATATCGTTGATAAATGAATTTAGAGAGATAAAGAGTGTCCAAATTAATGACAAAAGTAACCTAAATTCAGGGTGTAAAAAAGAAATTTTACCTGCTAAACCACATTGTTGTGCTGTTGTAGTTAGCTTGAGGCTCTACGCATGACTTCAAGTGACATCAGCTGAAAATCCAAAGGACCAGATACTTGCTTACTGCTATGACCAGACACTTGCTTACTGATAGACAAATTTTCCTTTCTTGGAACGTGCTTTCTTGCATTTGTTTGTCACACAGCAAATAAATCATGGTTTTATAGTTTGAGCCCAATATTTAAGAATTTAACATGAATGCAACAATCCATTTATCAATGGTTTAGCTTACAAGTTTGGATGTGGGGGAAAAGTGCAACCAAGGCAAGATGAAGTACCAGCTAACATTTACGGTAATTTTAATCAATCATCATCAAGGTAAGCTGCATTAGCGCCTAGAGGAAGATGGTCAAAACAGTACAGTACGAAGACGACAATATTAGGTATTAGCCCATGAATTAGTGGATTTTTTTATACAAACTAATTTTGATTGCTCACTGAAGTAAAGATAAATATCTTTTCACTGCGCTCGGTAGGCATTCATAACAGTTTGATCAACAAGTTTCTTTCGCCATTTTGTAATTTGCTTGATCTTGCAACATATATGGCCGCCTGTCATGCAAACGTTCCGAATCCCACGACTTGCTTTCTTTTTAATTCCTTTCTTTGCGTGCATTTTGACTTGAATAGGGAAAGATAATTATGTTCATTATGTTACTAATGATATGCACAAAAATCCACAGAACATCAACAATGAACAGTTGACTTTATCGCGTGGGATACAGTAAATATATACATTGCTAGCAAATGCATATCAGCATAAAATAAAAAACATTGCTTGTCCTGGGTGTGTAATAGATTTTTTATCTCACGTGTGAAAACCTCTAGTATTTTCACTTGTGTCTTCGTCACTTGTGAAAAGACTGAATTTGTGACCTGTGAAGTATCGAATTTTGAATAAGCAGTGAACCTTAAAGTTGAATGCACCGAGCATTAAGATTTTATCACATTTAGACCTGGGAAGTATTTGGGAAGGGTCATATTGACCTTTATTCTTAATTTCTTTCATATCAGTGTTAAAATATCAAAGGTGCCAGTGTTCCGATTCAATAAAGTTGACCGGATATCTTAAAACCGGTTTGAGAAATAGAAGACTAAACTTCCTATCCGTATCAAATAGTCATTATTCGAAGGGAAACGTTATACAATGTAGTCAAGAGATTCTGATTAATGAAACAAATTATTGTCTTAGGAATTTCGTTTAGATGCTACTGCTTATGATTGGTCCAGTGACATGAAGGCGTACACCTTGGAAATAATGGGCATTTAAAGTGACAACCTTGGTCAAAATTCTTTAGTTTGAAATATTCTAAGAGAGAGAAGGTTGGCTCCGATGAAGCCTAATAAAAGAATAGTGTTTTTCTCGTTAAACAAGGTAAGGACAAGATGTCTGTGAGAAAAACGGGCTTTAGCGCTGGATGCACAAGTTCTAAAGAAAATAGCATTCAGGTATGCAATTGTAAGTTCACGTACTATTTGATTGTTTTGTTTGTTTCTTGTATGCAACTTGTTGTTATGACTAGGTTCCATATTATGTGTCGTTTATTCAATTTCATGTAAATGTGTTCAAGCTACAGTTCTTATGCAATTTATCTTTTCATTTTATAGTTATTAGTTCATTAGCAGAATTGATTGCATGATATCCAAATGTACATATGTGCAAGTCTTATACGGTTATATGAAAAAATATGAAATAATTTCCTTTGTCTGTTAGTACGATACTGATTATCGTGAATTAACTACCTATTCCATTTGCTTTTGTAATCTTTAAATAATCTTGAAGTGAGTAAGGATCCGTGATATTTATGCAATAGTAATCGAACATGCAGTAGCATACGGTAAATTGCCGATATAGAGGTCGCGTGGTAATTTATGACAAGATACTACCATAGGTAGACTCTACGCAGTGTCTGAATGGAGTGTTTCTGAGTAACGTAAATGAAGGAATTTAATATACATCTAGATGTTGGAAGTGGTACATACAGCGATTTAGGGATATTTTTTTTTTCCTTTAATGAAACAGTTTTCCGAGTTAGATTGAACTCGACCGTCCGAAGACAGAGTCCGAAAAAAATGTGAAGTGACGAATGAAATCTGGAAAGTGAGAAATGACCGGTACAGAGGAAAAGGATATCCAGGAAGGACAAGGCAGTCGGAAAGGGAAGACTCTAGGAAATAGGAAACGTTGGAATATGGTCGAGGTCGTGGACATTAAGCTCTTTTCACCACTCGTGATGATTATGAAATAAATCCAAATTAAACACTGCTGTTAAATCCTGTTGATATCATTTAAGTTGAATTGAAAAAAATTTCTTGATTAAATTTGTTTGTTTGTTTTTATTCATGTCTAAGCTGGCTCGTAATGCAATATTTTTTCTCAATAATCTTAGGTAGTTCTCTGTTGAAATTCTATCCTTCACTCACACCGGATCATAATATCGCGGTAGGTCGTTACTAGATAGCATTGAGTTTCGTAGATAATATTTTAGTTGACAACGCTACAACATTTATATCACCATCTTTTTTCCTCGTGTGAAGTAAATACTCTTTTATCGGTATTAAATATCAGCTGTTCAGCTTATCGGTTTACAAGCATATATTTTTGTTTCTAATGTTCGCATCTCTATTTTCTCGGGGACTTCTGTAGGGTACCTTTGTACAGCAAGTTGAACAGGCCATGTTCACATTTACTTCATTTACTTATTTTTCTTACTTTCTCATGTAGGAAAGCCTTGATATTTATGGATACTAAGATAGCAACATTAATGCAATTCTACTTTGTTGTTATGGTGAATACTGATCAATCAGATCTCACATGAAATAATAATTCTTTGACATATAAGCATTCATCATTTATGTAGTCATAATTCGTACTTACGTCCGAAGGAACTTGCCT
>JARLTB010000075.1:2695000-2960000 GCA_030141615.1 Unio pictorum
ACAAGCCATATAGAATGGACGTGTGCTTTTAAGTACAGAAATAGCAGAATGAAATCGAGGGTCACGGGTGGAGACAAGTATTTGGAAGTTAACGAACCTTCTCTTTTTGTATAGTATGATAGAGAGGGTCCTATGTCAGAATGGGCCATAAGGGCAATCTAAGGTATTTGTATCACTCTGTATGATTTTGTTCCTTTAGATTATTGTTGTTGTTTTTTTTCTTCTACACATCAAGCTCGCGTCTAGCACCTGTGGAGAAATCTAGGTGCAGCAAATAGCACGTGTCAGCGATGTACTGTATGTTGTTGGTGTCACATGACTACCGCATGGATATGTGCTCTCCACTTGTTGAGTATGTTGTTTTTTTTTCCCAAGTTATTGCAACATTTACAGATTTCTGGTCGTAGTCTTTAGAATAAATATTTTTAGAAGTTTTTGTTTTTTCATTTTTCTGTAAATATTACGTGACTTTCGTTTATATGTTCGATTCACCCCTCCCTGCAGCAACATTCATCATCATCATCATCATCATCATCATCATCAGTTCCTTGACCTAGTGTGGTCGTTGAGGCAGTGTACTGCGGGACATCTGACCAGCTTCCTCCACTTGTCTCGATCATGTGTCAATGCCTGTGTCTCCGCAAAACTTTTCCTGGTCCATTCTGTGATGTTGTCAGTCCACTTTTTCCTGTCTACCTCTCCTTCTGCCACCTTGGACACTGCCCTGCAGTACTGTTGTGGATAGACTGTTGGCTCTAGTGACATGGCCATACCATTTCAGCTTTCTCTTTTTGACAGTGGTGAGGAGGTCTTCATAATGGCCTACTTTGTGCCTGATGGTGTTACACACTTTTTCATTTGTGATGTGCTCCATGTAAGAGATGCCAAGGATGGTTCTGTAGCATCTCATTTCAAGTGCCTGGATTCTACGTTGTAATTCTGCTGTCAGTGTCCAGGCCTCACATCAATAAAGAAAGATTGAGATGACTAGCGCTCTCAATAGTTTGATTTTAGTTTTCAGCTCATTATGCGCTCTAAGTAGATGCTGAAAAGCATGAGTGACAGGAGACAGCATTGCCGTACTCCAACTGTTGTCGTGAACCAGTCCCCCACATAACCTTGAGCAAATACTGCACTGGTAGCCTTGGCGTACATCTGCTTGATGGCATTGGTCAACTTTTGACTCATGTTGTACTTCTTCACTGTGGCCCACAGTGCATCATGGCACACTCTATCAAAAGCATTTTTAAAATCAATAAACACATGATAGATGTCTTGTTGATGTTGTGAGTACTTTTCACACAGAATCCTAGGATTGAATATTCATTCTGTTGTGCTTCTTCCACTCCAGAACCCTGCCTGTTCTTCAGCGATTATTTCTTCTGCTTGTGGGTTCAGTCTGTTCAAGATGATCTTTAGCATCACCTTACTAGCAGCAACATTATCATTGGTTAATTGGTGATATCACGTGAACATTTTAACTGTGATGTCATTGGCATGTAGGTCGCAAGAGTTGTCTAGTCATGTGAGTCGGAATGCAAATTGCGAGTTCCAGATAAAATTTCATCAACGCTAATGTTTCGGCTAGTCTGTTAGAGGATTTCAGATATAACAAGTGTTATACTTGCAATATCTGAGAAAATAAATCATATACCTATATATGTCATTCAGGTATATCTCGGTGAAAATTCGTTAAAGTTGGCAAGGCCGGTTAGAAAGCGGTTACAATATGCCAACGCCAAAAGGTGTCGGCGAAATCCAGCTTTTCTATACATCCCAACAGAAAATCGGGTGGAAAGGGTCAGAGTAACCAAGGGCTTCATCAAATGCTACATTCAAGACGTCCCCAAAGGAAGACTGATTGAGACTGATTCACGAGGCAGCGACGGTTTAAACATAATGCTCTTGATTAAAAGAAAAACACGGTGCCCTAAATGGGTATAACAGCCTTTCTTTGACATTGCCATAACATATTCAACAGAGACTGTGAATTTATGTAGCTGATGGAGCTACCAATTATAACTGATTTGTTTCGGCTAAAATAACGGTTCACAAGAAGATAAACGAATTCGTAATTCAAGTAATAATCTATGACGCTATAGCGATTCAAAAACCATAAAATAAAAACAAGAAAGACTTCATCTGGGCATACGAAAGCGAGACAGGTCTCTGAATCTCAAAATACTTAAGATCAGCAAAATGTTCAGCAGAACACATTACCGTCCCCTGAAAGAATTTGAATGGGTTAGATAATGCAACTGTATAACCCTTGATAGTGGGTATTATACATATTTTGCTCTGCAACAGGAACAAAAGGAAATCATAATAAATTACAGAGGGATCTCTATCATAGACGCATTTCCCACTGTACAAATTACAGAAGATTCTCAACCAGACATCACTGCACCTTAGTTGTAGAAACCCTACAGGATGAAAGAAGAAACTGACAACCAGACCTGAAAACTTGTTCTGGTAGAGATCGCTTTAGATGAACCAAGCGCGAAAGTGGAGACTCTGTGAGATGATGTGGAGATGTGATTCCAGGTGTTGTGACAAAAGATCCTTCCAGTGATTAGAGACCTCGGTTGACCGATCAAAAGATCTAGAAGGTTGCTGAACCACGATCGTTGGGTCCAGCGAGGGTAAAGATAATGACCTGAGCAGTGGTAGTTCTGACATTTGCCGAACTGGAGGTAGCAGACGAAATGGTGGGAACACATATGTGAACGGCGAGACAACCCCACTGAAGGCTGGAGGTATCTACTGATCACGCTCCCTGGTCTGGAACAACATATACAAGAGGAGGTTTGTTGTTGAACCTCATCATCAACAAGTCTAAAAGAAGAGACAATGGACTCTGCTACAGAGTTGGGAAGATACCATTCCATTAAAACAGCATTACCATTCCTAGAAAGGCTGCCTGTTATTTTTTCTTTGCAAGGAAAGTGGCACACTCAGAGGGCGAAGTTCTTCAAGATAACCCAGTGGAGTAGGTTTTATCCCCACTGCGCTATGAGGGCCATGTGTGTCCCAATGACTTCGGAAATACGCTACAATGGACGAGTTTGCCTGAGAATACCATGACACATTGACCTCTTACTTGCACTCACACGTGCAATGCTAGAGATACTGTCATTTTAAGTTGTTGATGTAAAGGGACGGCAGAATGGGAGATTGGACCAGAGACATGAACGTCCCAACCGGAATCTGACGCGTCGGTAATAGGAAGGAGTGAGTGCATGCATGTGGACTCCAGTCAGGAATTTCCCCCCTAGTCATATACGTATGAAAAAGATGATGAAGAGTGATTATGGTTAATAGAGAATATGTATGATTTACACTTTGCGAGAAAGAGGAACTGTAGAGGATGCATATATAGGCGTCATAGAGGAACCAAGTCCCCAGAAGCGTTCAAGGTACCCAACAGTGAAAAGGGAAGGCGAGCAGGGAAGAGTGTCATTGCTCGTAGTGTCTCCAAAATCCAGAATTCCATCAATCCGATCCACTGGCTCGTTAGGAAATTCACCCCTTTGTAAACAAAGTCGTGAAAGAGGTTCCAACTAATCGAGGTTGGTCAGAAAACCCAACCAAGTTACCACTGACCAACAACGGAAAAGATCCTGATGAAGGGACTGTATCCGAGTATTGTGGATCAGCCAGCAATCTAAATTCTGAAGAATCCGTATTCCTAGTGATCGAAAATATGCTGCTATTAGTCTGTCAACATGGGTGAAGACGGGGCGAGGAAGAGATTCCGAATGGTAGAACCCGAAATTGAAGAAACCTTCTGGACTAGGCAAAACAGGCGTTAGTTGCGGCAGTACGGAGGAATAATCAGCTTGTGTGAAAATGCATCCTGAAGTCCTCTAAAAAAACGAAGAGTGTTCCGGACTGATGAAGAGGTTTCCAGCTTGAAAGGTTTCTCAAGATGAATAAGGTTAGAAGGGGAGAAATCGATTATAATGCGAAACATTCCGTCTGTTTTTTTGTTTTTGTTTTTTTTTTTTGCAACCAGGAAGATTGTGGAATATAATGCGAGAGACTGATTGTTCATGACCCTCTCGACTGCCCCTGTTTTCAAAAGGGTGTGGACTTCCTCCCTTAATTTCACCAGATTTGATTAATGAAAAAACATAGTGGGACTGGAAGACGTTAATCCAGAACTGGAGTCGGTAACCCTCAATCACGATTCAAAGGACCTAACCATCTTCCACTATCCTGGAGAAGGGATCTGAGAAGAGGTCTAGCCGAACACCCACGGAAATGTTATATAGAAGGGTGAACGACATGAGAGGGTCTTGGTCCAGGCTATCCCTCCTTGCTAAGATATGAAAGGAAGCTGGGTTCGACGACCTCCTCTTGGGGAACTATGATGTTCTAATTTCCGAACGAAAGACTCTGCAAACAGTCTCTGAGGGAAATTCGCATTTCCACGTTCCAGGTCGATTTGCGATGGGTCACGATCGCTGGTCCAACAAGCCTTGAGAAGTTAGTGCATGGATTAATCATCCGAATAGAGTCTCTGCATTAAATAGAGAAGCCCTAGAAGGTCTTAACTACGGTTACGCAAGATCTTAGAAGAGTCCAAAACATCGTCACGGTAGAGATGTCAATTTTTCACCGATATTGCTATTGCAAGAGAAAGCTAACCTCACCTGTTCGTATGTACTGTGTGTTATACACACTAAGGTGGAGACTCACCTGGACTGTTTGAACCGTGCTATATGCACTCCGTGTATGCACAATGGTAAACAAAGAATTAATCAGGAGTTACCGTCTTCTAATTGTCCTACCTTTTAATAAGAAAGATATTTGTTTGTTTGTTTGTTTGTTTAACCTTTAGTGTTTGATTGACAATGAGGAGATATACAATAAAAACGAAATGCGCCACGTGTGGATTTAAATAGAATGATGTGAATGACGGAAAACAATGTTTGTGCAACTATTCATTGATGGAATTACAAAATCCTATTAAAATGTGGTTCGAATTATGTAGCGTTATAGCTTGGCACAAAAAAGACTTATCCGTGAACCTGTTGTATTATTTAGAAGAGAAAAAAAAAAACCGGACTGTACCCTGACCATTAATGGGTGGAATGTAACGTGGTAACCCAAAACGACACTTCCAGAAGTACTGCAAAAACGACAGGAGTCACTGGCATAAGAAAAGAAGACTAGACGGAGGAATGTAACAATAAATGATATATAAATGGAGGGAGAACAGTTGTTTTCTGGCCAACATCATTGCGTCCTAAAAGAGATAACTGTTTACGCGCTAGAGTGACGAATACATGTGTGTGTGTGTGTGTGTGTGTGTGTGTGTGTGTGTGTGTGTGTGTGTGTGTGTGGTGGGGTGTCGGTTGACAATTCTTCTTTGGGAGTTTTTTTTTATTCTTCGAACGGATGCGATATTTCGTTACGACAAAGTACTTGGCTACGTAATGGAGGTTAAATATGCCGCTATTAAAAACCCAAATTATGGATGTGAATTTCTTCTTCTGTGACTGTCACGTCATATTAGTCTTTTCACCAGGTGCATTAAAGCATGAAATGAAAGAGTAAACAAGATTCAATGTAACCTTAGTCCCATTGAAACATTTCTAGATTCAATTAAGCTCACAGGAGGTATTTACAAATAAAGACATTAATTTGCCATTGAGCATTCGGTGTCCAAATTTCCAGGAACCGGACAGAGTTAAAGATATTACATTTTGCATAAATTGTAAAATAAGTATAACGATAATAATGATAACAGTAACTAGTCAAGAGTTTTATTACAGTAAACAAAAACAAAAAAATGAAGTACAAAAAGCAACAAATTTTCATAATTTTAATAATATAAACTTTTAAAGAGCTGAAAAAATTTGATAAGAAGTACATTTATGTCAAATGTTCCTCTTTATATATTTCATTCTTGTCGTTTTTATACATTCTCAATAATTTTTCATTTCTCATAAAGTGGGTGCAATTTGACTGGCACAAGGCCAAATCAGACTTCCGTAACTAATTTTTAGTGCGGGCTGTGGGTTGTAGAACATTTCGATCTTGGCTGTTCTATTATATGATTGTACCCATAATATGCAAGCAATATTTTTGTTAAAAACAAAACACATTTAATAGCAATAATCCTTAAAAACGCATTTTAGACAACTTATATACTTTTATGATTTAAAACAATTAAATTTTATAGACTGACATTCGTAAGCTAACGAGAAAATTAGTAAATATTAGCAACCATGCAAAGTCGCTTATATCGTTCAACGCAAAGCATCGTAAGAGTGCTGGTATAGTTTTACGAGCGCTAATTCTGTTTGGTGTAATGGAAACTCGTAATATTAATTTAGATAGTTAAATCCACATGGATGTTGTTGAGAATTGTTAAGTGACAAATTTGTCGGGTGAGTTTTTACATTGAGTGAACGATTACAATATTTTATTAAGTTTGATGGTAGGCTATGTTGCTGAGGCTGATTCAAGGCCTCTTATAACTTTGAAAAGATCATCGGCAAATCAAACGGAAGACGTGATTCATGGTAAATTATTACATGTATTGATTTAATGAAAGGGATAAGTAATTTTTGCTAGTTTTGCACGACCTGCAGGTAGAGCAATGAATGCTAATTGTTAATCTGTTCACAGATGTTGACATTCTTTTTCTTAAAAACATTTGCCTTTCCATGCCCAGTCCCACATAAGTTTACTTATGTCCTCTATTCTCGGCAGAGGAGGGTGCAAAAAAATTCGCGATATTTGCTATTTCGTTTAAATAAATCAATCATGTCACGTTCTGCTACTTATGATTGTAGTTTTCTTATGAAGTATGTTACCTTTTAGGGCTATCGTTAATGAGAATTGGCTTAATGGTTGGATGGATGTGGTATACTACAGTCTATTACTCGTACATAATGAGTTTAAAGTGATATAATTTTAACTTTAAATAACCTGTCCTTAAAATGTTTAGGGACAGTTGCTCATATAAATTCAATTTGTATTATAAAAAACAGGCAATTTAATGTTTTATTTTACACACTAAGGTCGGATCACTGCAAAGAAATAATTTAGTACTGAGCTATTGCATTGAAATTATCTTCTTGCTTGAAGACCAATTAAGATGCAGTGAGCATTACATTTTTCTATTCATTGGGCATTGTATACAATGCACATGGCAAACATCATGATGCCAGGTAATGGGGGTTTGCCATTAGTGTTGTTCCGATTATCGATTATAATCGATCATCAGTTGGTTGAGCAGATAATCGATTGTGAACTCCGTAATCGATTGTGTGTAAAGGGAGACTACTTTTTAGTTGTATGCAAAGCACAAAGGTTAGTAAAACTCCCAGCCATTAAAGTTGACCTGAAATTTATTAATTCCCTTCACAACTACAAATATGAAACCTTATGATTCATAATAGGGAACATATAGTCTTTATTACATGGTCAAGTTGTTAAATTGTTGAGTTAATACATATAAACACATTTTGTTGATTTGTTTCAGTCAGATTGCAATATCTTTTGTAGTATTTATGAACAGTGACAAACAAGAAAAACATGTCCTTCTATACTTTAAATTATAGACACATCACATATGAACGAAAGAATTTCGGGAGATTGCAGCAGTATTTCTGTTACATATGACTGATCAGCCATAAAAAGTTGCGTTCATTTAACAAAGTTGTAGAACAAAAGTAACACATAATGTAATATTATTGTCAGGTTAAAGTATACATGTCATTAAAATAGATTACTCCTGTACATTTATAAACATATTGAACTCTTGATCAAAGATATAACTATTTAACAAAATTTAAAATTTGCTCTTAGTAACAGATTATAATCGATGATCAGTTGGTTAAGGGGAACCGATTATCAATTATTAATTTCTGACCGATTCCCATCACTAGCTGCCATTTTGGTCTTTATTCATTGAACCTGGTCCCTTGACTGGCAGTCAGATTATTACACTCACAGTCTGCAGACATGCCAAATTTTATCGTAATAGAAGTGGAACTGTGGTCATTTAACGTGGGAAATTGGGTTTGTAAAGTGGGATTATCTTACACACTTGCCCCAATAATTTTAATCTATTACCGGTAATTAGATAATTTTTAGACGTTTTTTTAAATTCAGAAATCAGTAACCTTTATGTGTGTGTGTGTGTGTGTGTGTGTGTGTGTGTTAAACTGTCATCTCACTTCTGTTATTCTCTTTTTAAATTTAAGTCATATTTCCAAAATACACTGCACATGAATATGTTAGTTTTGAAATGGGTACCAAACGTGTTTATAATATAGATAGACCTCAGATAATTTTCTACTTGAAAATAAATTATTGCTTAAATCCAATATTAAATGCAAATATGTATAATGAAAAAAACAGGGCATAATTCAAAAAAGAGAATGAAAACAACACACATATGCATATATATTGTGTGCTTGGTTTGCTCCCACTTCTTCATGTTCAGCTCTCACTTCACTCTGTTCTGTGCAAAAGAAGTCATTTCTCCCTAAAATTGAAGTCTTGTTTGACCTCTGTAGGTACCTGCCTGTTGATAATAACCCAGATAATAAAACTAATCACCGGGTACCTGTTTACTGTATACAGAATTTCAAACGGTGCACGCGGCCCATACATCCTTGTCTTGTAAGGGTAGCACTTACTTTGTTTTCCAGCTGACGATCCTTTTGATGTAGCTGCAAATATAATACTATGTACTTGTTCAATGCCAATCTATTTATGAATCCAGTTGGGCTTATTTATTTCTCCAAAATTCAACTATGACTCACTGACAACAAGTCACCCCTTCATATGGATCAGGCTTGCAAAATACACTTGTAAAGATTTCGACCACTGAAAATGATACACTTTTGCTTGCCATTTGTGCCAGTCTTAACCTACATCATTATCAGAATTTTTTTCTCTTAAGCACTTTATTGGCATCTTTACGAGTACTTCTCTGAAAATATGAAGAAGATAGTTTGGTTGGTTTATATTATAGATGTTCTGTTGTGTTGCTTCCTGTTGACTCATGTAATATGATACAATATGATACAGTCTGAGATATTTCAGTTTGTTATACAAGGTTTGTCCTGTTGTTTCCTATTTACTCAGAGTGAGTCAGAAATGTGAGGAGATAAAACGGAGATTTTTCGATTAATGCCTTGTTACTTCCTGTCGATTCATAAAAGTTTGAAAAATTATCTTTTTCATGTTGTTTTAATTGGGATAATTTCGCTCCTGCTTTGGACTCATTTTTTTTACAGTCAGGAGATATGTCTGATAATGGCTAGTATGCTCAATTGTAACACAGTATGGAATATAACACGATTATAAAACACAAATTGGAATATAACACGATTATAAAACACAAATTGGAATACAACACGATTGTAAACACAAATTGGAATATAACATGATTATAAACACAAATTGGAATATAACATGATTATAAACACAAATTGGAATTATAACACGATTGTAAACACAAATTGGAATTATAAAGCGATTATAAAACACAGATTGGAATATTGATTATAAAACACAAATTGGAATATAACACAATTATAAAACACAAATTGGAATACAACACAATTGTAAACACAAATTGGAATATAACATGATTATAAACACAAATTGGAATTATAACACGATTGTAAACACAAATTGGAATAATAAAGTGATTATAAAACACAACTTGGAATATAACACAATTGTAAACACAAATTGGAATATAACATGATCGTAAACACAAATTGGAATATAACATGATTGTAGCATGGCTCCCAAAATTTCATGTACATGTATTTTTCTTGAACATGAAAAATATTTTTTCTTAAAAATATGACAAATATTGTGTGAACATTTTATTATCATTTTTTTGGAAAAAAGATTGCATGTTTATTAAAAAAGACATGACTGGTGTGGCTTCTGAAATTTCATTTACATGTATTTTTCTCATACACAAGAAATATTTGTTTTTTAAAAGTACAAAAAGACGTGAAAAATTTATTCAAGGATCATGCTGGTCTTTACCAGTGACTGACACAGCCAATAATCTCAATTTTAACAGTGTTACTCTCTGGTGGCAAGTGCATGTTTATTTTTTAATTAATCCAGAAAAAGTGGCATGCTATGTAAAGTAGGTTACCGCCCCCTGGCTTTTATTAACAAACCATCTTAATAGTGCAGTGTTATATCATAATCTGCTTATGCTGACATCCGGTCCTGAATCCTGTTGGCTGTGATACACTCATATAATCATGCTACTGGACAAGTTACAGTCTACTAGGTGATAAAGGCAGGAACAGGTACAATCGACCACATGATGTTGTTGTTGTAGGGTTTAATGCCATTTTTCAGCACACGATAGGCTATACATGGCGGCCAGTATTATTGGTGGAGGAAGAACCCGGGAAAACCCCGGAAAGAACCACCGACCCACGAGAAGCTACCGGCAAACTTTCTCACATAACTACATTAGCCGAATCTTAGACTTAAATCCACACAGAGGTGAGATGGCATTGATCCGTAACTGAAAGTGCTTTAGACCACTCGGCCACTCGGGGACCCTCGACCACATGATGGCTAACTCTTCTTTCTTTTTTTTCTTTCTTGTTTTTTAATGTTCCCAGAAGAAATAGTTTTGCTGGTACTTCACAGAAAGTGACTACCTTTGAAGCAATGATCATTCTCTTTAAATACAAAGCAAAGAAGAAAACTCAGTCTCAATCAATGTTCTACAGTTATGTGAAGTTGCCGCAGCAATAACAAATGGGAATTTGTTTGGTTCTCCAAAGTTTGCCTTTAGCGGTGACTTAAATAACACATGCACCTTTAAACAAAGTTAGTCAAATGCAATCTTTGATAAAAACAAGGCATTTTTCATCAGAGGAAGTCAGCACCAGACTTAAAATTAAAGCAGTGGAATTTGATGGATTATTACATTTTCCAGATTGAATGGAACATGTTTATTGTGCTGTGAAAATTTCATTTTTGCAGGAAAAAGTTTATGCTTACCAACAGCAGCATACACTGCAAATAAAATTTCCAATATTTTGAGACCAGAGCTATCAGGCCATCAAATTTATTGAAGGTGAGGCACCTTGCTACGATGTTTGTTAAACAATTTAATTTGTTCTTGTTTATATATGAATAGCCATATACCCTGGGTAGTCTTAGCAAGATGCTAGCTGTCTGTAGCTGACCAAAATCAAGGCCAATTTAAGTACATATACACGTACATGTAGCATGTAATCAACTATAGTCATGTGCTTCTGGTGACTGATTATTTTAGTGAATTGTTTAGTTGTTGCTGTTTTAGGGTTTAACGCCATTTTTCAGCACACGATAGGCTATACATAGTGGCCAATAGTAATTTTGGAGGAAGAACCCGGGAAACACTCTTGGAAAAAAAAACACCAACCCACGAGAAGCTACTGGCAAGCCTTCTTACATACCTACATTGGCGGAATCTGAGACCCAAACCCACACAGACAGAGGTAAGATGGCAGTGATTTGTAACAGAGAGCACTTTAGACCACTTGGCCAATCTGTGCCCCTGAATTGTTTAGTAAGAATTGTTTGTTGACAGTTGGATATAAATTAAATAAGGACTGCCATTTTGTATGTATATTTTTGTGTTTTCTAATGAGATGTGATTAATACTTGAATTTTATAACAAGTGATCTGTACTCATATTAATGGATTTTTCTTATACATGTTCAATACTTAGCGAATTTGGACAATACTACACAAATTTAAGTTGTCAATATACAAAGTGTATTTCAGATTAGTTTGGTCTGCATTTAATCAAAAGCACATATTGTTGTTGCTGCTTTTACCCCCCCCCCCCCAACACTTTTTTTCGGTACATGCATTAATTTCTTCATCTAACTGACTTGATTTGTAATAACATGGTTATATGGACTCCCAACCATTGTGTTATAGCAGGGTCACACTGTACGTGTAACTAGATAAACCAAAAACTGTACATATTGAAAGTTTGATACAGCACTGATAATAAATAACAAAGACTTTTGAAATACATACTGTAAAATGACTTCTTTGCTTGTTTACATTTTAAATCTTTTAATCTCTTCTTCCCCTGCATGTACTTCTCTAAGTATTAATCCTCAAAAGTTTGTATCTTGGGGTTTCATCAGGCTTTTGTTCATAATACCTGTTAAAAGAAACTACAAAGTACCGGTACCTGCCATCAGCTACTTATCCTAAATAAATTTTACCTATATATGCGTGCATAAATGGGATATATAAGACTAATCTAGTTTTTGTGTATGTATTTCCAGTATTGTGTGAGACGGTACATCCCTCAAAACATGTATGTGAATCAGATTAAACACAAAAGACAGATTTTTACAAATTTGCAAACTGATCAGTTATGATTTATGAGCAGTTACATACTTTACAAGATAATATTCTCTGGTGGATAATTCCGGATTAGCCTAGTAGACAATGTAGCATTTGCTGTAGGCCCCACACTTTAAAGGGCCCTGCGTTAAATGTTTTTAAGCTGTCAATTACCTGCATGTATTTAATACTATTACTGAAATGTCAGACATATTTGTCATATTATCTTGCTGTATAGCAAATAAAAAAATATAATTACTTTACTATGCAACTTAAATATTTTATGTGTTGTAATATTTACGAGTTTTTAAAATTTAGGGCCCCATTTTAACATATGCTACAGGCCCCACACTAGCTTAATCTGTCACTGCTGGTGATATGTCCCGATTGTCACATATATTCACCAACAAATATACTTTTACATTGGATGTTACAGTGTGTAGAATAGGCCAATTGTAGGGAAAGAGTTGTCATATATTTCTACAATTTTTTATGTACTTATTAATGGTGATTTAGTGTCATTTTTCTCTGTTTGTGAAAGTTATATATGCTGTTTTATGAATGAAATTTGAAAACTGGATAAATTAGTTTCTTTCATTGTACAATGTACTGATTTGCAAGGACATGGGTGCTTTAGAAATCCGGATACAAGTAGGCAGTTTAGTGTAGCAGATGGTTGACACAAAGCTGCCCTTCCTCCAATATGTGTTTCTGGTTGGCTGACCATCTCTGTTTTTCAGTGCCAACCCAAGCACTATGTTTCCCCAGTGTTTCAACAAAAATGTCAAATTTTTAAAATTAACATTTCGAATTTGATTTGTTGGTTTGAGCCAGTTTAGCCAAATACTGAAGTGCTTAGTACATTATATATACTAATCATTTCAACAGTTTTTAAAAATTACCTACCTACCCTAATTTTAAAACCAGTGCGATAGGAAGAACTGATTTTTTTTGTTGTTGCCTAAAGGGTAAATATTAGACCAAAGTCAAGTACCAATTATCAGGATACCAAGAAATTGTTTCTAGATATAAACTCTATATTCGTTAATTAATAACATTAAATAAAACTGAATTACTGGTTATGGTGCAATAGATATTCAGGATTCTAATGAAAGACATGAGCACAGAATATGAATATGCCAGACTCTTCATTTTAGGGGACATCATAATTTTCGGACTAACATTTCATCATGATTATTATTACCAAAATACATGGAGAATTGTGTTAAAAATGCTGCTTATGGTCAATATAGGCCTTCATACCTTTTATTAAGAACTGCTGTAATGGTTGCTCATGATGGAAAAGAATCTATTTATTTTCAAACAGTATGTACAGAAATACAGGTCATGTTCAATTTCTCTTAAGTTATTTTTTAAAAGTCCACTTTCCCTTGTCACAAAATCAATTATCAGTATCAGTGGCATTTCATTTACATACAGATTCCATATTGCTGTTTGTTGTTGTTGTTGTGGGGTTTAACGCCATTTTTCAGCACACAATAGGCTATACATGGCAGCCAGTATTAATGGTGGAGGAAGAACCCAGGAAAACCCCCAGAAAGAAACACCGATCCACGAGAAGCTACTGGCAAGCTTTCTCACACTTGGCTGTTTGCTGCATAAAGTCTTTGGAAGGAATTGTATGGAATTGTTTTTATTACAGTAAAACCTGTCTTGAGAGACCGCTGCTTTGAGAGACCACCTGTTTTGAGAGACCAGGATCTCCATGCAGAGATTGACTGATTGTATTGTTATGAAAGTTATGATTGTACTGTTATGAAAGACCACCTGTCTTGAGAGACCAGTATATTTTGGCAGAAGAGGTGGTCTTACAAGACAGGTTCTACTGTACAAGTTTTCTTTCACACAGTCACTGCATAATTGAAGCATGATCTTTAACTGAAAAAATCAGAACATAACTATTGCCATAATTTGTAGCCATTTCTGCTCCATCCACCACCAACCTGTATTGAATTGTTCAATACCAAATAGTACTTTAACTAATGGCAGTCTCTCAACGTTTTCTTTATAAATACTAAGAAGAAAATTTTTATGAATTTGTAGAAAAAATTTCAAAAGATATAATTTCCCACTATTCCCTATTCAAATATAAGGTCACCACATATATGATTTTGTCCCCCTTGACTGAATGATTAGTCCTGCAGTGTAAGATGTCGAATCAGATAGGCATGATTGAAGAATGGTTCAAACTATTACTTATTCAATCAAACTGATCCATATTGAAAAGTAAAATAAGTAAATTCCGAAAGGCTCAGTGTGTTCCATAACTTGGAGCTCTTCAGGTGGAAATCTCAAGTTGTGCAAAATGTGCAAATTGAAATGAGCAAATAACGAATGGATATGGTTTTGGTCATAAAAGCATAGCAGTCACTAGAGATATATCTGATATCGTCATTGTGTTTATTGTCTCCAAGTGCAGCATAAAATATAAGAAATTGACTGTGGTAAATTTTGTTTCCGTAGCCTCAGGGATCACTAAAACGCTTCTAAGTGGATCTTTTTCAATTGATGCATTGTGATGATTTCCCCCCTCCCCCCAATCTTCCAATATCTGTATAACTAGGAGAATTACAATGAAGAAGGGAAAGAACAATGTGGAGTGAAAAACTCAAAGATACAGAAAGGCATCAACAAGTGAAGCTTGAGGGTCTGGTTTGTATGAGATATATCTTGGCAGCTGACAATTCAGTTTTACGGCAAAAAGGGTCAATACCAAGTTTACCAAATTAAGTTCAACTCCATATTATTGTCAGGCCTCAACCTGCATCCAGAATCATGGTTTAATTTATGTTGTATAACATTGGCCTCCATATTCGATGTGCCAGGCTGATGATAAATAATGAACCAAATATCAATTGCTGTACACCATTTCAGTATTTCAAAAGCTATATTGTTGAGTTACTGAATTCGACTCAGCCCATTTTATCAGTGTATGAGAGGTCCATAAGCAGTCCTTTTTTGCTGATCTAAAAGAAATTGAAGAGAAAAAAAAAAGACTTGTTAATAAACCGTTGAGGGAAAGGCAGCCAACATGGACCCTGATCTGCCAGTGCATTATTGTAGTCAGGGTCTATATATTGTTAAATCTGTTGTTTACTCATTAAAACTGTTCAGACCCAGATCTGACAATGCATTATGTGATGGCAGATCTGGGTCTGTGCTGTTATATATGACTTCTTAGCAAGTATATTGGTGTATCATGTTACATGATGTGTGTTTCATATCGCTAAAAAATATGTAGATTAATGAATTATAATGCAAGAAAATACAATAAATACAATATTCTTTCTTTTAGATTTCTTGATAAAACTTTCCCAGGAGCTGCCAGTCAAAGTTAACAGTGAATTGTATCAATAAGGTAAGTTAAATTTGATCCTCTACCCTTGTTCTTTCAAATTTTCCCCTCAGCTTCAAAACTTAAGAGAGCTTATTGGTGCTATAGTAACAGCAATTGGCATAATAGAACAGTAAATATAGATTTCTCCATTTCAGTACTGCTAAATTAAAAAGTCTAGACATTTATATTGATCCCAGAAAATATGTAGAAATTGCAACTATTATTGATAAACAGTATATTATGTTTTGAATTCACTTTTCCAGAAGGTGCAGAAAACTGCAGATTACAATTTCTTGTATGTAAAGTTACTCCCATTGGGGGTGGGGGTGGGGGCTTGGCAGGATCTGTCATTTTCAGTCTGAGTTTACTTTGACCTTTCCACTGTCCTATTTGAGATGTTTGGATGGTTTGTTATGTTGGGTGTTAGATCTCTGTGTATCTCCTATTTAAAATGTTAGAAAGTTTTGCAGTAATTTCATAGGATACTTTCTTCAAACATAGTTAAGTTACCTCATATCGAATTCTTCCTGCTTGAAATCATTAAGTATTTATCTTGTTTGACATAAAAGTTAAAGCCTAATTTGTAACTTGAAAAAGTCAACATATTAGCTGATTACCAGTAGATGGTATTTACCAAAAATTGTGTTCTTCCATGCGTTCTACATAGTTTTATGATATCACAGCATCAGTACTCTGACCTTTTCTCTGCATAGAAACAAAATAAATCTGTTTTTTTGTTTTGGGTTTGAAACCATTTTTCAACATATGATATGCTATACATGATTGCCAATATAACTGGTGGTGGAAGAACCCAGGCATATTCTGTGTTTTTGATTGGAAATATGTTCTGACCTCACACCTCAACATAACTGACTAAATGATGAATCAGGGTTGGAAAGGTTGAGAAAAGTCTGGCTAGAGTTTCATATGTACATTTTGCATGTATGTACTTCCTTACATGGTTGAATTTTTGCGCTAAATTTTGTCCGCTACGTCAGTCTACACATCCATCAATAAGATACTGATTACAGTTACTGATTTTGTGTATGCCTGACATGAAAAAGACTGAATCAAATAGTAACAAACACATCCATATTTCTTTATTTCTATAATTAAACTTTATTTCTACATAAATCATCAAATGTATACTATATGTATCAAATACCGCAGAAAACATACACTAGAATGTGAGTTTAAAAAAACTTCCAATGAATACAAATTAGATAGGGCACTTGTATCACATAATTTAGGTCCCTATTTAGGAAAAATATTGCACAGGAAATTGGGGTAATGACTATATATTCAGTATAAATAGAGCAATGAATTTAAGAGAACTTCAGCTTTAACTTTCAAAATGGAATTGCAAAATTTGACGAATTTTTTGTAAAACAGATTAAAATGCCCTCGCAAGTGAGACATCACAAGTAAATTTAGAACTATGAAAAAATAACTGAGGAAAATAGAATTTATGGTGTGAAGTGTAAAATCAGGATAAAAACAAATTATACAAACTTACACAGGAAAAATATAAACACATGAAACTTTAGGTTAATCAGTTCTCTAATGTTGTTTTAACAGATTACACTGTTAACTTTAATGATTTTGCTGATAAATCATATTTTTCCTAGATATGTACAAACATGACTTCCATTGTGCAGAGCATTGAGTGATATTAATTTGGGGATGTCAGATAAAAAAAACATGGCTACAACCATAATAGAAAGGTCTATAGCCAACATTGAATTGTTGTGAAGAATTAATGCCTTGCTCATTCACAATAGATTACTGTAAGAATTAAATTGACATCCTGTCCCCACATGCTTTGGTGCCTTGAAGTGGTTTCAGACAGTTTTGACACTGCAGGTAATGGAAATTCACTAGTCCAGCTAAAAAATATTTCCATTGGTCAACTGACTTTTCCAATCACTTATTTCTGTTTTATCAGATTTTACTTAATGCTTATATTTGTTTGGAAGGTCTTCCTAAAAGTTTATGCAATTCATTTTTACATTTTTTTGTACCTTTTTTTTTTAGACATTACCTTTGGTTGGCATTTCATGGTCACTTTGTGCTAAGGTGCAGTAATATAATACTCCATACATACATAATTGTAATGATGACCTGGAAGTATAACTTCAGTATAGTATTTGTCTTCGAAGCCCTGGTCAACAGTAATAACTCATTACAAAGGTTTAAAAAAAACACCGCTGAACAAGCCCTTGCTTCAGTTTGACCTTAGCCAAGCAGCTAGTAAACAACAGCATGAATAATAAGGATACCCATCAGATGAATGGAAAGATGTGTATCAAGCGTTTTCCACGAACCACGACTGGAATTTTTACCACAACAAATAATAACAACTGAACCTTTGGAAAATCAAATTGAACCATTTTCAAAATTAGCGTAGTAACATTTCTGAAACATTCTTTTAGCTTTACTGGCTATAAATCAGAAGACATGGGATGGCCTATTGTCCGTCACCTGTCTGGATGTTAGCACTATTTTGTCCTTACTAGTCATTATTAACTGCTTTGAGAATTGCCATGAAACTTTGCACACATGTCCTTCCTTACGGCCTAATAGAAGCTAAATGTAAATAATCCTTATGTTACCATCATCTTGGTCACTATGTTGGCCACATTCTGAATCGTTTCACTGCTTTTTCTGTTGTAAATGGAAAGTCAAATTGTTAAGGGTATTTAGTTTTTGTTGTTTGTTGTAGTTTTTTTAATGATTGTGTGTTATGTATATTTGTATTTTGTAACTGACCTTGGTCCAAAATCAAGTTAATGGTCTTCCTGACCGGTGACATTGATTTTGTAAAGAACATAATAAATAACTGATACCTCTCTAAGATTATATAATATATATTCAGTTCATTATTAATGGCGGTAAACAATGGTGGTAAACATGTTGATTTGAGCCTAGGAGATCAGTTTTCCACTTAGAAATTTCTTATCTTGTTGACAACTTTGAATGTTTTATAGAGGAGACTGACCAACATCCTAGCTCTATTATTGTGTCTTAGCTTTTTATATCAATGTTGTTTACTTGAAAACTTATTAATTCTTGCCTTAACATCTGAAGCAGAATCAATCTTATTGTTGTGTTCAGTTTTTGTTCAGCTAGATTTTTTTTTGAATTAATATTCACTGGAACTACGAAGTGCTCAATAATATTTTTGGACTTAAACATTAATTTCGAATTATTGTGAATTCAGTCAAGAAATATTTTGGATTATATTATTGTGATACATTCCAGACCATTGAAACATTAGTAAATGTACATTCAATTCTACAACACATCAAAGCATTCAGTGTTGGAATGTATTTGGAACTTGACACATCGTTCCTTGTAGTAGAACATTTTAAGGAATATTTGGGATTTATTTATTAAAAAATGCATGAAGTTAGATTAGCAGGCACTTAGATATAATATGGATATGAATTATAACATACATGTGCAACGTGTTCAAGTTACTGGGTCATGGCAGTTTATAAATGCACATCATATGATATAAATGATGCAAATGTAACTGGATAAAACCAGGTCATGCAGTGTCTGTTTTACATGCCTTAAATACAGCATCTTTACAGCATACACTTTGTGACCTGTAAACATTTATTGAAAGTGAAGTCTTATTCCTTCAATCCATTTAGCAAGAAATCTGCAATTATTTTAAATATATAATATTTTCAACACATAATTCAATGTGATAGAGTAGATCTACAATATCTTCTGCCCAGGTCTTTGCCCATGGCATAATAAAATTGATTTTAGTATCGTTATAAAAACAAAATCTTATTTTCCAAATTACTCTATCTCTTGGCAACCTGCATTTTCCATGTTTTCTTTTTACTTTTTTTTTTAATAGAGAATTTTTATCCGTGTAAACCTTTATTCATGTGACTAGGATCATATTGCTGTGGGTTGGTATCATCTGATGATACAGCACAGTAAATTCTTTTTGTAAAAACAGGATTAGATCCCCCCAAAAATCGTGGAAAAACTCGAGACATTATTTCCAAACAGTAATCACAGTATTCCATCGAATAAAGATAATCTAATGATAGTTGATACAGCAACACCATCTCAGCTTATTGAGGTTGGGGTGGGAACATCCTCACTACCTATGCCCCCACCTGCCACTACCACCACCAGTGGAGTTACTGGAACAGCAGATGTTTTGCCTCCCTTTATGCCATTTTCCCATAAGTTTTTGCTGCTTTATTTCTTATTGAAATTGCACTTAAAGGATTATGTTAAGACCAAGGGATTCATAAATATTTTCTTTCGTAACCAGTGTCATTTATAGAAAAGTTTCCATCATGGCATGTTTCACTGTAACTATTTACCTTTAAGAATATTCACTTCCAAGCTATCAACTCTTGTCATTGCCCCTTTACCAGGGGACAACAATCCATAACCCAACTGGCCTCAGTAACTAAAAGTAATTTTTGGGAAAGTGAAATTTCATGCAAATTATGCTCGTTTTTATATGAAGAAAGTGACTACTCCAGTGGCATTGTGGCTGGAAGGTCTGTCTCGGATGCAGGAGTTTGCAGGTTTGAACCCCAACCAAGTCATACCAAAGACTTATAAAAATGGTTGTAATGGCTGACTCGCTAGGTGCTCAGCATTAAAAGGTTAGTATTAGGACTGGTAGGCCTGGTGTCAGGGTAATGTGACTGTGTGACATCATACTAAATGTTTTTGACATAAATCCACAGTGCTAGACATCACTATAAACTGCCACACTGCAGATATTGTAGAGATTTGACAGAATTTATTTTAAAGCTACGTTAAAAAATCCAAAACGCGCATAAAAGAAGCAGAACCAAAATATCACATTCAAGACTTTTATTCCTACATTATTCTTGTCAGGCTTTAGGAAGTCAGAATTGGAATTGTTGCCTCCTGAAGGTGCATTAGAAATGAGCAATTGACATTCATATTTTATAAAATGGGATTGTTCTTAAATGCATGAAGTAATTTATAAAAATAGACAATGACTTATGACTGAATTTTATTAAGGCAGTTGGAACAGCAGGATATAGCATCCAGCTATTTTGCTGTATAGGAAATCGTAGCATTATCATGTTTCCCAAGATAAAAAGGAACTTGCTTATTACTTTCCTGAATTGACTGATTGTGTGAGGTTGCAAGGGCTTGTTTGAAAGATTAACATCAGTGCATGGAAAATTCTTCATCACTTTGCTCTCAGTACTATGGACAAGAATACTTACATTCAGGATTAGATTACCATATGACCTCGCTTGTAAGTCAGATCAATCAAATTTCAAACAGAAATGATCCTGATCTGCTGTGTTATAAAGAGCCTGTAGATTAAATTCTATGTTGTTTGTTCTACTGGTTACTAATAACAAACACTATACAGAACCAGATCAGCCAGCTCATTATGTCACAGCATATCTGATTCAGTGTAGTTGGACTCGTAAGCGAGTACATGTACCTTCAAAGGTTGGAGTGGCAATAATATGCATGTATGTATAGAGTGTAATGGCACAATCCTGATTATAAAGTGCAGTGTAAATTTTGGAATCTCCAAAAGGCAAATAAAAAGAAATGCTAAAAGAGTAAACTCCAAATTCTCTATAAAAAAAATTACACTGTTGTAAAGTGTCCAAACGTTCTTAGCTGGACCATCACCCATTGTAAAGGCAAGCAAAGCAAGACAAAGGCAAAGAGTTAAATCGCTTAATGGAACCAGTCAAATTCTCATTCTAAATCACACTAGTGTTAGGACCATTTTAAGTGGAACATCATTATGGGATGCATCTCAGAATACAAAAGTTGCTTCCTTTGGTTGCTTCATATAACATGCAGGAAGTTGCCTGTGCTATAAACATGCTTATTGCCCCTTAATTCATATAGATGGCATGTAGGCCTGCTGATGTTTCGGTGAGTGAAATACCAGCCAGGTGAGATGGCAGTGATCCGTAATGGAGAGCGCTTTAGACCATTCAGCCACTCGGGGTCCCCCTTGCTGAATTGACATGTGTTTAGTTGCAACCTTGAATATATTTCACAAACTCTTTGATAAAAGTGTTACTTCCATAGCTCCAACTCTGTCTCTAAATAAGCATCTGCATATGAGAGTGAGGTGAAAGAAAGGGAGTTGGACGATATTTATGATGACTTGACTGATAATTTACTAGATGATGATGGAAGATTTCAGACAGTCAGGCTGAATTCTTGGACTTTGTACCATGTAAATTAGGTAGTGATATTTATAGGAATATAGAAATGTGGACTTTACTTCAGGTATGTACACATTGAATACAACTTCCCTTTACCTGGGTAACTGATTATTATGATCAATGGAGTAACCTGGTAGAAGTTTGCTATGAATTTTGTGCACTTTAAACCCAGCAGTGCAGATACAGTGTTCATTTTAATGCTGAGAATAATTCAAAACATCTTCATGTCTTCATGGAAGTTTGAACAATAGTTTTATCCCGTCCCAAAAGAGAGTTAAGATGAGTACAAATACTTGCATTGCCTTCAGACCCCCCCCCATTAAACTAATGAGAGCAACAAAGATTGCATCTAATTAAGAAAATAGTCCACTGTTGAAAAGATTTTAAAGACAGAAACTTGGTATATTTTTTTAAGTTAATGTTTTTGGGCTGTGTTTGTGAGAGTGGTACATATATCATATGTGTATTAATGGTATTGGACAATGGTATATCTACCAATTAGATTTTGTTTGTGTATAAAATGCTTGAAAGAAAACATGTTTTTTTTCTTTCTTTTCTATCACATCAGAATATCCAATAATTTTCTATATCATGTGCATGTGAAAATATGGTTCATTCTGGTGGGATAGAATTACTTTTTCGATTCATGCATGCTTATACTCTTCGGACCTAAAAACACTTTTTTTTTAGTCTAAAGGTAACCCCAACATTGTCTGGCAGGTACATAGATGTCAAAGAATAAGAACTTAGTCTGTGCATAAACTATGGGTTCACTCATTTTCAAGTTGAATCAAAACTTTGACATTGAATGCATATAAATTACAATAAATGTTAATTAGAATGCATGTTTCAATATATCTTGAATTTAGATTGTGGCAGGATTAGAATTGAACAGTAAAATGGTGTTTTGACTGTCTTTTCTTGTTGTTTTCATGTTTTTTTTAATTATGACATTCAGTCATGACTAATATTCTTGTGCTCTTTTCAGTCAAGTGTTTTCCTGCAGTTGTCCAGTATTCATGTATAGATTTATGTTGATGCATCTTTATCGTGGTGTTGAAGTCATATTGTGGAACTCTATCGAAATATTGATCAGAGATACTTTGTGACATTCAGCCTTGAGAGTAAGATCCTGCATGACTAATAAAATAATATTCAGACGGGAAACAGCCAACTCAGACAAAATTCAACGATTTATTTTGGTCTCCATTTTTTGGGGAATTTGTGTAATGCAGGAATGTCTGTTTATTAGCCTGGTATCTCTCAATTAGATGATGCAGTGGAAAAAGTCAGCTCATATCATTTGGATTAATTCTGATTTTACCCCAATGTAATTTTGGTGCAGTTTTTATTAATTTTTCCAGCAATTTGATTTAAAATGTATGCTGTCATTATCCAAGTCATGTTGAATTTTGCTGTGATCAATACGGTAATATTTTTTTCGAATTGATATCTTGTCAATCTTTACTGCATTGCTTTTGAAAATGTATATTACTGTATAAAAATATTTACCATGGATTCTAATTATTATCAAGATGGTCTATGCATTTTAGAAAGACATGGTCTCTGTGTTTTAGAAAGACAGGATCTCTGTATTTTAGAAAGACAGGATCTATGCATTTTAGAAAGACATGGTCTCTGTGTTTTAGAAAGACATGGTTTCTGTGTTTTAGAAAGACAGGATCTATGCATTCTAGAAAGACAGGGTCTCTGTATTTTAGAAGACAGGGTCTATGCATTCTAGAAAGACAGGGTTTCTGTTTTAGAAAGACAGGGTCTATGCATTTTAGAAAGACATGGTCTCAGTGTTTTAGAAAGACAGGATCTCTGTATTTTAGAAAGACAGGATCTATGCATTTTAGAAAGACATGGTCTCTGTGTTTTAGAAAGACATGGTTTCTGTGTTTTAGAAAGACAGGATCTATGCATTCTAGAAAGACAGGGTCTCTGTATTTTAGAAAGACAGGGTCTATGCATTCTAGAAAGACAGGGTTTCTGTGTTTTAGAAAGACAGGATCTATGCATTTTAGAAAGACAGGGTCTCTGTGTTTCAGAAAGACAGGATCTATGCATTTTAGAAAGACAGGGTCTCTGTATTTTAGAAAGACAGAGTCTATGCATTTTAGAAAGACAGGGTTTCTCTGTTTTAGAAAGACAGGATCTATGCATTCAAGAAAGACAGGGTTTCTGTCTTTTAGAAAGACAGGATCTCTTTGTTTTAGAAAGACAGGATCTATGCATTCAAGAAAGACAGGGTTTCTGTCTTTTAGAAAGACAGGATCTCTTTGTTTTAGAAAAACAGGATCTATGCATTCTAGAAAGACAGGGTTTCTGTCTTTTAGAAAGACAGGGTCTCTGTATTTTAGAAAGACAGGGTTTCAGTATTTTAGAAAGACAGGGTCTCTGTATTTTAGAAAGACAGGGTCTCTGTATTTTAGAAAGACAGGGTCTATGCATTCTAGAAAGACAGGGTTTCTGTCTTTTAGAAAGACAGGATCTCTTTGTTTTAGAAAGACAGGATCTATGCATTCTAGAAAGACAGGGTTTCTGTGTTTTAGAAAGACAGGGTCTCTGTATTTTAGAAAGACAGGGTTTCAGTATTTTAGAAAGACAGGGTCTCTGTATTTTAGAAAGACAGGATCTATGCATTCTAGAAAGACAGGGTCTCTGTATTTTGGAAAGACAGGGTCTATGCATTCTAGAAAGACAGGGATTCTGTGTTTTAGAAAGACAGGATCTATGCATTTTAGAAAGACAGGGTCTCTGGTTTTTAAAAGACAGGGTCTCTGTTTTAGAAAGACAGGGTCTATGCATTTTAGAAAGACAGGGTTTCTCTGTTTTAGAAAGACAGGATCTATGCATTCAAGAAAAACAGGGTCTCTGTATTTTAGAAAGACAGGGTCTCTGTATTTTAGAAAGACAGGATCTATGCATTTTAAAAAGACAGGGTCTCTGTGCATTTTAGAAAGACAGGGTCTTTGTGTTTTAGAAAGACAGGATCTATGCATTCTAGAAAGACAGGGTCTTTGTGTATGAGAAAGACAGGGTCTCTGTTTTAGAAAGACAGGGTCTATGCATTTTAGAAAGACAGGGTCTCTGTGTTTTAGAAAGACAGGGTCTCTGTGTTTCAGAAAGACAGGATCATTGCATTTTAGAAAGACAGGATCTATGCATTCAAGAAAGACAGGGTCTCTGTATTTTAGAAAGACAGGGTCTCTGTATTTTAGAAAGACAGGATCTATGCATTTTAAAAAGACAGGGTCTCTGCATTTTAGAAAGACAGGGTTTTTGTGTTTTAGAAAGAGAGGATCTATGCATTCTAGAAAGACAGGGTCTTTGTGTTTGAGAAAGACAGGGTCTCTTTTAGAAAGACAGGGTCTCTGTGTTTTAGAAAGACAGGGTCTATGCATTTTAGAAAGACAGGGTCTCTGTGTTTTAGAAAGACAGGGTCTCTGTGTTTCAGAAAGACAGGATCATTGCATTTTAGAAAGACAGGATCTATGCATTTTTAGAAAGACAGGGTCTCTGTATTTTAGAAAGACAGGGTCTATGCATTCTAGAAAGACAGGGTCTCTGTGTTTTAGAAAAGACAGGATCTATGCATTTTAGAAAGACAGGGTCTGTGCATTTTAAAAAGACAGGGTCTCTGTGTTTTAGAAAGACAGGGTCTATGCATTTTAGAAAGACAGGGTCTCTGTGTTTTAGAATGACAGGGTCTCTGTGTTTTACAAATACAGGATCATTGCATTTTAGAAAGAAAGGATCGATGCATTTTAGAAAGACAGGCTCTCTGTATTTTAGAAAGACAGGGTCTATGCATTCTAGAAAGACAAGGTCTCTGTGTTTTAGAAAAGACATGATCTATGCATTCTAGAAAGACAGGGTCTCTGTATTTTAGAAAGACAGGGTCTCTGTATTTTGGAAAGACAGGGTCTATGCATTCTAGAAAGACAGGGTTTCTGTGTTTTAGAAAGACAGGATCTATGCATTTTAGAAAGACAGGGTCTATGCATTCTAGAAAGACAGGGATTCTGTGTTTTAGAAAGACAGGATCTATGCATTTTAGAAAGACAGGGTCTCTGGTTTTTAAAAGACAGGGTCTCTGTTTTAGAAAGACAGGGTCTATGCATTTTAGAAAGACAGGGTTTCTCTGTTTTAGAAAGACAGGATCTATGCATTCAAGAAAAACAGGGTCTCTGTATTTTAGAAAGACAGGGTCTTTGTATTTTAGAAAGACATGATCTATGCATTTTAAAAAGACAGGGTCTCTGTGCATTTTAGAAAGACAGGGTCTCTGTATTTTAGAAAGACAGGGTCTGTGCATTTTAAAAAGACAGGGTCTCTTGTGTTTTAGAAAGACAGGGTCTATGCATTTTAGAAAGACAGGGTCTCTGTGTTTTAGAATGACAGGGTCTCTGTGTTTTACAAATACAGGATCATTGTATTTTAGAAAGAAAGGATCGATGCATTTTAGAAAGACAGGCTCTCTGTATTTTAGAAAGACAGGGTCTATGCATTCTAGAAAGACAGGGTCTCTGTGTTTTAGAAAAGACAGGATCTATGCATTCTAGAAAGACAGGGTCTCTGTTTTAGAAAGACAGGGTCTCTGTGTTTTAGAAAGACAGGGTCTATGCATTTTAGAAAGACGGTCTCTGTGTTTTAGAAAGACAGGGTCTCTGTGTTTTAGAAAGACAGGATCATTGCATTTTAAAAAGAAAGGATCTATGCATTTTAGAAAGACAGTGTCTCTATATTTTAGAAAGACAGGGTCTATGCATTCTAGAAAGACAGGGTCTCTGTGTTTTAGAAAAGACAGGATCTATGCATTTTAGAAAGACAGGGTCTGTGCATTTTGAAAAGACAGGGTCTCTGTGCATTTTAGAAAGACAGGGTCTGTGCATTTTGAAAAGACAGGGTCTCTGTGCATTTTAGAAAGACAGGGTCTATGCATTTTAGAAAGACAGGATCTATGCATTTTAGAAAGACAGGGTCTCTGTATTTTAGAAAGACTGGTTCTATGCATTTTAGAAAGACAGGGTTTCTGTGTTTTAGAAAGGCAGGGACTCTGTATTTTAGAAAGACAGGGTCTCTGTGCATTTTAGAAAGACAGGGTCTATGCATTTTAGAAAGACAGGGACTCTGTGTTTTACAAAGACAGGATCTATGCATTTTAGAAAGACACTGGGGTTTCTCTGTTTTAGAAAGACAGGATCTATGCATTTTAGAAAGACAGGATCTATGCATTTTAGAAAGACAGGGTATCTATATTTTAGAAAGACTGGGTCTATGCATTTTAGAAAGACAGGGTTTCTGTGTTTTAGAAACACAGGATATATGCATTTTAGAAAGACAGGGTCTCTGTGTTTTAGAATGACAGGGTCTCTGTGTTTTACAAATACAGGAACATTGCATTTTAGAAAGAAAGGATCGATGCATTTTAGAAAGACAGGGTCTCTGCATTTTAGAAAGACAGGGTCTATGCATTCTAGAAAGACAGGGTCTATGCATTCTAGAAAGACAGGGTCTCTGTGTTTTAGAAAAGACAGGATCTATGCATTCTAGAAAGACAGGGTCTCTGTTTTAGAAAGACAGGGTCTCTGTGTTTTAGAAAGATGGGATCATTGCATTAGTAAAGTTCACACTGTGTCACTAAGAATTTCAAAGTGAATATTGAAGGAATCAATGTGCCGCTGTTAGATTAAGTAGATATCTCCTTATAAGACCATTTGTTTTGATCACATGACAATATGGTGTCGGCGTTCGTCTGACTTAGTATAGCGGAGTGCAACACAGGGAGCATACTAAGCAGGGAACCAGACTACCTACCATCCTTGTTTTTTGTTGCCGAACCTAGCATTTGTTTCCCCAAAAGTTAAAAAATCCAAACCAAATTAATGTGTGCATCTAATTGAGCCTGTTTTGATCAGTATCTGAAATGCATAAGAAAATACCTACCTACCTTAATTTTAAAACAAGTGCAATCTGAAAATATGTTGTTTTGGGACCTAGCAGACTAAGACAGAAAGATGGGCAGATGCAATGACAATATCAAAACATGGAAAAAATACTGGTGATAAGTCTAAATTGCAGAGATAATCTCGTTGCAAAATACAGACTCTGACTATGTGAAATGCAGAGAATGTGTCATTATTGAATGATGAGACACTATCTTTGCAAAGTTTACAAACCCTTTGTAAAATTTAGACCTTTTCTTTGTAAATGCATAGACCAGATAGTCTTTTTAAAATGCACAGACCCTATCTTTCTAAATTTGCATAGATCCTGTCTTTCTCAAACACAGAGATCCTGTCTTTGTAAAATGCATAGACCCTGTCTTTCTAAAATGCACAGACTAGTGTTGTTCCGATTATCGATTATAATCGATCATCAGTTGGTTGAGCAGATAATCGATTGTGAACTCCATTGTGTGTAAAGGAAGACAACTTTTTAGGTGCATGCAAAGCACAAAGGTTAGTAAAACTCCCAGCCACTAAAGTTGACCTGAAATTTATTAATCCCTTCACAACTACAAACAAAAAGTCATTCATTATTAGGAACATATAGTCATTATTACATGTTCAAGTTATTAAATTGTCGAGTTAATAAAATTTAAACACATTTTGTTGATTTGTTTAAGTTAAATTGCAACATCTTTTGTAATATTTATAAACAATTACAAACAAGAAAATCATGTCCTTCTATACTTTAAATTATAGATACATCACATATAAATGAAAGAATTTCGGGGGATTGTAGCAATATTTCAGTTACATATGACTGAATAATAACAGTCAAGATATAATACTACGGTTCTTGATTTTTTCTTTCAGTGCATATCACCATGCATGGATAGACCAATATCCAGAATCACATTATATTTAAGGTCATTCTAATGAGGGAATGCTGTAGCCGTCACATAAATTTATATAGAAATATTTGAATCCCAGAAGATGTTATTATTGTATGATAATTTTCTTGAATTTTCATGAAGGAAGCAAAGAGGTATACTAAAACTAACAAAAGAGACCATTGTTTCTGGTGGTGGCTGACTACCCATTCATTGTATGCAGGAAGTAAATGACTTTGATAACCCACCTCATACAGCTGATGCAACTGGCAGTCGTAATTGAAATGTTGACTCATTCTTGCTGCATGTGTATTTTGACAGTTTGAAGTTGTCTTGATGATGTGATGATTCATACTTTAGCGCAGACAGAGGTGAGATGGCAGTGATCTGTAAGGGAAAGCGCTTTAGACCACTCTGCCACTTGGGGCCCCTTTCCTGCATTGTAAATGTATGGTTTAATCTTTAAAATGTCACCAGAGAAATGAAAGTAGGCAAGACTTTTTATATGTCCAAACTATGGTGGAGTGCATTATGTTTTTATGTTGTCTGTCATTCTGTCTCTCCATCTGTTACTGGTTTGTTCTCTGCACTTGAGTTGTTCACCATTTAGTTTCCCATCTTTGTTGATAGCTGGACCTAAACAAAAATGATGCCAATCTAATGTTGAATATAGCCTCCGAATTGGACATTCTGAACATATTGTTATTGCCTCATCTCCTGAACGGATGGTCATAGAGCAATGAAATTTTACTAAATTACTTCTTATGATGGCCTAATTTTGACACAAAATGATAATGGTCATGTTCTGACATGAATTATTTATGCCAGTGACCATCTTAAAAAAAATTATCTTCTTAATGAATGGTCATACCAGTATCCAGGATTTTCAACGAAAGAAGACTTATGATGTTTAGTGTTGGTTTTGAAAGAAAATGGTTCTGATCTGGCTTCTAATATGGCTGCCACAATGGCCATCTTGAAAATGTTGTCATTACTTGTATTAGACATTTGGTCATATGTTTTTACCATTAGATTTTTCTTACAATATCTAGCAGGTACTAAATGGAAATGGCACTAGTATGCTATCCAGTATGGGCACCATATCAGTTCCGTTGATAATCTTAATATCATTTCTCTTTCAAAAAATGATTTTCTCCTCTAAAGAGACTGTGACCAAATTTTACAGAAATTCATACAGGTCACAGAAGAGATATTTCGGTATTGGACATGATACATATATGCCATTAAATACGGATGAAATTACCAAAGAAGGAGATGTTGATCCTTTGGTATTAGACTAGTGCTGCTAATATATACAATCCAGTATGGATGAAGATGACAAAAAAGGTGAGGGAGATCTTTCAGTATTGGACAAATAATGCTAATATGCCATCCAATATGGATGAAGGTGCAAAAAACAACTAAAACAAGAGGGACTTCATTATTGGACAACATAATGTAAATATGCCATCCAGTATGGATGAAGATGCCAAAAGAGGAGGGAGGTCTTTTATTATTGGATAAATGATGCTAATATGCTATCCAATTTGGATGAAGATGCAAAAAAAAACTAAAACATTAGGGACTTTCATTATTGGACAAAGAATGCTAATATGCCATCCAATATGGATGAAGATGCAAAACAAAAAGGCTAAAACAAGAGGGACTTTCATTATTGGACATATAATGCTAATATGCCATCCAATATGGATGAAGATACCAACAGATGAGGGAGGTCTTTCTGTATTGGACAAATGATGCCAATATGCCATCCAATATGGATGAAGACACCAGAAAGGAGAGGGAGATTTGTTTTCATTATTGGACAAAATAATGCAATATGCCAGCCATTATGGATGAAACTACCAAAAAAGATAGTAAAGTCATTCATTATTGGACAAATGATACAAATATGCCATCAAATAGGGATGAAAATACTGGAGTCAGAGGGAAACCTTGAAGCATGTATTTTTCATGACATGTACTGAACAGCCTGGATGAAAATATCAATATAGATCAGATCAAGCATTTAGTTAATAGGTAGGTGTCAGTCTAATGATCAATATCTAGTCACCTTGACAGAGATTGGTTAAGCCAGGAAATACAAGACAAAGTACACAGATTTTGAACTAATATTGGCTTATTATCACATTCTCTTTGAGGGATCATGTGGCATAGTGGTCAAAAGTGCCTTAGCTGATCACTGCCATCTCGCATCTGTTTGCATGGCTTTGAGTCTCAGGCTTGGCCTGGGTGTGGGTATTTGAGAAAATTTGCCAGAAGCTTTCTGTGGGCTGGTGGTTTTTGCTAGGGTTTTCCCCAGTTCTCTTCACGAGTTATATTTGCTGTGATGTGTAGTGTATTATTTGCTAAAAAGGGATAATGAATCCAGATTAATAACAATACCAGTAATCTTATACTCTTGAACAGCTTTATGAATATCATCTTGTGTCAAATCACCATCAAAATTTCGTTATTTCTGATGATCTAATGATTTTTATTTGAGAGTTATAACCGACTGGCTTTACATCAGTTGAATCTGGTTAGGTATGTGTTAGCCTCATTTACTGCTTTAATGACCCTGCTTGAGCCCAAACCCGTTCAAGAAATGTTTAAGTGATTTCCATGCCTGTCTGGATTTTGCTCCTCATACTAATGACACATTCCTCGTTGACCTTTATCTTTTATTTTTCTATCTGTCCATCCTTTCTTGCATCATAGTTTGGCCCTCTCTGTTGAAATGTCGGAAATGTCTGACCCAAGAAGCCCATTAGCATAATTACACAAAACCCACCAGTACTTGATGGAGAGCATAAATAATAGATAATTCTGTTTTAAGTTGATACACATTGATATAACAAGGAACATTAGCTTAGTGATAATAAATAATAATAAAAAAATAATATACATGCATACATACATATATACATAATAGATAATTCTGTTTGAAGTTGATACACATTGATATAACAAGGAACATTAGCTTACTGATAATAAAACAATTAACATACATACATACATAGATACATACATACATACTTCTGTTTGAAGTTGATACACATTGATATAACAAGGAACATTAGCTTACTGATAATAAACAATAATAAAACAATTAACACAACACACAACACACACACACACACACACAGTCTCTAACCTAAATGCTGGATGCAGTGAAATTAAAGAAAGTCTGATTTACAATCATGAGCAAAATTAAAAAAGTTCAGACACATGAGGGTTTTGCAAATGCACTTAGGATACAGTTATACACATGTAAAAATATACAAGGTCTAATAGTTAAACAAGACTTCATTTACAGGATACAGAAAAACACATGTATAAGATCAGTGTAAAATGCACAGGAATTACAGATAGCACAAGACAGCAATTAAGGGAAACTAACAGTATTTGTACAGGAAATATATCCTAGAAGAAGATGTAAGAACTGATAGCTACAGAACTGCAGAACTAAAAGCTCAAACACTACACATGCATTAGAAGCATGGTAACACATACATATATAATAGGAAAATCCTGATAAAACTAAATGTAAGTAACAACGGGTAAGTCATATTGCACAGAGGTTAATTCAGCATGCATTATACAGAACTAAGTATGAAAGCATTTCACATGCAGATAATTATTATGGCAGCAGTAGCAAAAATTTCCATAGACACATTAGTGTCACTAGGCATTTGTGTATGTGTGTGTGTGTGTGTGTGTGTGTGTGTCTGTGAGTGAGTTTATTAGACCTTTATGCCAGCAAATTTTCCATTTTAATAGTAACAATATATTATTCATTGCTATATTATGTAATAATGTGTAAAAAAAAAAACACATTGATGTGAATACATTCTTCCGGAGAGTAGAATGTAAGTATGACACAATCCAATAATGCACATGGCTTGGGTCATGCATAAAATTCATCTTTTTTCAAGGATGCCATGTTGTTTGGACATTATGCTCAATCACCAGAGAAAATCAGCCAGCAGAAACTAATTTGCCACATTAGTGGTCTTCCTGATAAAAAAAATGTTGAAGAATATATTGGTGTTAAAACTATACATTCCGTATTTAAGAATTTCTGTGCCAAAAACTTGTCTCTCATTAGAATTGCACTTCATTTAGGGACATTAGGATACCTCACATAGCATAGCCTTTTTCAGTTTGGGTACATCAGTTTAAAAATATATAACTATGGTTTATGGGAAGCTTTCATAGTGTAACACATAATAGTAACAACCTGGGCAATGAGTAGCGTATTTCTTCTTCTTTTGGAAATAAAATTTACACTGTAAAAAAAAATTGTTTGGTTCATATTGTTGTTTTATCAGCAGTTTTTATATTTATAATATCTGTGATCTTGTTTTCTTCATTCCACATGTACATGTATTATACATTTGTTTTTCACAAAATCTTAAAAGTAGTAAATATCTGTACTGATAAAGGTACAATACAGGTACAGCATATCATCAGTTATTTACCTCATGTATACACAAGGGTGTGCATAGTATGCCTTGCATACCAACAAGATATGGTAGGATTTATTATCGTGATTGTCATTATTTCCTTTTTTTTACAATAACAGTATGTAGGTCTGTGTGGCTACAAGAAGGAATCTTGCGACACTCACCTAGGCTGCATCTATTGCTTAATGTGCAAACAGAAAAGTTGTTGTGCACATTGCAGATTAAAGACTTATGAAATCTGGAATCAAGCTGATTTTAGCCATTTCTGTGTATGGTAGAGGAAACAAAATGTTCCATCCCCTTCATCATCATCATTTCTTATTTTATTCACTTACAGACCCTCTAGGGGCACTGAGTGGCCGAATGGTCTATAGCGCTCTCCGACATAAGTGTTACATAATTAAATTTTATTTATCCTATCTCCCCAATACATTTTAGAGAATAATGCCATGATCATCAGTGTGGTCACAACAAAGGTTCTTGCAATACTCATCCAAAATACCTCTTATGTTCAAAGTACAGACATAAGAATTCCTGCACTTTTTTTGCATTGTGGACTAATGAAATCTAGACTTCCCAAATGTAGATAGAGGGGGTAGAGGAAACATAATCTTCATCATCATCTAAATATTCAGGTTTGTCTCTTACAGAGCCCCAACAAGCCCATTGTAAGAAGATTAGTTTTTCAGCCCATAAGAACACTCCTGAGTCCAAGGAGCTTATGGGGCCAGTCTCTTTAGCAAATGTTAAGACCATTCCCATTGTAGGGAATGACAGTTGGATTCCAGTCGATTTGATGTGGAAGCATTTCAGCTGATGCTTCCTATCAGGCCCACTAGTTCCTCATTGTTGGATATTGAGTTGAAGATCTAGTCCATTGAGAAAGTGGTAGACAAAGTTTTTACTACCTCATACCTGCAAACTTGTGTCCTAAAGCATCAGGTGCACAGTCCAAGAAGATTCTTTCGAGTATGGAAAAGATCTCGTAGGCTCAACACAATCCCGTCTCCTGCCTCTTTCCTCCACAATGAAGGGCATTCAGTTTTCTAAACAGTCCATGAAATTGCTTTGCAACATCATGGTTGGTCTGATCCTCCATGTTCATTGAGACTGGTGGTGTTTGCTTTCAGCTGTTCTGTATATGGAGTTGGGAGGTGCACGAGTGGACCATGTCTTATTGACAATTCTCCACTTTGTGGGAGAATGTATTCACATCAATTTAATGAGGTTTTCTGGCATAATAAAGAAATAGCTTTGCAATAGTGACAGGTAAGTAGGAAGTAAATTAGTTTTATCCACCACTCCTCCAAGAAACTACATGCCTATTGAAAGAGTTGCCAGTGCTCTCTGTGACTTCATTAGGATTAACATTTCAAAGAAAATCAAACGAGCCATTTTTATATTTCTCAAGTAGATGAAATTTTTATAATTTATTAGTGTTGTTGTATCCTTCAGTTTCCAAGTTTATTTTGGTAATGTGTCCATAGGTGTATTTATAGTTCATTCCGCACAGCATTATGAATAATATCAGCTTCCATAATGTATTTTGGTAATGGGTAACATCACCATTGATGTGTTATAATTTGTTCCACACAGCATTGCAAATATCCACTTCCATGTAATGTTTCCAATGGTGTATTTACAGTTCATTCCAAAGAGCATTATGAATAATATCTGCTTCCCAAATGTATTTTGTAATGTCTCTGTACGTGTGTTTATAGTTCATTCTGCACAGCATTGTGAAAGATATGTTTTCTTAACGTATTTAGGTATTGCCTCCTGTGTTGTGCTTATTGTTCATGCCACACAGCATTGCAAATGATTAGGGCATAACCGACTTTTGATCTGGAAATCGGATTCCACCGGATAGTATGAACTTCTGATTAATCGGAGTCGGACAAGGCAGGAACGACCGATTCGGATAATAAAAATAATAAAGTTGAATTTCTATAGCACCGTGTCTAACACTGCGTGTCATTCGATAGTGCGTTAATAAAGTTAAATAAGAAGTCAGAAAAGTCCAATATGGTCAACACAACCACGCTGTGAGACAATCTTTTTGAACTGGAGGGTGAAAACCGGAAATGAAGCCGGATAGTGGTAAAGTACTAAGTAACATGCTAGACACGGCAAAACCAGATACCAGAAACCCGGAAACGGAAGATCAAATTTTTTAGAAACAAAATACGGAGTTAGCATTTCCGATTAAATGAATTAATTGTATCCGGAATCGGACAAATTTCATGCCCAAAATCCGGAATCGGAAATCAGTAGAAAAATGCTAATCGGTTATGCCCTACAAATTATATCTACTTCCCAAATATAATTTAGTATGGTGTCTCTAGGTGTCTTTTATTGTATATTGTACGAGGGAGAAAGAGAGAGAGAAAGAGAGAGATGATGCACAAGTACAGTTTGCCCTTATATGAGTGATTATACTTTGTAAATTTCTGTTGAGAAGGAAGGTTAGTTGTTTGCTCCAGACTGAGTTATCTCATACAGTTTTAATATTAAGAAAGTTATAATGCCTTGTTATTAGCTATTTGGTTGTTGTGTTTAACGGCACTTTTGACGCATTATAGGCAATACCATGCTGAGGAAATAGAGCCAATTTCCAGGGACACAGCAAGGCAGCTGACTTGGGCTGGTCTGGGTTTGTATCAGACTTGGGACCCTTTGATAATGAGTCTGACACTCTACAAATGAACTATTTTTACTGTCCTTTTGTCAAATCAGTTCGCTTTAATCTGTACAGTAACTTGTTTTACTTGTATTTCAATTGAATTTGATATGCAGCTTGTGAGATCTACTGACTTGATTCCTCAGCATTCTGTGTTATTTAGGGTTGTTTTAGCTGTTTGCTTGTCAGTGTAGCTGCTGACCCAGTAATCTTTGTCCAGTGGCTTTTGAGATGGGTCATTTAATACTGACAGCCACAGGCCTGTAAGGCCAGATAAATGTTCTGAAGTTTCTATTTACTATTAGTATTTGATTGGGAGCACCAGTTGATTTATTTTGCAGCACTAGTTGATGTCCACTTGAGGAGGGCATGCTCACCAGTGGAAAAATCGGTGAAGTCTATACATAGGTACATCTGTATTCAGCATTTAACATCATGTTTTACTTTCTAAATGATTACTTTCCTAGTATGTAACTTAATGTTGATGACACCTTGGCTTATTTCAGTTTGTAGAGTTGTGTCCTCTTATTGCTCAGCCCTCAAACATTTGTTCCCTCCACATAATAATTCCCATTATTATTTGTGGATTTCAAGAAATGTTTATATGCACTTTGTATTGATGTAACTGTAGTGGAATTTGATTATCCGTTTACTATATTAATTTATCGGTGCAATACCTTTGAATGTTGAACCACCAATTTGAATGCAGCTTTATATGCACGAGATCTCACATGGGTTCCAGTGACATTGATGATGTACGTCCCAAGAAAATACTGGTCTTTTGGAGAAAATGATTTTTGGCCCTATTTGTTTAGAATTATATATATATATATATATATATATATATATATATATATATATATATATATATATATATATATATATATATATATATATATATATATATATATATATATATATATATATTGCCACTATCTTTTTTAATACATTTGACAGATATTGAACATTGTTACCTTTTATTTTGCACTTTGTCATCATGTTTACAACAATAGATACAATTATTATTATTATGTGTTTATCTCCCTGAAGTTTTTGTATGTTTCTTCATTTGTAGCAATTTTATAACATTTCTTTGAAATAGTTCTAAATAGTCATTAATGTGCTGATGCACCATCACACACACACACACACACACACACTCACACACACACACACACACACACACACACACACACACACACACACTCCATTGTTAGTGTTCTATGTGTTGTTTATTACAATTGTACACTTTGCTTTATTACCATTGTCACTAAGTCCTTTCAAAAAGTGTGATTCATTTAGTGACAAGAATTTACTTGCATGCTTTCATTCTTTATTCCTTCTGTTCTTCATCTTTTCTACATTTGACACAAAATAGTTAACTTATTTATGCTGTTTGTGAGGCGTATTAATAACTTGAATTATATTTACAAAGGATACTATGATGGATTATTATAATTATGTTATATTGAAATTATAATTTTCCTTTTTAATGTGAAGATGTTTAGCATTTGGTCTAACTTACGATAAAGCATGCTCCTAAATGTTTGATCTTTAAAATCTTATTTAAATGCGCAGTCATCTATGCCACTGTCACTGGTATTGACATTGTGACATTAAACGGCCCTGATTTTTGCAGGAATATCATATTGAAATTCACTGGTTACTTTTAAGCAGTCCTGGCTCTCATTAGAAGAACCTGACTTCCCCAGATAAAAGTTGTACCTATGTTCTCTCTAGCTTGTCACCATTGTATTTTTTAAGTTTATACCTGTGTAGCATGCCTAATTGTTTTATGTTCATATATTTACCATATATACTCTGGTGTCAGTCGAGTCCTACTGCAAACAACTTAGACCCTGATATGCTAGAGCATTTCTTTGTTCTGGAGATCATACCTAACTGCATAGAGCCTGATCTGTCAGTGCAAATTGCAGTGGCAGATCTGAGTCTATGCAGTTAACAGTTGGATCAGATTTAGAAGCATGTAGTGCATATATACAGAATAAGAAATGAAAAGCATGACAATTTGATTGAAGTGTCTTTCCCCAAGGTAGCTCAACTGCATTGGTGTGTGTGCTCATGTATATACATTGTATAAAAACTCATTGACACTTGATCATATACATATATGGTACAACAATGTTGGTGTGTGATAAAATTTGAACACTGTACCTTGATACTGTCAGCTCTGCAATGTATAGGTCAATTATTAACTTGCTACCTTTCATTGACAAATAGTTAACTTGTTTTAGTGATCCAGGAGGATATTAAAATGTTCAAGGAGAAATTCCTTGAAGTGTAAGGACAAGATTGTCATAATGGTTAGAATAATCTAGGAGGTAACACATAATTTCTTTAAAGTAGAGGGACTTTTCATGGAATCTTTAGGAAGAACTTTGAAGGATTAGGTTGGTGTTGGAAAATGGGTCTGAAAACATAGTTATTACATCGAGTTGTGAAAGGAGATTTTATTAATGATGGTTTCTGTTACACCAGAATCATTTGGAATAGTAATTTTTCAGCATTTGCAGTGAATGCAGGTCTGGTTCTGATTGATATTTGTTCCAGGTTTTACCCATTAGGAGCTGAGGCATACCTCACTTTATTACACTAGTATTTTCTCTAGGTCATATGTTTTGTAGCAGTATTATGCCATAGAGTATGTCAGAACTGGTTTCCATATATTAAAAAATGAGAGCATCAGGTAGAGGGAAAATAGCTCAGTTGTTCTAATCACATGCTTATTAATTGCAAGAGGTAATGTTAGTGGAAAATACTCAGACAAGGTATTGTAATAGGTAATTTAAGTGCAGAAGTCAATACTTGCCAAGGGTGTTTTAGATATATCAGATAGATAGGACAAATCATCAGGATTGTGTACAGATCCATCTTGAGAGCATAATCATCAAACTCAACAGTCAAAATGTTCTTCAGATTTATCAGTTTGTAAAGAAGCAGACACTGTGAAATTGCCAAATTTTTGTTCCAATAGTTAGAGCATGTACTGAGAAAATGTACTAAAATGATGTTTGTGGATACGGCAATGATTCATTATCCTGTTGTATTTGTATACCTCGTAGCAGTATGGATAATTTTGCCTTGAGTATTTGAATTTTTAAAAAAAAATCCATATACACAACATTCTCCAATATTTAGCCTTATAAACATTTTCTGTCATCAAAAATAATTTTTCATGAGCAGTCTTAATTGAAGTGATGCAGTTATCATTTTAGACAATTTGAAAAGCATGTAGATTTAAGTTTGTGTACAGTTTACCTAGACTGAAAATGGAAACTTGATATATGCAGTCTGCTGGGATAATTAAATTTTTTGGGGATTAAATTCCAATGTGTTGATTATATCACACAAGACATCATGTCCTGGAGTTTTAACTGGGAGGACTTCACAGCAACTGTGTACCAAGTGGAGGGAGTTGAGGAAGGTATGTAGCTTAAATGTACAACAGTTTATGGTTACACTGTATATTAGTTACTGGTTTTATCAGGATTTTAACTGATTAGTCGGTCATTATAGGCCCACTTCATGTGGGCTTATTGTGTTATGGCATTATCTGTCCATCCATTAACATTTTGTATGTCTGTTCCAGAACTTCGCTGATTTGAGAAATTTTCATGAAACTTTGCCCAAGGATGGTTAGATTGTGCCGTTTACTACATGTATAGCCAATAGAGATGCATAGTATTATTGGTGTACTGGTTTTTCAGGTAGTTTTTACTAAGATACGTTTTCACTGTACTGGTATTTGGTAGCTTCTATCATTAAGGAATATATGGAAATTCCCAATAATCTTATTCCAAATTAAACAAGATTAACAGCATATTTTCATTTATGATGACAAATTAATTAAAAGATTTATTGTCCTTTTTGTAACCAAAAAGTTGTATGTGCATTAGATTAGTATTGAATATTACAATACAGTTTTGGATATTACAATTGCAATTATATTTACAATCCTTTAATCACATATTTTGCACATGTCACGTATATGTCAGCTTAGTGGCCAAATGGGATGTTGTGAAGGATTTTGGGAAAGTTTAGGATTTAATAAGAACAATAACCGTATTATTTTTTAAATTTATTTATCAGATAATATGAATCTGTTAAGTACATATATTCCTCCGTCAAACTGCAAATCATCCTTAGATTTTTAGGACAGCAGTTGTTTTCTGTTTGCCTAATTTCTCTAGTCCACTAAAATAAACTCATGTTTGTTGAGCATGTTTTATATTTACTGGAACTTAGGGAAAGAAATCTATCACTGTTGATAACCCTCTCAAAGTTTCCCTGCCTATTATATGAATGGTGTAGCTAATGTAGGCTTTAATGTCAGTAATTCCTGTTTTTATCAACATGCTCTTTAATGCTCTTTAAAGTAAATCTATTGTCTTGCACATAGTGTCAGCGTTTTTGTAATCTGAATCATTTTACTTTAGTTACACTTTTTAGAATTACGATTTCCCACTTTATTTTCAGAGTGTTGGTATCATTTGTGATTTTCAATTGAGCTATTTTCTTTTCTTATATCGCAAGATAATTAATTTTTTAAAAGAATCATTTAATGGATTTAATATGGTGTTATTTTGATATAAATCTGAAGTAGATGTTTTTCCAGCTATTGATAGAAAATTAAAAAGAGGTGTCCCATCTCTACTCTAGAATATAAAATTGGTGATGCATAATATTACTTCAGTTTGTCACATGGCATGTTCAGAAATATTGCGTTATACCTCAGTACAAACTTTTACATGGTACCCAGCTCTAATAGCCATACTCCTGTCTCAAGGTCATGGCCATGGTAAGGAAAAGGCTATTCTTGGTCTTGTATCTTTGTCTTGAGTATAACATTTTAAAGAAATGAGGATACTGTACTAAACTTTTGATAATTATCTAACATGCATATAGACAAAATGGCTGTGCCATGCCTTCTTCCTCAAGGTCATGGCCATGGCAAGGAATAGGCTATTCTTGGTCTTATATCTTTGTCTAGAGTATAACATTTTAAAGAACTGACAATACTGTTCCAAACTTTTGATAGTTATCTATCATGCATGGACAAAACAGTTGTACCATGCCATCTTCCTCAAAGGCAAGGTCAGATCAATGGAAAATAATATTTTCATTGAATTGCATACTTGTCATAAGTGTAATTGATGAGTTTGTGTGTGTGTGTGTGTTTTGGATTTTTAACATAGCTTTAACGATTTTTCGGTAACATTTCTATGATGATTGCAGTGTGGCAGCTTATAGTGATATCTAGCACTGGAGAATCTAGTGAGGCAGCTGTTTGTATCATTTTGATAAGTTTTTGGAGTGACTTGGCTGGGGTTCAAACCTGCGACCTCCTATATCCAAGGTAGACTCTCTAACCACTAGGCCATCGGATCGGTCTATAGTTTATGAACTTCTGAAAATATTTGACTGCAACCTTTGCTAATTATATCATATATGAGCATTATGTTTGCATATCCACATACCCTTCCTCAAGTTGAAGGTCACATCGAGGGAAAATCTAAATCTTAACTGGTATCCTTTTTAAGATTTTAACATTTGAACCAGTGAGATATTTTAATGAAACATAAACCAGTTATATATCATGCCATTGTCATAGACCATTGTCATGCCACTGACTCAAGGTCAATGCTAGGACAAAAGAAAATATTAATCAAGGAACTACATGTACTATGTATGGGTACAATGTTAAAATCATGAATAATATTTAATGAAATGTTTTCTTATATCTTAACTCTGTCTTGCATATTCAGTCCTACCTATGCCACTGACTCAAGGTCAATGCTAGGACAAAAGAAAATATTAATCAAGGAACTACTATGTATGGGTACAACGTTAAAATCATGAATAATATTTAATGAAATGTTTTCTTATATCTTAACTGTGTCTCACATATTCGATCCTACCCATGCCACTGACTCAAGGTCAAGGTTAGGACAAAAGAAAATATTAATCAAGGAACTACTATGTATCGGTACAACGTTAAAATCATGAATAATATTTAATGAAATGTTTTCTTATATCTTAACTGTGTCTTCTCACATATTCGATCCTACCCATGCCACTGACTCAAGGTCAAGGTTAGGACAAAAGAAAATATTAATCAAGGAACTACTATGTATCGGTACAACGTTAAAATCATGAATAATATTTAATGAAATGTTTTCTTATATCTTAACTGGGTCTCACATATTCAATCCTACCCATTGCCTAAAACCCAAGGTCACAGTACAGGATAATATAAATCTATGGCCAATTTTGATGAAAGTTTACCCAGATACACTCTTCATACAATAGTGAAGTACATGGGTCAAAGGTCTAGGTCATTATAATGTTTTAGTAGGGAAACGGGCATTAGGCATGTCATGTTCCATTTGCACCACTGTATTTCAGCAAGAACTAGAGCTATTTCTGTGTAAATACTACTAATGCATATACTAACTGGTTAATAAACGATACAGATGTATCATTGTTTTATTTATATTAAGTCAATAGACAGATGGGACTTTTAAAATGATTCATTTTTAAAACTTAAAAAACTCGAACAGATGTAGTTGAAAGCTGACGATTCAGTGTTACGCATCATTTTGCTGAGAATACTTATAGGCAGGAATGGTATTCTTGATTTTTATTGTTTTAGCGCTTGTTCAACAAAATTGTGTAACCATTAAATCTATATTTCCTGACAAATTGATGGGTTCATGTCCAGATTTTCTGGGTTCATGCAAACATTTTACTCTTGAATTATGGTGTTTCTATATGGCAGACTTGAAATCACAGTATATTAATCATTAGAAGTAGACAATCACAGTTCAACATTTTAAATACTGAACCTCTCACTCTACTAATGATGATTGGGTTCGAGTCTAAGATTTGGCTAATGTAGTTATCTGAGAAAGCTTGCCAGTAGCTTCTTGTGTGTTGGTGGTTCTTTGCAGGGGTTTTCCCAGGTTCATCCTCCACCAGTAATACTGGCCGACATATAGTCTATCGTGTGCTGAAAAATGGCGTTAAACCCTACAACAACAACAGAAATCTACTATGATGTATATTTTTCTAACACAGATTAGGATTGCATTTTTTCATAGTTATTACAACTTTATTGTTAACCGAATAGTTTTCAGGGTTTTCTTTATGAGTCACTACAATTAATGCAATCTAATGTGAACCAGGGTGGGGTTGGGGGGATTTTATTTAGTCAGTAGCTACATACCAAACTAGTGAACAAATTATGAGTGGCCTGCAGGCTCATGTAGGACATGTGTCCACTCAGATTTTAACTGGGCAAATAAGTAAACATTGTAAGCATTCAGTGGGCAGAAACATTGCATCATAAATTACTGAAAAAGCAGTCTAAGATGTGGAGACACAGCCTAATGTTATTTCTGATAGTAAAGTGTGTTTATGGGGGAAAATGACCTAATGTATATGTGGTCTTGATCCATTAAAATCCAGACCAAAAAATGCCATAGTCTCATAGCTTACTCCAGGCAATTACTTGTGTAAAATAAAAATTTTATACTATTGACATGGCTAATGGGGTCCAAACTTGTCTAGATTGGTCCAATTGACATGGCCAGAGGGGTGTTGACCTATGTAGCGGGTACTGTTGACATGACCGAAGAGGTGCTGATAGGGGGTGCAAGCAGTTTATACTTGTTTATTTAGACAATTCAAGTTGTTGACAAACTCCTGCACTAAATATGAATTTAATAATTCTTCTCTACAGTAAAATTCATAATATGTTAACTGTTAATTTCCAGAGGAATCAAATGATTCTTAAGTTATATTCTTCACACCCACCCACCTACCCACACACAGAGGAATCGTAACACTTTCCACATAACTGCCAGGGTAATAACTGTCTAGAGTCTATTGTAGAATTGAACTTTGGGGAAGGGGGGAACAACTCAGTCCCGATTTGAAAAAGGGTGAAATTTTCTGAATATAAGAGGGATAGTATAACATAAATTGCATGTATGCTGATGATATTTTAGTCATTTTTAAAAAAATAAATGTGAATCATGCAGATCCTGGACTCTCATGATATCTTCCAGTTGTAATGTAAATAACAATGTGCAAGTGCTTCAGATGTCAGATAAATTGCGGGTAAATTTGATAAATTGATCAAATTTTCTCAAACCACAGTTGTAATTTTCTGCATTAATTCAGGGTTTTCTGTTACATCAAAGGATCCTCTGAAGTTGTAGCAAGAAATGCTTTGAAAGTTATCAGGTGACCATAACTCTTGAAATTTTAGAATGGAAGTCTCTGAAGAGCGACTCAAGTCAGGAGTTTAGGCTTTTTTGTTGGTGCTTTAAGTAAAAGACTCCGCTAAATTTGGCTCTCCATTCAGATTCAAGAATTTACCATTTTAATTCACAGAAAGGTGGAAGGGGATCTGGAACTTTCCTTTGAGACAGAATATGTTGTTTGTTTCTTATTATTATACGGTCAAGATTCAGAGAACATTGTTTCAACAGGACAAAGGTGATTTGCTTTAGAAAGATAACTGCTTTATAGAGGCTCATGTCTTACATGTATAAGGCGATAAGGATGATACCATTTATGACCACTCAGGATGGGTCCCCTCTTGAGAATGATCAATTGTTTTTACATGCATGTACTTTTTGTTACTGTCAGGCAGACATAACAGTTAGCTCTATTTGCTCTTGACATTAGTGTGAAAATATTTAACAAACTTGGCCGCTTTCCATCACATTCTTGTAAATGTTTATGTTAGCTCTTACTTCTGGCTTGATTATGATAACACTGCATGTTTTTTTTTTGGTTTTTTTATGAAGATACTCTTTATACTTCCTTGTGAGTTTAGTTCAGCTGCAAACAACACAGACCTTGATCTGTCTTTGCTTAGCTTGCCTGGAGATCAGGGTCTGTGTTCCATCGGTTTATTAGTCTTAACAAACAACATAGACCTGAATCTGGTACACATTATGCAACAGGAGATCACGTCTATGCGGTTTGCAGTTGGATTTAACTTCTAAAGGTGTATATATGTTACATGCGTATTGTGATATGCAGTATCTGTGAACAGATTTTGTTTGGTGACAATCCACTGCTTATGCAGGTAAAGGCTGGGTGGGTGGTGGATATTTTAGGTACAAAGTTTGGACATGTTTCATAGTTTCAGTTGAATATACATCAGCAGTTTTGTACTGGTTTTTTTTGACAAATGGTTTGTTCACTGAATAGTTACAGAATATATTTTTTTTAAAATACTTTCAAATCTTTGAAGATAGAATCTTGATTTTTATTGATATGACAACACAACTGCTGTCAATTGTCACCCGAAAAAAATGATACTGGTCTCTCACCATTCACAAGATAAAAACAATTTATCAAAAAATGATTTCTCTGCTCGATACATGAAGAAGAAGATGCCACTCGTAAGCATTTCTTGCTTTACTAGCTGACATAAATTCAAATTTTTTTAAAAAAGACTTCATATCTCATTTTATAGGATGGATTCAGATTATTCTACCCCATCCACCATATTGATTATTATTAAGAATTCTTTATAAATTTATTTTGGCATGATTTATTTCTCTTGTGTACTCTTCATATAAAAGAAAAATTTCTCTAAACCTTTTATTTGATTGTTATAAAAAGACTTTTTCATATTTTATTTAACTTTGACTATATGATTTCATTTGTTTGCATTAAAATTAAATTTAATGTTAACATTGCCATGCTTTTGTTATCATCCTCCATTTTTCCCAATCAGTTTGAAGCTCAGTGTTGGCCCAAGATGGCCAAGTGGTCAAAAATCTTGCCTTTGATGTTCACTGACATTTCATCTCTATGTGTGGATTCGTGTATTGAGTTCAGCCAATGTGGGTATGTGAGATAGTTTGCAGTTAGTTTGCCATATATCCAGTGGTTCTTACCTTGGCCTCATATTTTCCAGATTTCTTCCTCCACTGATTGTATATATATATATATAACAGCAATAACAACAAAGGTCAGTGTATGATGTATGGATAAACATTTTTTGAGTCACAGGTGAACATGCATGTTTTTGCATGCATTCAGTGACAGCAAGTCACACAGATAACATAATAGACATACTGGGTCTGCCAGGTGTCTAGATGCAAACAAATATTAAAACATATTTTAACTCTTCTAAATGAGTGAAATAATGCATATAGAGTGAAACCAACCTAGACAGACACTTGTAAAGGCAACATGTATAGACCACAATTTTGTCTCATATTTGTTCCCATGTTTATCACTTTGGTGTCTGTCATGTTTGTGTCCTGGATGAAATTTGGCGATATTTGATGATAGTTTGTTAATGGTATTATTATCAAAAATATTCAAAAAACAATGTGAAGATTGTGTCAGAATATTTGCAGATCAGATGCAGAGGAGACCATCATAACCCTCATTGCTTTATTGGTTTGGGCATCATCACCAATTCTAATTTGTTTCTAACTGCCCCATCTGCCTTTGCTGAGTTGTTTCAAAAGTTACACTGCTAATCAATCTATAAAAACTACTTGAGAACTAATATTTATATTCAGATTGGGCAGAAAATGTACACAGTGATGCATATATATGCATGCATAATGCTATCATGAAAATTTTGGTGAAATTGATGTTCATGGTTGCCATAGTATCCAGACAGAGATCAATGATGGAAAAGTGTTGTTGTTGGCTTGACTTCACTTGCAAAGATTTTGGAAGGGGGAGATCCATGTCTGTTTCATGTGTGGTGGTGGCTGACAAGCCCAATACGTGACAGTCATGTTCATCAACAGAGACTGTAGGAGAATATCTGGGTTGTGGTGGGTGGTGCTGTTGGTTCCCATGTTTTTCTTCTCTGTCTTTTTTCCTCCAAGCTGGCATGTCTGTTTGTTCAAAGGTGGTAGTGGCCTGGTGAACTGTATGTCACCAGCTTTCATGGTCAGCAGTTTGTGATGGTGATTAGCGGTGATCAATGCCGCAAGTGGTTAGTGTCTTTTTCAAGGAGTCTATATCACTTTCGAGGTGCCCCTCTATCATGGTGGCCAGTTTACCATATAGTGCGATCTTTGGCAGGCGATGATCCTCCATTCCTGGACATGTGCCCTGCCCAGCGTAGCCCTATCTTCATGAGTGTGGCCTAAATGCTGGCAATCCCTGCTTGTTTGAGGAATAAAATGATGGTGATGAAGTCACTCCAGTGGATGTTGAGGATTGTGCCAAGGCAGAGCTGATGGAATTGTTCAAGGAGGCGGAGGTGGGGGCTGTACATGACCCAGGATTCGCCTCCATTTAGCAGGGCGGTCAGTACAACAGCTCTGTAGATGCTGATCTTTGTATCTCTGTTGAGACTGGTGTTGTACCACACTTGTTTGTATAGTCTGTCGAAGGCACTGTTTGCCTGGGCCAATTTTTTTAAATCTATTTCTTTGTTGATCTTGGCAACAGAGGAGATCACACAGCCCAGGTAGGTGAACTTGTGGACTGCATGCATTCAGCTCTTTCTGGTCAGTTATGCATGGTGGCTGGTACTCTTCCTTAGGAGTAGGCTGGTGAAGTACCTCAGTTTTCTTTAGGTTGATCTCAAGACCAAAGAGCTGTCAAGCTTCTGTAAATCAGGATGTTACACGCTCTAAGGGGTTGTGAACAACTAGCGCCTGCAAAGAGAAGTTCTTTAATCAGTTTTTCCAAGGTCTTGGTGTGGGCCTGAAGTATCCTTAAGTTGAAGAGGTTGCCATCAGTATGAAATCAGAAATAGATGCCATCTTCTTCTTCAGGGTATTCTGTTGCTTTTTGGAGCATCATGCTGAATAAGATTGAGAACAATGTGTGGAATAAAATTTAGAACGAAGTCCTTTTTTCACACCATTTATGATGGGACAGGTCGTTATTGTTTCTGACCTGACCAAGCTGGTCATCATGTAGCTGGATGACCATGGTATGGAACCTTTGTAGACAGCCAAGCATTTCAAGGATTTTAAGCAGTCCATTTCTGTTTACCATGTTAAATGCCTTCATCAGGTCCACAAATGTGATGTACAGTCCTTTGTTTTGTTCTCGGCATTTCTCCTGGATCTGTCTCAGAACGAACACCATGTCAGTTATGCCCCTATTGGCTCTGAAGTCACATTGACTCACTGGAGCATGTTCTTCTGCAATGGTGGGCACCAGTCTGTTCAGCAACACTCTAGCAAGGATTTTGCCTGCAATGTAGAGCAGTTATCCCATGGTAGTATGAGCAGTCAGACTTTTCCCCCTTTTTTTGTACAAGGTGTTGATAACTGCATCTCGGAGGTTTTGTGGAAGATTCCTTTGCTCCTGCAATCAGTTCTTGGATTTCTTGGTTGCTTTCATCAAACCAGTCTTTGTTTTTCTTAGTGGTGAATCCAAGGATTTCTTCCGAGGTTTGCAAAATGGCAGCCTTGGTGTGATTCTTCAAGTCTAGACTGCAGGCTCTCTTGAAAATTTGTCTTGATGTCTGCAGAGAACAGGCTTTTTGTTCTGGAGCTTCCTTTTCAGGGTAGGTCCTTGTTATATGGGTCTGAGCTAGAAGTGGTTGTTGATCTTGCATCAGACAAGATGATGATCTATGTGGCACTCTGCACTGGGCATGAATCTGGTATGAAGGACATCTTTTAATTCCCACTGTCGTACTGTGATGTAATCGATTAGGATGCATCCAGGTTGTTTTCATTGTCTTTCTGCTGGAATACAGTAAATGACGGTGAGCTTTAAAAGTATTTGTATGCTCAGTTCATTAGTTCTAGGTCATATCTAAATATTTAAAGTTTTACTTTCAAACATGGTCATACCGGGTACATGTTATGTTGTATATTTATATTATTTAGTTGATGCAATATTTCTATAGTGTTAATGGTCACAAAATGTCTCCGCATCAAATATATTAAGATTTTAAAAAATATTGTTGGTAGAATATTTTTTCTAGCTAAAAAGGGGCCTCGAGTGGCAGAGTGGACTTTAGCGCTCACAGTTATGGATCACTGCCATCTCACCTCTGCATGGGTTCGAGTCTCAAATTTGGCCAATGTGGGTATGTGAGAAAGCTTGCCAGTAGCTTCTCATGGGTCTGGTTATTTCCAGGAGTTTTCCAGGGTTCTTCCTCCACCATTAATACTGGCCGCTATGTATAGCCTATCATGTGTCTATGTGTCAGATGTCTATGTAAACTCATCAATATGCAATGACTATTGCCAGCAAAAACAACTTGTATCTCTGTACATGTGGTAAGGTAAATGTAATAACTCACAAAATCCATATGTAGTTTTATCATTAACATCAGTGAAATCAATGTTTCTAATATAATACACTATGTAGAAATGAAACAAAAGTACAATTTTCGTTTTTAAAAAATGTATGACGAATTGTTCATAAAGTTGTGATTCTATATGTGGATTTAAAGACGTTTAGAGTGATCTCTGGACTTGTAGTAAATAAACTTATATTTATATAAACTTATAAACTTATATTTATATATATATATATTTACATTTTTGCCAGGTATATTACTGAACTTTTGTTCTGGTGGCAGAACAGACTACGGATTTCATTGAGCCTGGCTTCTCCAAAGCATGTACTAACAAAGCCAATTAACACTCATGATCTTTTTCCCTGTTTTAGCAATCATTTGAATTATTTTATGACTGCATGCAATCAAAATTATTTTCATTAAAAAATTTATTGCTCTGGGAAAATTAATTGAGTAAAATAGAGTAAAAAGTAAAAAAAGTTTGTACTTGTATTTTTAATTGTCATGGGGACACAACCAGTATAAAAACATGTTACTGTACTGATGTTTGAGTTATTTCCCTTAGAGTATTTAAAAAAATTATAATGCTATTTGCCTTAAGAAGAATGAAATGTTAAACTTGCTTATATCAGTGCATTTCTTAACAATATTATCTGTCTGCTTTTGTTATGTGTAAACATGTTTATGCTTTTGTTTTCTCTTGTTTACTGAAGTCGTTTGGGTTGTTTTACCACTGGGTCACCTCATGGGGATTTTTCTGGGTTAATTAGGAATGGGGTCCATTTTGGGGATGTCAGAAATTAAAGTTTAACAAATGGACCATTGTAAACTATTGTTGATATTAAAATCATAATCAAATTAAGAATATTACCTGATTTATAATTTTTTTTATTGGGACAGTGTCCCTTAGCGCTTACAAAAAGTAAAGCCCCCACCCCCAACCTATCAGCCTAGACATAGATTGAATGTATACACTGAAGAATAATTCAATCTATCAGCCAGATTAAGATGTGGCTTAAGCATGTTTCTGCAATTTAATCTCAGCATTTCATTTAACCCTACCTGTAAAAGGTATGAAGCAAGAAGCCAACTGTTGGACTTGTTTGATTGCAAGTTTTATATATATATATATATATATATATATATATATATATATATATATATATATATATATATATATATATATATATATATATATATATATATATATATATGTGTGTGTGTGTGTGTGTGTGTGTGTGTGTGTGTGCGTGTGTGTCTGTGTGTGTGTTTATGGTTATGTCTGTGCTAACCCTTTGGAATAAGAAGACAATTGTCAGTGTGTGTGTTTACACCCTTGGAATGATAGATTGTCAAACACCATTACATCACTTGTACCATATATACCAGTTTATAGGTTAGCATATTGAATGAAATAAAAAAAAAAATAAAGTAATTTTGATATGGCATGTATTGGCTAGAGGTAAATGTTATATCTTAACCAGAGTTTGGTTGGCATGGAATGGATAATTCCAAGACTTGATCACATCATCCCATTGTATGGCACAGAGTGTTATTCCTATGATAAACACTGTTGGCCAGCCTTGTGCAAATTTTCCTTGAAAAATGTGGGTGGGGCTGAGGTTAATCTTATAAATTGGTCAGAGATATAAAATTTAACAAAAATGTTTATAATAGATGGGGATAGGCTTATTCTCAAGTATGAACTTGTCAAGTTTCATTTATAATGTAGTTTGTATCATTTTACAGGTTATATTGAGGTTTTTAATGATATCACAGACATGTGCCTAGGTTCATTGTGTGTGTTGAATCATCCAACTCTCACTGAGGTAATGGTTCAAAAACTGAATTATTTTTTAACATCAGCTGCATTTGAGAGAGAGAGATGGAATATTTTATAACAGATTTAGGTACCTTATAGAATATTTTTCACCCTTAAACTTTTACATGTTATAGTAGTTGTACCATAAGGGGAAACATATTGTGTTGTGATGTTGTTTGTCATTTGTCTGTTACCAGTTTTGTTTCCGGACAGTATCTTAAGCTGTTCAACATTGAGTTACCAAACTTTTGGAATGGCTTAAACTTGATGTAGGGAAGAATCTGTCGATTTCAGTCTCAAAAACTCAAAGAGGAAGGTCACTAGCAGTGAAAAAAGAGAAATGGTTTCAGCTCACCACTGTTAAATAGGTAGCGGTCAAAGGTATTAAGAAAAGCAAACTGGTTTTCACACCAGAACTGTCTGCTCCGGATGTGGGAGGTCATGGGTACAAACCTGGCCGAATCATACCAAAGACGTATGAAAGTTGTACTAATGGCTGCCTCGTTAGGCGCTCAGTATTAAGAGGTTACTGTTAAGACTAGTCTGCCTGGTGTCAGAATAATGTGTCTGCAGCGTGATGCCCCATTGCTAGAGATCACTATAAACTGTCACACTTCAGATACCATAGCGAAATCCAAATCACACACCCACCCACCATAGTTTAGCCTGTCCATCATCTGCACTTAAGACCTTTGGGATGGCTTGCACTTGGGTTAAAGTAGAACCCTATTAAATTTGGAGTCAAAAGACCAAGGAGGCATGATCACTATGATAGAAAGAATTAAAATGATTTCTGCACAGTAACATTAGGTCTTTATGACACATCTCAATCAAACTTTACGGTAAAGAAAAGCTTATTGAGTTTTGGCTTAAAAGGTTAAAGGTCAAGGTCACAGACTGAAAGAAAAGAAATAATTTTCAAGCAGTAATATTAATTGTTTTTCATAGATATGGACCAAACTTTGTGGATGTCTTGTAAATAGAGTAAGGTAGGAAAAAAATTGATTCAAGGATTAAAAGGTCAATTTCATGGTCATGATGATAAAGTAGAAAAATAGTTTCTGTACAGAAATTTCAGTTAATCTACATACAGGACTATTCAGCAAGGGCAGATGTTTATATGATGTTTGCTGACAAGGCAAATATATAAACTTGTCTTGAGTTTTTATTGTTTTTACTGTCTGAATCTGTATATTCTATGAACTGCCCAAGATTGGGTTAATTTTTATATAAACTACCATACCAATACTAGCAGTACATTTAATGACCTTTTCTAAGGTGTTGCTAGCACCAGCATATTATGTTTGAAAATTACAGGATTACAAGATACCAGTCTAGATATGTGTACATGTAGCCAAGTTTGATCTCTCAAGTCGTAAAATCTTTTGAAGTCATTTGTAGAAATGAGTATCACAGCCTATGGCAAGCTTTTAACACTGTTGATATCAAAATATTATAATTTAAAACACCGTCCCTAAATTTATTCTTTGACATCACACGCAACAGACGTTTTTCATACACATATTTCAAGTTTTGTATTATTTTTTAAACTTGAATATGTGATGGAATATTTAAGGTCTTGTGGTGCATTTGGCAGATATTTTTGCTTGAACTTTGCAACATCTATTTGTGTAAGGTGTACATTGATGTATTTGTATTTGTATTTTATGGTTTAAAGCCATTTTTCAGCACAATATAGGCTATACATGGTGGCCAGTAATAATGGTGGAGGAAGAAACCGGAAAACCCCCGGAAAGAACCTCCGACCCACGAGAAGCTACTGGCAAGCTTTCTCACTTAACTACATTAGCCGAATCTTAGACTTGAACCCACGCAGACAGAGGTGAGATGGCAGTGATCCATAACGGACAGCGCTTTAGACCACTCTGAGCCCCTGTACATTGATGTAAGGGACTGCATTTCTAAACAAATAAACATGCAGAATGTATTTTTGGGCAATAAACCAAACTTGATTAGTTTCATATGGAATACATTTCAGAATAAGAGTGATATTATAACAAGAAACACTGGATAATGTTATTATCTGATAATTGATAATGGATAATTATATCACATAAACTTGCGTAAGAAGACAAGTCCAGAAGCAAACTGCATAGACCCAAATCTGCCATTGCATTATAAGCTGGCAGATCTCGGTCTGTGCAATTTGTTAGGAGTTTAAATCATACAGGCTGAACCATAAAGTAGTTGGAGTCTTTTTCTGGTAGTCAGAATGGTTGAATATTCCATTATTTTTCAGAGTAAAATTTGGTACAAGTGGAGAAAATTCTTAACCAAACTAGAAAAAGAGTTATTTATGTAGGGTAGAATTTTACAAAAGCATTTTTCAGGTTATTTCCTCAGCAATTATGCTGTTACATTCAGCCTCCTATATTATATTGATGTCAGAATTCTATAGATATGTATGGATTTATTATCAGATTTTACTTGAATAGTATATAGACTCAATGGCAACAGCTGGGATAGGATGAGTATACACAGTCAATATTGCAAATTGTAAATGGTACTCTATTGAACCGTGTAATGCATACACCTAACTGCACACATTATAGATCCAGATCTTGCATAATGCTGTGGTAGATCAAGGTCCATGCTTTTACATAAGATCTGCAGCACATAACATAGTCCCTGGTTTGCATCGAGTGATGGCATATCTGGGTTTACATTTTATCAGTGACATGCTCTTTAGATTGTATGGGTAGATAGGACTCACCTTGCATTGGTTTACAGCTGTATCCAGATTGTAAAACAGAGATCATAAATTCTAAATTACACTTTGATGGTGTCACAGTACCTAGGAGTTGTAAATTTTATATGTTGATAAGTATTTTATAACTTTGGATGCATTCTTGGATTGTGATCAATTCCCATTTCTTGATGAAAATGTAAAAGGAGTCATTAAACTTGTAGATTTGTCAGTTCAGTGGATTAACCTCAATAGGACAAAGTTGAAAGATGTATAAACGATCAGGTAGTACTTTACTTTTAAAAAAGGAATAGAACCAGTATATACTTTCAATGGTTGTATTTATTTTCTTTCAAATGATAAAGCAATTCAATGACAAACTGAAATTTATGCCTAAACTGTGCTTTCAATAAAAGATATCTATATTATTTTAATTAACTAAGTTTTGATAGTTTTAAATAGTACGGAAGTGCTACTTTCTACATATATAAAAATGACATTTTGATAACTGAAGATTTATTTTTTAGATTTCTAAAAAAAAAATACGAATTTAGAGATGGAAAAAAAATAAAAAATCAAGTTACATGTAGAAATAAGTGTTCCTTTGATATGAATGCACTGTAACATTGAGTGTTTAAATTTAATATTTGTACATGCAAGATTAGACTAATAATAATTATAATTTTAGAGTGCTAACAATTAGCACAATTTTAATACATGATGCTAGGTTAATAGTATGACATAAAGCAATAAATACTAGAAAATGAATAATATATAATTATATAATAAATACAAAATTTATTCATATACATTGTATTAATAAAAAATTTATACATCTACATTGCGCTTGAATTTCTGTTTGAAGTGCATGAAAATTCCATAAGGCGCTGCTGTGAAACTTCTCAAGACGTTTTAATTTGCAGTGTCTGATTTTTTACTCTTTTTTTTCTCGATTTGGGGGTTATTTTATTTATATATATACATGTGTATATATATATATATATATATATATATATATATATATATATATATATATATATATATATATATATATATATAAAAACACACACACAAACACAAACACATTTCCATAATGGACAATGTCCTATTGATACTTCTAATATTAGTCATGCAACAGGATAAGTCTTTTGGGTTGGGAGCAGACCATGCAACTCAATATGCGTTTATGGGAGTGACAATTAAATAGGTGACCGAGTGGTCTAAAGTGCTCACCTTTACTGATAACTGCTGTCTCCCCATTACTGGTAACTGCTGTCTCCCCATTACTGATAACTGCTGTCTCCCCATTACTGGTAACTGCTGTCTCCTAGCTATGCATCTGCCCATATGGGTTCAAGTTTTGGGCTGAGAATATGTGGGTATGTAAGAAAGCTAGCCAGTAGCTTCGTGTTGGTTGGCAGTTCATCCAGGGGGTTTTCTGGGTACTTTCTCCACCACTTATATATAGTCTGGCTGCTAATTAAATCCTATCATGTGCTGAAAAATGGTGTTAAGCCCACAACATCATGACATTATGATTGCAAACTGTTATTGACCCAATCAATATAATTTATGACTTTACTTTTTTTAAATACATGTTTTTATTACAAGATCTTTGCATTTAGTCATTCTCAGAAAGAAAGGATGTATGGTACATATTTCTTCCAGTGGGTATTTTGGCATTAGAGGCTTTATTGTTTTACAACCATGAGATTTCTATAGATCCAAATCTGCTGATGTATAATGTGCAATCAGATCAGGGTCTATTTTGTTTGTTCTTCTGATGAGGTTCTGCTCTTCAGTTTTGTATCTTGCTTAGGGTTTGATTTTTTTTAAAAAGAAACAGATTTTCCCAGGTTTTCTTCACTTTTTATCCATTTTTAATGATGTTCACTTTGTCCTTAACACATTAACCCCTAGCGACGACTTTACGGGGCATGAGGTAGTAACCTACTTTCAAGGTCTTTAGCGTCAAGGTCATACATGATACACTAATGTGGGTGGTATCATAGAAAGGTAGACAGGTGTAACTCTACAATGATAGCAAATAATCTGGACATTTTAGTTGCATTACCTAATACAGAGGGAAAAACTGAAGTTTTTGGACCAGTTTTTTTTCACCCAAAAATCGCCCATGGTCGGATTCCGAATTTGTGTCCAGAGTTTAGACTTTATGGCCTCAGATCAACGGCAGACCGGTCTGAAATGCACACAGACAGGTGAACCTGTGCAAAATTTAGGATAAGGTGGACATTTTGAATAAAGAGTCTTCTCCATGCGAAAATTATGGGTCCGTTAAGTTTTTGCCCTTCTGCTCATGCGCCAGCAAACTAACCAATGAAAAACATTTTTTTTAGCATGACTAGCCATTTGTCTAATGGAATATTGTTTGGAAATCAGTGGATTACGATGTATTCAGAAATAGTCCCCAAAATGTGTTTCCTACTTGCATTTCATGTGAAAACAGCAAAAACCTCCAGGGATTAATGTGTAATGAAAATCATGCCAAGCTGATATTCAGCTAAGTTGAAAATTTTGTTATTGCTGAATATCAGTGATGATCAACACTCGACAATTAAGAAGAAGAAATAGTCTTATAATAAATTCCTAGAAACTCTGTCACCCAGTAGAGCACCTGTTCAAATGACTCTTGTTTAAATTCACATGCCCTAAACCCACAGTGGCTGAAATTTTTTAAATTTTTATTATTGAAAACTTCATGTACATGATGAAATGAAACTTGTTAAATAATAACAAATGTTTTTGGATTTGTTATTCTAAAAATCTAATTGACTGTAAAATGATTTTCGCTAGCTTAATTGATCAATTTTAGGATGGAGTCTTAAAATTAACGAGAAAGTTTAATGCAGTTATGCTAACTGGAGAATACTGAGCATGTTGCAATTTAAAGTTTGATTTAATGTAAATTCACCAAGTGACTATGTGTCTGCTCTACTATGCAGTTTTAATCCATTTCAATTTCTAATTACTGAGTGGGGTGGTTGGAATCTGCAGAATTCAGAATTATAGATATTTCTAAATTATGAAACATTTCATCTGCATCTCAGATCTTAGCACAAGTATTTATGATAAGTGAATTAAACATATCTCACTAGAAAATTTCAGTACAGATTCATACCATGTTCTTTGATATAGTCATCTTAAAAACATCCTTCGTTCAATCACATGTAGGAGACACTGGGGCTCATTGATTTGCATGCTAAGAGAGTGGGGTTTTGAAGGAATCGCCCATAATGGTGTATCCTTGGGCAATGCCCTTTACACCTGTTGCCCCTGCACTTAATAACCTAATGGTTATGATCTGCTATAAAACACCAAACCAAAGTGGTACATGTAATCCTTTTTTAAGTTCATTTTCTTAAGTGCCATTGTTTTTTTTTCTCCATTCAGCAGAAGTGCATGTACCACATCCCATGTTGTTTAGTGATTATTTTTATTGTTCTCAAGTAATTGATACAATGAAAGGATACAATGAAAGGATACAAGATACAATGAAAGGATTCATGTGAGATAATTACTTCTAATTCAGTTGTTGCCAGGTTGTTGCCAGGTAAAAGTTTACCTTTAATTAAGTATATCTTTTTATGGACAGTGTGTGTTATTTGGATTTTTAATGTAGCTTTAACAAAATGTCAATCATTTTGCTTATGATGTCTGAAGTGTGGTAGTTCATAGTGATGTCTAACACTTGGGCTTCATGCCACAGACATGTGACATCATGTCCTCATGTCCCATCCCTTTACATTATCCTGACAGCAGGCCAACCATTCCTAACGCTAACCTCTTAAGACTCTGAGCACCTTGTGATCAACATTCCCTCTAAGTGAATGGTAGAGTGCGTGCAATGTTCGCTGCATTGTGCAAGCATTACAGAGATGAGTAAACTTTAATGTTGGATTCACAATTCAGCTGCGTGGGGATGTCTGGTAGCTGCACGTGCATGCAGCTTAGAGGGAACATTGCTTGTTATTGTTGTTGAAGGGTTTAACATAATTTTTCAGCACAAGATAGTCTACCCTTATGAAATGATCATAACTTATTTATGAACTGGCATGAACCGTTCTTGAACATTTGGTGCCTATGATTGTGTTTAACATATTAACCCCTGCTGACTCGATAATTCATCGCACTTTACCTCCCTCATCTCCCGAGTGCCTCGATAATGGGGCTGAGTTTGCATAGCTTGTATCCCAAGCGCCAAGTTTGAGTGGCACTATTTTACTATGCCTGTATCCTGAGTGATGAGTTGAATCGGCACAGACCATTAGTTGATTTGAAGCCATTTCCTAGATATGCTGGCAGTTTAACTAATAAAATGTAAGCTTATATAGAGTATACATTGCTGAAGAAAGGGGAAACAAATTTGACTTCGATAGCGGCAAAATTAGTGGAAATATTTAGATTAAAAAATGAAGAAAATTATGAGAATCAGCTGCTGGAAGTAGACTTTTACTTGACAGACTGAAGAAGTATTTACACGAGGTATAGTTTGCAATAGAGATGACAAGTGGAATTTGTATGTACATCAAATGGAGTGAATTTCACATGTTGATAGTGTTAATTATTCAGTGTGAATTCATCGTTGATTTTTATGAATTATTCATGGCAAGAGAAACAAATTGGTACGATATTCATTTTATCTTTATGTGTCAGTTTTATTTTTGCATGTAGTTCGAAATTTTTATACCATTTTGTATGTAATTTTATAGAGAACTGCTGTGCCAAAGTTTAGCTTAATTAAAGGAACGTAAATCTAAAAAAATAACATTTATTACTCGTAGCTCTCTGAAAAAAATCTGCAAGCAAAGTATTGTCAGCAAGTCTCAGGGATACAGGCACTGGTAAGGCTACCACTGCTCTAGGCGATCTCTGAAAGTATGCTGTCGGGGACTACCTAGCTATTTGACTCGGGGGTTAATGTGTACCTGAGAGGTTAGTTAGTTAGTTTTGCCCGTCACCCCTGCCAGGGTATAGGCCACCCACAAAAGATCGCCAGAGGCTTCTGTCCTGTGCCATCCCCTCAAGCTGACTCCAGGTGTAACCCATCTTAGTGATGTCTGCCTCAAGGTAGCGTCGCCAGGTGTTTCTTGGTCGTCCCCTTCTCCTCTTGCCTTGAGGGTTCCACCTCAATGCCTGTCTGGTAATGTTGGTCCGTGGCTTACTAGGGTGTGTCCTATCCAACCCCACCTTCTCTTCTTTATCTCATCCTCTATTGGAAGCTGGGAGGTTCTCTGCCACAAGTTGTTGTTGCTGATGGTGTCTGGCCAGCAGATCTGGAGAATTCTTCTTAGGCAGCTGTTGATGAAGGTCTGAACTCTCTTTACTGTGGACTTGGTGGTTCTCCAAGTCTCTGCCCCATACAGTAAGACTGATTTCACGTTGGAGTTGAACAGTCTGATTTTGGTAGTCAAGGAAATTTGTTTGGAGCTCTAGATGTTCTTGAGCTTAATGAAAGCTGCTCTTGCCTTTCCGATCCTTGTCTTGACATCTGCGTCTGTGCCACCCTGCTGGTTGAAAATGCTGCCTAGATACGTGAAGGACTCCACCTCTTCCAGGGAACTTCCCTGCAGTGTGACTGGGTTGTTACTGGTATAGTTGATCTTGAGGATCTTGGTCTTGTCTTTATGGATGTTGAGGCCCACCTGTGCAGATGTGGCTGCCAGTATGTCGGTCTTGTCCTGCATTTGCTGCTGACTGAGGGACACGAGCGCTAGGTCATCAGCAAAGTCCAGGTCCTCAAGTTGACTCCACAATGTCCACTGGATACCATTTCTCCGCCCATTGGTGGTCGTCCTCATAATCCAATCGATGACAAGAAGGAAGAGAAATGGTGACAGCCAGCAGCCTTGCCTGACACCAGTCCGCACTAGGAAGGTGTCTGTGTGCTGTCCTGCATGAGCAACTCTGCATGACATTCCGTTGTAAGTGTTTTTGATCAGGTTCACCAGCTTGGTTGGAATGCCATAGTGGCGAAGAAGTTTCCAGAGTGTCTCTCAGTCCACGCTGTCAAATGCCTTCTCATAATCGACAAAGTTGATGTAGAGCGAAGAATTCCACTCCAATGACTGCTCGACTATATTGCGAAGAGTAGCTATTTGGTCCATACACGATCTGTTTTGCTGGAATCCCGCTTGCTCATCTCGTAACTGGGGGTCGGCGGCCTCCTTCATCCTATCCAAGAGGACCCGGTTGAAGACTTTTCCTGGTACTGACAAGAATGTGATTCCTCTATAGTTGGAGCAGTTGCTGAGGTCGCCTTTCTTTGGGATCTTGATGACGTGTCCCTCCTTCCAGTCAGTTGGTATTTCTTATTCCTCCCATATCTTCACAAAAAGAGGGTATAGCATTTCCACTGAAGTCTCTATGTCTGCTCTGAGGGCTTCTGCTGGTATGTCATCAGGCCCAGCAGCCTTGCCGTTCTTCAGCTGGGTGATGGCTTTCCTGATCTCGTCTCTGGTGGGATTGTCAAAACTTATAGGGAGATCTGCATTGGTTGGCTGGATTTCTGGGGGATTTGGTGGTGTTGGCCTGTTCAACAGTTCTTCAAAATGTTCTGCCCATCTATTCATTTGGTGTTCTGTACGTGGTATGGTCTTTCCCTGCTTGTCCTTTACGGGTCTCTCTGTATTACTGTACTTGCCGGAAAGCTTCTTGGTGATGTTGTACAGCTTCATGTTTCCACTTCCAGCCGCTTCTTCTGCCTCTGCTGCCAGTCCTTCAAGGTAGTTTCTCTTGTCTATCTTGATGGTTCTTTTCACTTCTCTGTGGGCATCAGTGTACTCTTTTTGTGCCTGTACTTTTTTAGTTCTTGTCTTACTGTTATTTACTGCTGCTTTTTTCTGTTTACGCTCCTGGATTTTGGCAGAAATCCATTCTTTCTGTTGGTGTTTCATGGGGCCTAGTACTTCTTGGCATGTTGATTTTACTGCCTCCTTAACTTTCTTCCATCTGTTGTTCACACTGTCTACCTCGTCTTCAAGCAGCTCTTCTAACACCTGGTACTTGTTGTTAAGAGTAAGTCTGTATTCTTCTTCAGTATTTGCATCTCTCAACAGGCCGATGTAATACCTTGTTTTCTTCTCTTTTGGGCCCATCCAGTTCTTCTTCAGCTTAAGTTTAAGCTTTGCAACAACTAAGTGGTGGTCAGATGCCACATCTGCTCCCCTCTTCACCCTTACATCTTGCAGGGATCTTCTGAACTTCTTGGCTGTGCAGATGTGGTCAATCTGATTTTCTGTTACATGGTCTGGTGATATCCATGTGCTCTTGTGGATTCTCTTGTGGAAAAAGATGGTACCTCCGATGACCAGGTCGTTCAGTGCACAGAGGTCTGCAAATCTCTCCCCATTTTCGTTCATCTCCCCTAGGCCATGGACCCCCATAACATGTTCATACCCTGTGTTGTCTGACCCAACTTTGGCATTGAAGTCACCCATGACGATGTTGATGTCTTTGTCTGGGAAATTCTCTGCTATGTTCTGTAGTCTGTTGTAAAACTGCTCCTTATCTTTTTCTTCGCTGTCATTTGTTGGAGCATAGCACTGTATGACGTTCATCTTTATTTTCTTCTTCTTGGTCCTAAATGTTGCAGTGAGGATTCTGGGCCCATGTGGTTCCCATCCCGTTAGTGCATTATATGCTTCTTCAACAGCATGAGCCCTACCCCTTGTGTATGAGGCGCATTCTCTTCCTCATGTCCTGAATACAGTAGTATCTCTCCTGTCATCAGTCTTCTTTGTCCAGATTGAATCCATCTCGTCTCGCTGATGCCCAGTAGGGATATGTTGTAGCTTCTCATCTCTGCTGCTACCTGTGCTGTTTTTCCTGCCTCATACATTGTCCTCACATTCCATGTTGCGATGTTAATACTCCTGTTTGATAGAAGGGTGGTCTGCTTTATGGCTTCCGCGGGCTCGCGGCTTTCACCACATAGCGTCATAAGTCTTCCAGGAGAAGACCCTTCCTCCCACAGACTTTCAGTTTCTGGTTTTTCTTTTGTCGACGTTTTTGTAGCAAGTTGGATTTTACAGGGTCGGGTTGCTAGCCCCACGCCCAACCCTCCTCTTTTTCCACCCGGGCTTGGGACCAGCGATGGCGGAGTTACCTGAGAGGTTAGGGACCTCCTATCACAGCACAGGGACTCAATTCTACACAGAATCCCACAGATTCTCAGCCTTCAAGATTAGCTTGTTTCAAACAAACTCATCACAAAGAATTTATTTTAATGATAGTTGCAGTCCAGGAGAAATTTGATGTCTCAGGTGTATGATGCCAAAGGGAGAATCATTTGTGATTGGTATTATAGAAAACATGTAAATCCCTTAATCAGTGACTTAACTTCTCTTCTTTTTTGAAGAGAAACCATGCTTGGTTTCTTCTACATGTACTAAGGTAAAAATGAGCAGTGTTTCCATGATACACTCAAGTTTTCAAAAACCCAGCCATATTGGGCTAGAGTCTCATTTAGCAAACCTGATTATGTATTTCAAACTCCAAAGACCATTGTCTCACTCTAATTTTGAAATGGAATCTTTTTTTTACAAGTATATCTTGTGGCCATCAACCCTCTTTTGAACCTTTGGATGAATTTACATTTGAGAACCTTACCTGCAAGACAGTTTTCTTGCATACCTAGCATCTGTGAACTTCACAACCTATCCATAGAGCGAGTCTATATCATATTCAGTGGGAATTATGTCAGTCATTCTCTTTTTCCCCAATCCAGCTTGCATTGCTTTCTCCAGGACTCTTCTATCTCATCAGATAATCTGTGCTGGGGATTACAAATCAGTATAGACTTCTGCGACCAGTTAGGGCTCTGTTTTTTATTTGGCAGGTAGGATAGGAAGTGTCTTTTCTTCTCCATTAAAAGTTCTCCATTAAAAGTTCAACTGATGTTTCATTTTTTAGGTGGATTTGTATTAACACATTAACCTTTGGTGCCGCATTTACATGGCAGGAGGTAGTTACAGCCTACTGCCAAGCTTGGTAGCATCAAGGTCTGATGTATGATACACTAAAGTGGGTGGTATTATAGAAAGGTCGACAGATTTAGCTCTACAGTGATACATATAATCAGGATGTTTTAGTTGCACTTCAAAATACAGCGGGAAGAAACTTAATCTTTTGGACCCGTTCTTTTTTCACCCAAAATATGCCTGTGGTCAGAATCCGATTTTGTGTCCAGATTTTAGACTTTTTAGCCTCAAATCTAAGGCAGACCAGTCTGAACAGTGCACACAGACCGGTGAACTAGAATAAGGTTGGCATTTGGAATAAGAGTGGTTTCTATATGAAAATGATGGGTCTGTTAAGCAAAAAAAAAAAAAAAAAAAAAAAAAAAAAGAAGAAGAAAAGCAAAGAACTCTAAATTTTCACCTTTTGCTCATAAGCAAGCAAAATAACCTATGGAAAACTTTGATGCCTTGAAATGAGATGTAGGCAAGTTTATATGTAATCAAAGCTGTACAGCTTTGTTGCCTTGAAACAAGATACACCCAGACAAGTGTATTTGTATGAAAGCTGTACTGTGAGCTTTGTTGCCTTGAAACAAAACATATTCTTAGGCAAGTGTATATGTAATCAGAGCTGTACAGCCTTGTTGAATTTAAACAAGATATGACCAGATGAATTTATATGTAATGAAAGCAGTGCAGCTTTGTTCTCATGCCAATAGCGGGATAAAAAGTGACCTATCATTAAGTAGATTCTATTTTATTATTTGCATGGAAATAGTTTTTTTTCTTCTTTTTTCCATTTGCCATCTCAAAAGAGCTATGTCTGTAATGCGAAGAATTTATGCTGGGCTCATTCATGGTAGTGATATATGAAGAAATTTGACCTTGCTTTAGTTTTCATTTAATAATTGTTGCAAGGGCATCTTTTTGCCTGGTGGGAGGTGGAAGGGAAATGTGAATAATTTCCATTGCTGTCATTGGCTAAATATGATTGGTATTTTTGTTACATTGCATGTTGTAACTTTAAAGTAACTTTCTCTTTATATTCAAAAGATATATAGGTCAATAAGAATAAAGCAAAAATTTGCAGGATTATAATGAAGGGCTAATGTTATATGAAACACTTTGATTCACTATGAAGATTAATGGCTTACATTCTTACACCACAATTGCCAGGCTAGTTGTTGATATAGCAGCAGTGGTCCACTCTATTGATTTTTAAGCTAACCAGTACGGTTATTCCTCCAACTAACTGGTAATTTATTTATTCCAGGTGAAAACTGGACAATTAGAATTTTTCCAGGTGAAAATGGGATCTTATTATTTCTGCCACATTTTTCATGTCAGGCAGCATTGTGCTTGCTTATAGCATTGTAAAGTTGTGCAGTAACAATTCTTACACCACTGAAGTGTGAAGTTTATAGGTGTTGGAGTATAATACATATTTGTAATCACAGATGACTATCAGTTATTTTGTTGAATGCGACATCAGTAAGGAATTTATCAGTCTATAGGAAGAATGTTTTCTGTAGTATTATTCATGTTGTATTCATTCAATAGAGTGATGCAGGGCTACCTGTATACAATTTGACATATTTGGGCTATGTATTTGAACAAGGACTGATATGTTCCGTGTTACTTTTATTATTAAATTTGTGTGAAACTTTGGATTTGTGCTCAGTAAAACTAATTGAGCCAAACCCAGACAGGTTTATTAACATTGCCGGTGTTATATTATTTGCTATTATACCTGTTTGTAGTTGAAGAAAATATGTTCTTGAAGCATGTGTTGCCTTGACAATTTGAAAATTCACTACTAACACAATCTGGAAGTAAAATACTGTACATTTCACAAGTCATTTCTGTATCATAGTGCCAACAATGTGAAGATATTTACGCTCGCTGCATTTAAACCATGGAATAATCATGCACTTCAAACAGAGCATAAAAAAATAAAATAGGGATTATTTATAAAGTTTTCAATATCTGCTGATCCTTCTCTCAAAATGATTCAAGGAATGCATCAAAAGCCAAGAATTTTTCGCGGACTGAGACGATCGGTGACTTTCAATATTGGATCAGACGTTCCAGCATTTAAGAAAGGTAAGTTTTAAAATCGTCATAGAATATTCTTTGTATGTCTTCCAAGCATTATACTATACTGTACATGAACAGTTAGTATGATTTTATTTGTCTCATGCAATCATTGTCCAAAAACTTTGAGCATAATAAATGAACAGTTACTGTGGTTTCGTTTTTGTCTCTTACAGGTAGTTAAAAACCTGTAGAATTATAGATGAACAGTTAGCATGATTTCGACTCTCATACAGGTTGTTACAATACCAGCAGCATTATACATGAACAATTATCATGATTTTGTTTGTCTCGTACAGGTAGTTACAAAACCTGGACAATTAGAGATGATCAATTAGTGTGATTTTGTCTCGTACAGTTTTTTTACAATATCTGTAGCATTATACATGAACTATTATCATGATTTTGTTTGTCTCGTACAGGTAGTTACAAAACCTGTACAAGTAGAGATGAACAATTAGTGTGATTTTGTCTCATACAGTTTTTTACAATATCTGTAGCATTATACATGAACTATTGTCATGATTTTGTTTGTCTCATACAGGTAGTTACAAAACCTGTACAAGTAGAGATGAACAATTAGTGTGATTTTGTCTCATACAGTTTTTTTACAATATCTGTAGCATTATACATGAACTATTGTCATGATTTTGTTTGTCTCATACAGGTAGTTACAAAACCTGTACAATTAGAGATGAACAATTAGTGTGATTTTGTCTCATACAAGTTGTTACAATACCAGCAGCATTATACATGAATAATTATCATGATTTTGTTTGTCTCATACAGGTAGTTACAAAACCTGCACGATTAGAGATGAACAATTAGTGTGATTTTGTCTCTTACAGGTTGTTACAATATCTGTAGCATTATACATGAACAGTTGGTATGATTTTGCATCATACAGTTAGTTACAATTCTTGCTGCATATTACATGAACAATTATCATGATTTGTGTCTCAAACAAGTTATGACAATACTTTTAGCAAATAAACAAATTACAGTTATTATGTTTATCTCATACTGGTAGTTACAATACTTATAGCATAACAAATGAACAATTATCGTGAATTTGATTGTCTCGTAGCAGTAGTTACAATACTTGTAGCATAATACATGAACAGTTACTATTCAAACTTTAAGTTTATTTCTACTAAATATAAAAATTCTACACTCTTTGATATGTGCTCACTAGAAAATGGCATATGGAGTTTATGCTGCGCTTTCGATGGCGCGCATTTGACCGGCATAATTCGCTGGGTGTTTTTTCAGCGCGCTAATGACAGGGTGCCGATTTTGCTTGTCTCATACTGGTAGTTACATTGCTTATATGATATCACAGTTAATGGTACAGAGAAAGAATGAATTTTCAAGTTTTGATATGGCAAAATTGTATGCCTATTACCTTGTGCAGGTATTTACTTGCATCACATTTCTTCATATCTATGCTGTTATTTAAATGTACTGTTCCTAAGCTTTCTATGATTTAGGGTAAGTTACAATGCCTGGGTTGAAAACTGTTCTCTCATTTTATTAAATACTCACCTCAAAGACCAGGCACTCAGATACCAAATCTGAAGCATGGAACCTGTTCACTGTAGATAGAGAAGTTAACAGTACCCTGTGGAAATGGACTCGACTCACTTGTGCATGTTCACAGACCACGAGACAGGGTTTGTGTGTGATTAGGATTTTTAACGTAGCTTTAACAATATTTCAGTCATATATCATTGATGTCAGCAGTGAGACAGTTTATAGTGATGTCAAGCAGTGGGGCATAATGCTGCAGACATGTAGCATGATGTCCCACCCAGTCACATTATTCTGACACCAGGCCAACCAGTCCTAACACTAACCTCTTAATGCTGAATGCCAAGCAAGGCAGCTGTTAGTACCATTTTTTTTGTAAGTCTTTGGTATGATTCAGCCTAGGCTTGAACCCATGACCTCCCACTTCCGCAGCGGATGCTCTAACCACTAGGCCACCGCAGTGGTTCCTTGCGAGTGGGACTCATTTAAGTGTTATGTCCAGGAGATTGGACTCAATTCACAGGACCGATTGACAGGACTTAATTTACAATTGACAAGTCAGTTCTCAAATTGTGACTCGCGTCGGGTCTATTCTAGATCAGGAAGTTGCATGATTCACACTGATTTCTAAAACAGATACACCAAAAACAAACAAATAAACCCTTAAATTGCAAAAATTGCCCATAATAAATTGCATCTCTCACCTTTATTTATTTCCTTAGTTCTCCTATATTTACACGGAGGATATCTCTGCATCCCATATTATACATTTGCATGCATTTGTGTTGGAAAAACATATACATGTGATAGTAAGTCCTACACATTGGATTGTACAGCATGGCAACTTTGGCAGAGGTAAAAGAATTTTGATCTTCTGGTAAATTATAACAAGAAACTTTGCACCTATTGACTTTTAATGCAGTTAGCATGTTTGTCGTTATAGACATACATTTTTTGTATAATCAGCATTAACATTTTGAGAAATAGATATCACTATGGTAACATTCAAATATTTTAAACTAAAATTTGGTACCAAGTATTTTTTATATGAAAATTTAGTGTTAATGTTTTACAAATCAGACGTATAGGATACATTAACACAGTTACAAGCGAGATGCCAGGTTCTGCAGATCGCTTTTATCTTCAATGTATGTCACTTTCATTGGCATACTAGATTTATGCCATAGATGTGATCTTGAGGTTGTTATATAGATATTATATTTGGATAATATCTTGTGAGTTTAGCTTGTATATAACTATAAATAACATAACAAAATAGGCTCTTGAGGTTATGATATAAAATTGAAAGTAATTTTTCCATAGGATACTTGTAAATTAAAAAAATTCTTGGGTACATTATACCTCAAAAGATTCAAGTAATGATTATTTTTGCATAATTTTCAAACAAATTAATACATATAATACAAATGTGAGCTCCTTGTGCATCAAAGCATCTGTCACCTGAGAATGCATAAAAATGAGAACAGTGGTTTAAATTGAATCTTATTGTTTCATTGCTAAATGTTTTTATTTTAATTTTCATATCACTCGTTCATGGCATTTATTCCTGTGTGATTTGATTATACCATATATTTCGTGCTAACCACATCAATTGTTCTTGGCATTCATTCATGTAGTGTTTGATTATACCATATATTCGTGCTACTCACATCACTCATTCTTGGCATTCATTCATGTGTGGTTTGATTATACAGTGTACCCTGTATTCATGCTAACCACATCACTTGTTGTTGGCATTCATTTGTATGTGGTTTGATTATACCATGTATATGTGCTACTCACATCACTCATTCTTGGCGTTCATTCATGTGTGGTTTGATTATACACTGTACCATATATTTGTGGTAACCACATCACTTGTTCTTGGCATACCATGTATATGTGCTACTCGTATCACTAATTCCTGGCATTCATTCATGTGGGGTTTGATTATACCATATATAATTTGTGCTAACCACATCACTTGTTCTTACATTCATTCATGTGGGGTTTGATTATATCATATATACATGCTAACCACAGCACTCGTTCTTGGCATACCATATATACGTGCTACTCGTATCACTAATTCCTGGCATTCGTTCATGTGGGGTTTGATTATACCATATATAATTTGTGCTAACCACATCACTTGTTCTTGGCATACCATGTATACGTGCTACTCGTATCACTAATTCCTGGCATTCGTTCATGTGGGGTTTGATTATACCATATATAATGTGTGCTAACCACATCACTTGTTCTTACATTCATTCATGTGGGGTTTGATTATATCATATATACATGCTAACCACAGCACTCGTTCTTGGCATTCATTCATGTGTGGTTTGATTATACCATATATTTCATGCTACCAACATCACTCGTTCTTGGCATTCATTCATGTGTGGTTTGATTATACCATATATTTGTGCTACTGACCACTCGTTCTTGGCATTCATTCATGTGTGGTTTGATTATACCATATATTTGTGCTAATCACATCACTCATTCTTGGCATTCATAATCATATGTGGTTAGTTTATACCATATATATTCTTGCTAACAAGTTGAATCCAACTGCAGGTTTCATAGTCCAAGATTTGCTGTTGAATCATGTGATGGCAGCTCTGGGTCTATGCAATTTGTTGGAGTGATCTATAGAATAAATAACATTGACCCTTATCTCTCAGTCCTTTATGCAATGGCAAGTCAGGATCTCTGTTGTTTGTAGTTGGATCCAAGTTATAAGCAATAATGCATGGTACCTCATATTGGAATACAACACCCAAACTTGAAAATGTCTCTTTTGACAACCCTTTTATCACTATGGATCGGTTTTCCAGTCCAGGGAAGTAAGTCCATAAACACTATTGACTGCTTTACCAATCTAGAACAGTATTCTGTAACGCTATAGTAATCGACTATATAAATTTTTGGGTACCTCTCATAACTTACTTCTTGTAGTGTAGATATTATATTTGGATTATTTCATGAGTTTAGCTTGTATGTAAACTAGAAATATTGAACAAAGTAGGCACTTTTTACAAGTTTCTGAATAGTGAAATTTGTATCCAAAATGGTAGAGTTTGAAGAAAGATCAGATGAGAGTGAAGTGTCAGGTTTTGAATTATCAGAGGATTTTACCAATTTGGACCTAAAAGTACAGTTGGATGAATGGAGTGTGCTTGTGGCCAGTTGTGGGTGACAGTGATGATGAAGAGGTCTTGGAAGATTTTGAATAGGTGACAGTTGAATAAACATTACACATGCATGCATTATAATTGATAGATTCTTCAATAAATTCATTTATTATACCGTTGTTATCAGTTTTATTTTACTTGAAGATAAAAGAAAAACAGCTTTGTGAAATTTATTGTTTTACTCAAGATTAAAACTTTAACTACAAAATATGACAAGCTTCTACCTGTCAGATACCTGAAAGAAAGATGCTTCTGGATTTATTCATGAGTACATCTAGGGTCAATGGAACAAGTTTTGAGAACTTTCTAAGTTTTCTGAAAGGTAAATTATATAGAGATAATTACTTGCAATTTACCTGTTGTGTTACCTGTTTGAACCTGAATTTCAAAGTTGTCATAGATATGCATATTTTAGTGAATTGGTCGTACAATTTGATTTTTAACCTTGACTTTAACACATAATCCAGCCAGATATCTTTAAAATTGGCAAATTTATTTTATTTCAAAATCCACAAGTCATTTTGCTTTCCAACTCCAAACTTACTTAGTTTTGACAACTCTATGCCTCCAGAGTTACTTAGTATTGAGGACTCTATGCCTACAAAATTACTTAGTGTTTAAGGACTCTTTGCTTACAGAGTTACTTAGTGTTGAGGACTCTGCCTTCAAAGTTACTTAGTGTTCAAGGACTCTATGCCTATAAAGTTACTTAGTGTTCAAGGACTCTATGCCTTACAAAGTTACTTAGTGTTCAAGGACTCTATGCCTTGCAAAGTTACTTAGTGTTCAAGGCCTCTATGCCTACAAAGTTACTTAGTGTTCAAGGACTCTATGCCTATAAAGTTACTTAGTGTTCAAGGACTCTATGTCTACAAAGTTACTTAGTGTTCAAGGCCTCTATGCCTACAAAGTTACTTAGTGTTCAAGGACTCTATGCCTATAAAGTTACTTAGTGTTCAAGGACTCTATGTCTACAAAGTTACTTAGTGTTCAAGGCCTCTATGCCTACAAAGTTACTTAGTGTTCAAGGACTCTATGCCTATAAAGTTTCTTAGTGTTCAAGGACTCTATGTCTACAAAGTTACTTAGTGTTCAAGGCCTCTATGTCTACAAAGTTACTTAGTGTTCAAGGACTCTATGTCTACAAAGTTACTTAGTGTTCAAGGACTCTATGTCTACAAAGTTACTTAGTGTTCAAGGACTCTATGTCTACAAAGTTACTTAGTGTTCAAGGACTCTATGCCTACAAAGTTACTTAATGATGTACACCATAACTTTTAATTTAAAACCATAAGCAATAAAATTGAATACTGACATAGGATGTAAGAACAGGAAGCTTTTCTTATTTAAAGCTATCACTACTGTATGTAATATCTTGTGCACAAATGACATTAATTCTCAAAACAATTGATGTTATTTATAAGTTGAAGTTAAAAATTTGAAAAAAAATGTAATGATACAAAAGTAATGCAACTTTCTGTATTAGCTTTGTAGATCTTGATTGTCATATCGGGGGGGGGGGGGTCATAGTGGCTGAGTGGTCTAAAGAACTCTCCGTTACCAATCACTGCCATCTCACCTGTCTGCGTGGGTTTGAGTCTCAGATTCTGCCAATGTGAGTAACGGTATGTGAGAAAGCTTGCAAGTAGCTTATCATGGGTCGGTAGTTCTTTCCAGGTTTTTTCCTGTGTTCTTCCTTACTATTAATACTGGCTGCCATGTATAGCCTATTGTGTGCAGAAAAATGGCGTTAAACCCTACAACAACTCAGGAGGAGGGTGACATTACTTGTGATCTTTAAATATGTGAAACACTTGACTCAATTTATTATTTGGATTGTAAAATGATAAGCATCAAACATGAAGCCGGTTTCAATCACCATATAAGAAACTTTATCAACTTTATATAAAATGGTACAAATGTTCAAGTTATTATTTACATTCGTGTATCAATGTACAGGATAAACTATATCATGTTTAGTACAAATCACCTAATTTTTTGTGATAGTATGATTCATTCAGTTATCACTAACATAGCATTCTTGCAAATTTAGTATGTAAAATGAAGTTTCAAACATTAATTGTTTTTGTTTGCACAAAGATTGTCAACCCTCACTATAATAACCTTAGTATAACACCATCCCATATAAGGCATGGCTCCCATTAGGTACAATGTATAAAGAAAATGTTGAAGTTTTCTTTATTCTCTCATTGAAGATACTTTAACCAAGTCAGATGAGGTGAGTAACATGACCTCATCGATGTCAGCAACCATAAACATGTTTAATTGTAAAGTTAAAGTAATTTTACTTGGGCAGCAATCGAGGTCAGTTGGTTAATTGATATAGGAAAAAGGATATCTCTTTAATTGCCAAAGTCTTGACAAATAGTGACCATGCAGTTATTTCAGTGTCTGTCAGTGTACATATATTTACAACTTCTTGTCTATTACAAGTGAAAAGATGACTTGTGGAGGGTTCATAAAACCTGTTTGATATCAAAATGTCACATGACTTTATTTCTTTTTAAAGAGAGCTTTGAGTGAGTGCCTGGATGAACATGCTACTTTTTATATTCGAAGCCAAAGGCGTATGTAAATAATGTTGAACATTAAAACCCAGAGTCTGAGGTGGAGACTCTCCTGGAGCAAGAATGAGCTGAAATTTTGTTTACCCTTCAAATTTCAAAATTTTTAAGTCACTGATTTACATTTATAAAAGCTGGTGGCAGATGGACTAATGCAATCACAAAAAGACATGTTCTCACATTTTTTTAAAACCTGGCAGAAATCACAATTAGGAATTACACAGTTTGAGGTACATTTGGAAAAGCTCAATGCTCTATACATCATGAAACATAATTTGGAATGATTTAAGCTCATTAATTGAACACAGAAAATACAGACCTCCACATATAGTGAGATTTCAACTTATAATAAGAACTTGTGGCTTATGTGAACCTCGTGAACTTAGTCTTTTTTAATATATTACAAAGGGGAGAATTTAGGATCACTCAATCTCCTGCATTCAACTGTCATCATAATTCAGGCTGATGAGCTGAACATTTGATTGTTGAATGATAATTTCATTTTATTACCATGCTACTTTCATTTTATTACCATGTTATAATAAGAATGAAACACTGCAACTGCAACCAGTTACTTTTTTATTGCGCACTATTCCTGCTTCTTAACAGGATTTCACAAGAATGATCAGGAATTAGTTGCACTTAAGTTACTGGTAATTATTAGTACTTAACATTGAAATCAATGCATTGTTAAGTAATCAGGAATTAAGTTTGCTTAACTTTGAATTTATTGTATTGTTAATTAGTCGTCTTCAGAAATTAGTGGTACTTAACATTGAAATCAATGTCTTATGTAGTCTTCAGGAATTAGTTGCACTTGACTTAAAAATCAATGTTTTGTTAAGTAGTCTTCAGGAATTAGTTGCACTTGATTTGAAAATCAATGTATTTTAGGTAACCATCAGGAATTAGATGCACTTGATTTGAAAATCAATGTATTTTTAAGTAGTAGTCATGAATTATATGCACTTGATTTGAAAATCAATGTATTTTTAGGTAGTCATCAGGAATTAGATGCATTTGATTTGAAAATCAATGTATTTTTAGGTAGTCATCAGGAATTAGATGCATTTGATTTGAAAATCAATGTATTTTTAGGTAGTCATCAGGAATTAGATGCACATGATTTGAAAATCAATGTATTTTTAGGTAGTCATCAGGAATTAGATGCACTTGATTTGAAAATCAATGTATTTTTAGGTAGTCAGGAATTTTAGATGCAATTTTTTTGAAAATCAATATATTTTAGGTAGTCATCAGGAATTAGATGCACTTGATTTGAAAATCTATGTATTGTTAATTAGTCATTAGAAATTTGTAACACTACAAAATCAGCTTATAATGTTATTTAAAGTATGGTAATTGCATGTACTTCTGGATATTACATAGTAATAAAATTGGAAGATGGATAATATTGGGAAAAGTTAAGTTCATAATTGTAATATATACAATTTTTCATGCAAATTACATAAACAGTAATAATCTATTTCCATGAAGTTTTAAATAAAAACATTTTCAAGAATGCATTGAATTTTTAAAAGAATATCTTTGCAATTTATAGAGACAAATACCATACTCCAACCTCGTGCTTGTGTACATGCAGTAGCACTGGATGACTTGATGAACTGAGTTTGCCTGGTCAGCTCTACTGTTAATATTAACTTATGAAGGGATATCAATTAGACCAAGTACCAACTCATTAAATTGCACTTAATGTGGGGTTGCTGTTTAGTATCAAAGTGACAAATATTGATAAATTTATACATAAACTTTTGCTACATATTATAGCTCAGTTTGTCTGTCAAAGAATATAATGTCCCTAGATTTCAAGTCATATTACTTGGGTCATATTGTACATGGCATTTGAGACCTCTAACCTTCCATTCATTTGGAACCACAAAATTGCCTTAGAAGTTGGAGTTCTCTTTAATCTTGAAGATTACATAAAAACTGTACACAATGTTGCCCCAAGTTGAATGTTTAGATACCTAAAAGTGGTGAAAAAGGTACTGTTATCTGGTAAAAGATTGTCAGTGTATAGTGGACTGCTTTGATTATGTCATTTTTCTGGGAGAAATATTAATCTGACTAATAAATCTTAATTGTGCTAATTGTATGCAGTTAACATTTTTTATGAGGTAGGACCATTATAATAAAGTAGTAATTCATCATTGTGCAATTATATCATCTTTACTAGCCAAGGTTTTGATATGTTTACCCAGAGATTTATGTGCTTCTGGCCTGTCAATTTCATTGGATGTGGAGGAAAGCCACCACATCCAATCAAAATTAAGTTGTTCAAAATTTAATGCTATTACTACATGATTGAGACAAGGGGAGCACACAGCTTGATATGAACTTGTAAATAAGCAATTTTCTACTGCTGATCCATGTTTGTACAAATGTGTACAGCTATGAATTTCCAGTTTTTTAATCAATAATAAAACAGGAAAATAAAAAAATAAATTTTAAATAGCAACATAAACCATTTAGTCTACATTTTTTAATGAAGAAAATATGTTCAGGGCTTGAAATTTTATGGTATTCTGTTGACCCATTGCTAGCAAATTTATCATGCGCGCTATGATCAAGATAGACTTTTATGTCTAGTTAGGGCTCTGCATTTCTATCTAAATGTTTTGAAAAGGAACAGGAAGGGTTGGAGATGTATTTTTCTTCTTCTTAAAGGCTACAATGAGTTCTTCATTGCCACTATCTGACTATGTTATCACTACAATCAAATGAGCTTATGAGTCCCTTACTGATAGGGACCTTTGATGGAACTAAAAGTTGAAGAGGTTGGAGTTGTTGCTAAGTCTCATTGTACATCATTCTTCTTTCAAGGATATCATAGCAATCCCATACTACCTTCTCATTCTACCTGTACATATTGGCACAAAAATACATGGGTAGGGTATTTTTTCTCTAGGACCTATAGTAGGAACAACATTCAGTAAGTGGATATCTCCCTCAGTTCCATTTTTTTTTAAAATAATGTTTGTCATGTCAGTGTACACACTTAATTGATACGTTCATCTGTGCAGTTCTGATAGGTAAGCTATTGTTGCTGTAAAAATGTAGTTTTTCATAGGGAAAAAACTAGTTTTAATTATTCAACAGTTCCCATTCAACCAAATGTCCATTCCCAGCCTGCTCCAATGTTCAGGCATAATTGTTTTTGTGAAAAAGAGGACTGTTCTGTGCAAAGTTCTGTGAGGTGCAGGAGTGGACCATTTCTTTTGTTGATGATTCTTAACTCTTAATAAAAGGCCAGTGTCCTAGTGGTGTAAGTGCCCACCTCAGAGATGTGAGAGGTCATGGGTTTGAACCCCAGCTGAGTCATACCATAGACTTATTGAAATGGTACTAGCAGCTGACTCGCATGGTGCTCAGCATTAAGAGGTGAGTGCTAGGACTGGTCAGTCCAGTGTCCGGATAATGTTACTGAGTAGGACACGATAATACATGGTTGAGGCAAGATTTCCTGTGCTAAATGCCACTATAAACTCATACTGCATACATAGCGATATGACTGAATTTTTTTTAAAGCTTTATTAAAAATCCAAATTACACACACACACATACAAAATCTCAGAAAGAATCTATTCATATCGAACAATTAAATTTTTTGACATGAACAAGTTAAAGTTATGCAACAGTGATATGTAAGTATCAGAAATTTATAATTATTCCCTGCAACACCGCTTCGGTGGCCTAGTGGCTAGAGCGTCCGCCGCAGAAGCAGGAGGTCGTGGGTTCGATCCTTGGCCGGGTCATACCAAAGACTTACAAAAATGGTACATACAGCTGCCGCACTTGACACTCAGCATTAAGAGGTTAGTGTTAGGACTTGCAAAAGAGTTCACCCTCACCCCAGTCAAAAAGAAATACTTGTATATTCTTGCTTCATGCTGCATGATGCCAATCAGTCCTTGGGAAAGTAAAAGATTCTATTTTAGTAGTGGAAGGACCACAACAGTGGGTGGTTAACCTGATTATACAGACAACTGCCATGGGCAAATAGGTTGTACATAAAAGAAGACACCTTCCTACTGCATGAGTAACATGATTGAATGTTCATTAAGGTGTCAATAGTTGTCTTTACAATCAATCACGAATTCCTCAGATAAGCATTATAAGCCAACTGTATTTCCCTTCATTTCTTATATATCTGCATGCACTAAAGGCATACAGACAGATATCCTGTTGTGACCTAGTGTTCATGGAAGACAAATGAAAAAATGTCATTTTTCTTGTCATTTTGAGTGATGGAACTTAATGGATGATGAGTTTTTACTATTTGTAGATCAATTACATACATGCTTGAATTGTTGCTTTTGTTTTTTCCATCTTGAAATCAGAGAATAGCAACAATATTTCATTGCATTTTGTTGTGTTTTTCCAGGATCTTGTGTGTATTCCTTTTAACAGGTGCAATATTTCAAAACCTAAGCTATTGTTTCCACAGAATGTTGCACTTGGACTGAAAATGATAAAAAGTAAACCAGTATATTTGGATTTATGGTTGTTTGCTTAACTTCATATTCTATTAGGAGAGAAGCTGTTCCTCTTTTGGAATTTTATGTGACAGGATTTCTTCTGAGCACCACTGGATCATTTTCATGTGAAGTACGATTCCAGAGAATTTACACCCAACTTGTGAAAGAAGAAAAATATTTTGGTTTATTGGTGTGTATCTTACATACTTTGTATTCAGGACTCCATAATGGTTAAAATGAATTATTTGAATACGCTGCTCCTAATGCATGTGATTGATTAACAGTATCAAAATTCCCGCTACTACAGATATGGGATGGAGTAATAAATCTTTAGCATGTGTAACGAAAATTGTTCTTAATATTTTTTATTCTCAAATATTGCCAGTAGTTTTACAGAAGATGGAGGTAGCATCTGGATAGTGGTCCATGCATTTACTTTGTAAAAGACCTACCGTATGTTTAGTGATCCTTGGACTTGCTTGTAAAAGACCCACCATTAAGGTGACACTCTTTGAAGTTAGAAAAGTAAACTTGAGTTGGAAACAAATTACTGCTTTAGATCACTGGAGTTGAGAGACTTTTATCATTTAATTACATCTAAATTAACTTCCATTTTTGAGGAAAAGTAGGACGAAAGATTAAGACCAGTCTGAGTATCAGGATATTCATTATTATACGGACGATGTTGGCCAAGATGTGCATTGGCTGCGAGTCTGTTATCTTTAATGGTTCATACTCTGTTGCGTTGGAAGGTTCAGAACCAGTGCTGGGTAGAGACGATTGCGAACAAAATGATGAAACAGAGATGCATGATTCAGCATACCAGTATTTGGATATGGAAGATACCACCATCTCACGATGTTTGAGCAAAACATTGTCAGAGAACTTGACAGAGGTTAGAAAAACAGTTTTGCAAAAGTTGGATGAAGAACATAACTGTAAAGATTTATATTTTGAAGAACTCGACAAATGGTTAGGAGAACTTCAATTTAGAGGTTTGTATAAATTCCGAAATAGATTTGTGTTTGTTTTTGTTACTAACACGTGTATGCATACAGCTTAGGCCAGTTGATCAGTGTGAGTGGTTGACAAGTATCTTTTCCAAGGAAAATTGCATTATACTAATGTTACATGTCGTCTTGGCCCTTTTTCTTTAAAGATGTTATCTGACATGCTTTGTTTTCATTATTAGTTTTATTTGATGTTAGTCAATTATACTCAGTGCTCCAAAATTTGGAATTGCCTTGTTTTCATTTCACTTTAGTTTTTTTCCCCCCAGGCCTTGGTGTGGCCTTCCAATGCATAATTATATATGCAAAAGTAGGTCAGGGTGACCCAGGTTTGGTTAGGTTATGGTCTTTCTAAGTTCCACATAAGGAGATGGGAGGGAGTAGCAGCTACTGGTACTTTGTCTTGAAATTTGACCTATTTAGCCTGCATAATATCTCCATTTTTTCATTGACTGACTTTGGTGTGATCCAGAGTTGTTTAAATGATTGTGTCTCAGTTGTTAAATGGCTCAAAGTTATTGAAAAAATGTCCCTTAAGCATTTCAGCTGAAGTATGACACTGGAATTAAAATTATATCTCAAATCTGATATAATTAAACACACTTTAGTCACCCAAATCTGACTCCATTTAGGGAGAAAAAATGTGAATGGAAATTAAGTTTGAGTCACTAAAAGACTGTTAACATAATCAGAACCATTTCATAATTTCTGTATATATAGCTTATGTGAAAGTGACTTTATAACGTTCCTGTAATGTAGATTTTGTTGTATATCAGTATGTACCAATATTAATATACTTATTCTGCAGCCTTGTTAGGGTAAGCTTATACTCCAAGCCTATTGAGAGTGAGTGTGTGTTTATGTTTGTGTATGTGATTTGGATTTTTAACATAGCTTTAAAAAAGTTTCAGTCATATTGTTACATCGTCTGCAGTGGCAATTTATAGTGATGTCTAGCACTGGGGCATCATGCTGTAGACATGTAGCATCAATTATCCATACACCAGGCTGACCAGTCCTAACACTAACCTCTGAATGCTCAACGTCAGGAGAGTCAGCTGCTTAGTACTATTTTTTTTAAATCTTTGATATGGCATGGCCAGGGTTTGAACCCATGACCTCCCATATCCAATGCTGATGCTCTAACCAGTTAGGTCACCAGAATGGTCCTATTGCGAATGAGGCTAACAGTTGAAAGTGAAGAAACAGTGATGCATTGTTACACATTTATAGGTTGTTCTTAATATTTAAATACATTCAAATAAATTATTTTCCATTTTTTTTTTTTTGACAAAAGTTGTTGTTGTAAGCTTAATGCCATTTTTCAGCACATGATAGGCTATACTTGACAACCAGAAGTAACCGTCTACCATGGGGAAGCTATTGGCAGTTTTTATCATGTACCCATGTTGGCTGAGCCTGAGACTGAAGCCCATGCGGACAAAGACCAGATGTCAGTGATCTGTAAAAGCAATCACCTTGGGCCACTCAACCACATTGAGCCCCGTTTATGGATATGAATTATGAAGTTTTTTTTCCAGCTTTAGTATTAAAATAACATGTCAGACAACAATCTTTTCTGCCATCATGCATTTTGCCTGCCTTCCCTTTCATGTCTGCAATTATTTATTACATGCTGGAAATGAATATTTTGTGACACGAACTCTCTTCAGCCTATTGGGTAAAATTGTCTAAAATATGGATATTTCAGTATAGACTTCAATGTCAAAACATGTCAAATGTTAAAACAAACTTCTGTTTTTTTTTTTTTAAATAAATAGTTTCAGATGGTTAACATGCAGTAGAAATATTGTTAAAACCTTGCATATTTGGTTCACCTCTTGTTGAATGACATAGTTATTGTGTAAAATGGCAACCTTGACAACAGTAAAAAAAAAGAATCTGCAGCTGTTTCAGTTGTAAAATTTCTCATTTCTTTCATTTATAGGATGCAACATTGGATAAAATCAATACTTTTATTACTAATAAAGCTAGATACATCCAATGAGTCATAATTCACTTGTGCTGTTAGCATTAAAATTTTCACTCATTCTTTTCAAGAACGATGTTAGAACTTTTGGCATAAATTCTGAAGATAGCAATATAGGATCATCAAATTGGCACCAAATTAAACTACTGAGCATAACGCATTTTATGTCCAACTTTTCACGATTCTTTTTCAAAGGAAAATTTCAAAAGTTTATGTTATTTCTTGATATTTAAAGGATTAAAGGGAGCAGATGTGGAAATTGTGAAATCAGTGCATGGTGAAGTAGATTTACCTTTTGGGCATGTTTAGGCGAAATGGCAGACATGACGACGACCACGACATCCAAATTATGACCTAGCAGTGAGCTTGATGCATAATTTACCTGGTTTTAATAATAGCCAATCAAAGAGAAGGGTGTTGTTGTTGTTGTTGTTGTAAGGTTTAATGCCATTTTTGAGCACAAGATAGACTACCGGTATACATGGGTAGGACTGTATTTAATTCTGATTTAAAATTCAAGCCATATCAAGATGAATGTTATAATTGAATTTATATTTTTGAAATTTGTTAATTTTGACATTTGTTTACATCGGAACCGATTATTTATGCCGATACCGATTATACCGCTTGTACTAATAATCGGCCCGATTATGAGTACGGACGATTAATCTGTACAGCTTTAGATGAAAGTTTCATTTTAGACATAATTTACAGTGATTAACTCCCCCTTTCCACCTCAATGCCTATGTTGTCACCACAAACCATGAAACTGCTGATGAAAGTTTTATTGAGGACATATTTACAGTCCCCCTTTCCACCCCTCTTGGGAAATGTAATTATCAGTCATTGATATGAAATAAAATGTCATGGTAGATGATTTAAGTTTTTATCCAATCCATCCTGCCTGGCATGTTTCCTTTAATGTGGCATAATGCACTTGCCCAAGTTTTCCTTCAGGATGAAATCAAGGGCATGTGCTCCTGGCTATTATAATGTATTTATTATTTTATGACCCTTATTAGCTTTTTATTATTTATTTTACTTGTTACTTTAAAGGGTTATCTCAGTTTAGAACCATCTGATTCACATAAGTAGATCTAAATAGGCTATTTGACCATAATACTCCACTATTATCTTGGGTTGGCTGACAAGCTATATGCAGTTACCCACACTTTTGATTAGCGAAATGGTGTGGTAATCAGCAGTACTTTGATCAGTTGCCAATTATGAAACTTAATTGTCAGAAAGTCATTTTTCCATTAGAGACAAGCGTTAAAATTAGGTTACAAAAAGGGTCAGAGTAATGTCAACTTAATTTAGACAGTTTCTTTGGTCCAAATGAAAAGATGAAACTATTCATAGGCTGGATAATTTTTTTTATATATATCTTTATAAACTTTTGTAGCTTTCAAGATATCAATGACCATTGAAAGCATGCAGATAATTAAAGTGTACAGTCATTAGTGATTCAAGTTAGAGGAATGCATCTGAGAAACAGATTGTTGTTGATACAGCACAAATGTGTAATACCCTGCATCTGATTTGCATGACATCAGTTTTGAAGAACAAACATTTTCTTGTTTTTAAATACAATAGGTTATTGAAATTAAATCATGATTTTTTTTTTTAAATTGTATTTTAGGGTGATTGTATAAGTATATTGAACCATTCAAGTTTCACCTTGCCAACAATCTGATTGAAATCAAGATCTACCTATGAACAAGTAGATCTGTCAGGCACTGATATATTGATCAGATTTGTTTGACCTTTAGTTTAACAGGCATTATCTAACCATCATGGCACCAGGTAATTTACCCACCTAACTTTGCCAGTACAATTAGTAACATCAACTGTCCTTCGTATCCCCCATTAGGGGAGCACCCCAAAAACCTATTTGCTATTTTAAAGTTATTATGGGCTACGTAAGATTGTATGGAATGCTGATTTCACCAATCAATTGATAGCTTGAACTTTTTATGCCTGTTAGATATCTTCATGTGTCAGATATGGAGTTTAATTACCTAGATCGACCTTGCCTGAGTGTTATCATGTGTAAAAGACATTTAGTGCTTGACTGTTCGTGATTGAAAATTTTCTTTCTAAAAAAAATGTCCACATCAAAGAAAACCATTGTAAACAAAAAATCCTTCCTAAAAGTAATAATTGCTAAAACTTGTATTATGGAGTTATTGAACAAAAATGTATAGAGGGATATGTAGTATAAAATATTCCTAAACAGTGTAAACATTTGTGGGATGCAGCATTTCAGTTTACTGTAGATGGTGTCCTAGGGCAAACCTTTACATAATGGACTGTTTCCCAGTGTTCTAAACAAAGAGTTTGGAATTATAAATGAAAATTATTTAACTACCAGGGACCTCAGTGACCAGTGGTCTTAAGTACTATCTGTTAGGGATCACTGCCCTCTCACATCTGTCTGCATAGGTTCGAATCTCCGATTTGGCCAATGTGGGTATATGAGAAAGCTTGCCAGTAGCTTCTTGTGGGTCGGTGGTTCTTTTCGGGGGTTTTCCTGGGTTCTTCCTCTACCATTAATACTGGCTGCCATGTATAGCCAATCGTGTGCTGAAAAATGGCGTTAAACCCTACAACATTTAACTACCATATGTATATATAATTGCTTATAAGACTAGTTCAAGTAAAGAATGCACAGACCCAGATCTGCTGTTGCATATTTAACAAGCAGATCTTTGTGCAGTTTGTTACAAGTAATCTGTAGAACAAACATTTGCTAGCACATTATGCTATGCAGATCAGGATCTTTGTTTTTTGCAGTTTTGCTCAACTTATTAGCAAGTACATATGGTAGGGCATATTTTTTTTACTTGCCTGGCATGAGTGGAAGAGGCTGATTATTGCACTCTGAGTAAAATCCAGACCTCCATAGAGAACTGGTGGACACTGATATTAGGTAATGCTCTGTATGACCTTTCAAATTCACCAACCAAGTTACAGCTTTCACATGTATGATTGGAATATATTACAACTCTCCCTTGTATGTAATGCAATGCTTTATCTGAAAGGTTATAAAAAAACAAAATGGTCATGAATTTCAGTGGTTACCAGAACAAGATCATTACTGGTGTGTGTCAGACCTTATTTATAAGCATATCTTGAGTTTATTCAGGTTGCTGATCATTGTTTGTTTGATTATGATTTTTAATGTAACTTTTTAACAATTGTTCGCTACAATGTCTGTAATGAGGCAGTTTATAGCACTGGGGCATCATGCCGCAGACATGTAGCATGATGTCCCACCCAATCACATTATCCTGACATCAGGCCTCCAGTCCTAACATTAATCTCTTAATGCTGAGCATCAAGCAAGGCAGCTGTTGGTACCATTTTTGTAAGTCTTTGGTATGACTTGGCCAGGGATTGAACCCACGACCTCTAGCTTCCGTGACAGACGCTCTAACCACTAGGCTACCGGAGCGGTTAACTGATCATTGTATATGTCCATTTAATACTTTTAATACACATTATAAGATGCATTGCACTTGGGCAGTAAAAGTTAATTTCACTTGTATAGAATCTACAACTGTCATCCCAGTATTTAAATCCACTTTTAAAAATTGTCTTCATTTGTTTGGACTGCAGTTTCATTTAATGAGATCATTTCTAGCCAGCATGCAGCTGCAGAACAAGCGATCAAAAAAGACTACCCAAATCAACTCATTAATGCCTGAAGATTTTTGTCATTTTCGCCTGTCATAGGAGTATGAAATGCATTTGGGGGCTGCTTTCAGATACTTCAGTGCTTCCAAGAGATTTTCAGTTAAGCCTAATGTCTAGTTGTGTTAGAAACATCATATTTCATTGTCTGTTTGGTTCACGCATGTGCATTAGGGTAAAAGTTGGAGTTATGTTTTACGGGGTGGTTGGGTATTTGTTTGCTTGTTGGACTTGACCTTTCATGTCCTGGCCACTTTTTACTCTAGATCCAGAACTTTTTCTACTTTTTGCAATGGTTTACCTGTCAGTGTGCAGTTCAGACCAGTCTGTCTTAGATCTCTGGCTTAAAAGGCTAAATTCCAGACATAAAATCTGATTCTGACAACGGGCACATAAAATATTGGGTTTTTAAAAAAAATAATTTCCCTTTGTATTTTTTATTGCAAGTAGAAAGTCATGATTTTTTAATATCACTGTAGAGCAACATATGTGTACCTTTTCATAATACCACCCACTTTAGTCTATGTTAAATGACCTTGACACAGGTACTACCTCCTGTTGCATAAAGATGGTGCCAGGGGTTAATCAGTTAAGTGAACATGTGACTGTTTAGGACAGATTTCCTGCATTCATTTGACTGATCTCTTTAGACAGTTTTATTGTTTTTGTTTTGTATGGTTTAATGCCATTTTTAAGCACAATATAGGCTATACATGGCAGCCAGTAATAATGGTGGAGGAAGAACCCGGAAAACCCCCGGAAAGAACCATTGACCCACAAGAAGCTATTGGCAAGCTTTCTCACATAACTACATTAGCCAAATCTTAGACTCAAACCCACGCAAAGGTGAGATGGCAGTGATCCGTAACGGACAGCGCTTTAGACCACTCGGCCACTCAGGGCCCCGTAGTTTTATTGTGATACAGGTTTAGTACATATTTGTAAACTTCACCAATGTAAGGCACACTGATAGAGTGATAGATTGACTTGTCACTTTACCCATGTAGCAGCTACCCTTAGAGTGATATATAGACTTGCCATTGATGTCACCTGACTTGCAGAGTTAGCAGTTACTTGACCAAGAAATATGAAAGGTCCATTTTTATACTCTGTAGGTTGTCTACTTAATTTTGACCCACATTTATGTATTTTTTTTACATTCCATACTTTCTTGGCCCAGATTTACTTATCTTTGGTAGACTTAATATTTTTTTAATTTTTTTTAATTGAAACATATTTAATTCACTAGATCTGTGTATTTGTTATTCAGTTTTCCAGCACAATTAACCCTACTTGAACAGATTACCACATTTTGGTACATGGAATGTGCACCCTGATTTTGAGCAAGTATGAGGTGAAAAACATAGTTCTGAGATATAATTTGCTTGTGATTACTTGCACTTTGATATCTTGATGATACTGTACTGCTTTAGATTAAAGCTTTAACCGTTGTAGATTATACATTTGAAACATGATTGAAAAACGACCACACTTAGTGGCCTAGTATTCATTAGACATTCCTTTGTACAGGTAATGTACATCTTGGCATTTAATTTTCTACTTCTAAGAGTGCTTAGAAGTATTGCAAATTTTTGGTTTTATTTTATAGCAATTTTTGAGCAGCAAAGTATTATAATTTTTCAATTCTTGCACTTTGCAGTCGATGGAATCAGATGCCAATTATTTTGTTTCCATTTCTTGGTGTTAGGTTGGTCTTAAATAAAATAAAAATGAACTAAATGAATATTCAATATGGCTTCCACAATGGCCATCTTAAAATCGTTTGCTTACTTCTTGATGGAAAGTTATATCGACAATGGGTTTGCACATAAAATCTTCATATGATGTTTAATTGACACTATATGAAAATAGTAACTGATTGGACCTCATAAATGGCCAATATGGTAGCCATTTTGAAAATCTTGTAGATGAAAAGTCGTAGGAATATGTGGTTTCACTAGAAGTCTTACTACATATTACAAAGTTTAGTTGGTCTTGAATCAGAATCATGCTGTTCTGAAATCCTCCATCTTGAAAATCTTTGCTACGGATGCAAAATTCCTTAAAACTGTATTATCATATCAACATTGGGATTGCAACAAAGCACATCTTATGATATTTAATTTGTTCAAAATTAAATTATGCCTTACAGACATACAGTGTTCCGCAGTAAGCATATCGCTAATTCACATTGACATGGGGTTGACACAGAAAGTTTTGTAATAGTTTTTCTTGGTCCAAAATGAAAATGGTACCAGTCTTGCAGTCATTATGGCTGCCACGTTATCTTATTTGAAAATCTTGTTACTGAAGACTATCAGAGATACATGCCAGAAGAAGAGGTCTTATACTCAATATAGAGTCCCTTTGACGTGTTCGAGGGACTTATGTTTTTCAAATCAATTGGGCAATTCCCCTCGTTCAAATCAATAGGGCAATTCCCCTCGTGATGATCAGTTCTAGAGTAGACCATGATTCAACCTTAATGTTGATGTTCAAAGATACTGTATTATTCAGCAAAAATACTGCAAATAATTATTGTAGATTTTATCAGCAGCCACTGTTGACATGTGATTGTCTCAGTTCATAGCTGTGGTGGATACGTGGGAGTAGTAGCATATGGTCAATTATAAATATTTAGGAGGAAATGTGTTGCATTTTATATATTATGGTAAAAGGTTACAATGATTATGACCACATTTAAAGCACTTTTTTTGAGAGAGCAGTTGGAAATGCATCAATAATACTTTACACTGTATTACAATTAGGTTCTGAGACTTGATGTATAATTTTTACAAGTCAGATATATCATACCATGGTTGGCAAGTGAGGCACTTAAAGTCATGATCCCGTAAAATATCATTGCATGAGGTTGATGCCATGGACCCTTAAATATCACTGTATGAGGCACTTCAAAATGCCATGAATCTTTTAAATATCACTCTGCATGAGGCACTTAATGCCATGGACCCTTTAAATATCATTGCATGATGTTGATGCCATTGACCCTTTAAATATCATTGCATGAGGTTGATGCCACGGACCCTCTAAATATCATTGCACGAGACATAGACCGTTTAAATATCATTGCACTAGGCACTTAATGCCATGGACCCTTTAAATATCATGGTGTAAGGCACTTGATGCCATGGACCCTTTAAAAATCACTGCATATTAGGCACTTGATGCCATGGAACCTTTAAATATCACTGCATAAGACACTTGATGCCATGGACCCTTTAAATATCACTGCATGAAGCACTTAATGCCATAGACCCTTTAAATATCATGTTGTAAGGCACTTGATGCCATGGACCCTTAAAAAATCACTGCATATTAGGCACTTGGTGCCATGGAACCTTTAAATATCACTGCATAAGACACTTGATGCCATGGACCCTTTAAATATCACTGCATAAGGCACTTGATGCCATGAACCTTTAAATATCAGTGCATATTAGGCACTTGATGCCATGGACCCTTTAAATATCAGTGCATGAAGCACTTAATGCCATGGACCTTTAAATATCATGGTGTAAGGCACTTGATGCCATGGACCCTTTAAATATCACTGCATATTAGGCACTTGATGTCATGGACCCTTTAAATATAACTGCATAAGGCATTTGATGCCATTGACCATTTAAATATCACTGCATAAGACACTTGATGCCATGGACACTTTAAATATCACTTTAAAAGGCACTTGATGGCATGGACCCTTTAAATATAATTGGATTCAACATGTAAATGTCAGTTGCTTCTCCTTACTGTAGTTATTTCCTTTTACTGCTGATCCAGCTAATATGTTTGTACCATACATAATTTGTTTATATTATTTAGCATTACGCTACTGCACTATCATTTTAAAAAATTGTGTGCAGATTTTAATTTTCTTTGACCTACAGATAGGGGAAACTATTTATTATAATTTTCTGTAACATGTACAGGTTTGCATTCTTTGATTATTTTTTTATGATCAAATTATCCGGTGGAAGGGAGTATTGTTTGATGCATCAGTAGTGAACAAAATATTACAAGGTATGAAATATAAGAGACATTGCAGTCTTGAAATAATCTTTACAGGGATTTGAAAGGTTACTGATGGAACAAGTACTGAGAACTGAGACTTTATGTTGCATTTAAAATGCAAGTTAAGTTACTACATGTATTCAGTTAATGTCATTTGCATTTAAGCAATGAGTTCTTTTTGGCTGAAAGATTGGAAGGTTCCTTGCACATTGATTGATTTGCATTTTGCTTCCAAATCAGTTTTTTTCACAAGAATATATTCTGTTGTTTAGCTTGGATTTATTGTATTGAGTATAATTTTAAGTACTCGTCCAAAGTTGGCACCTTTCCATATGAATTTATCTACATTTCTTTTCAAATAGACATTCCCAGTTTTGAAAATTTTATAGCTGAATTAAAAAAAATAGTTGTAAAAATTGTACCAAGTAAGGACTGATTAGTAGATTATTCCTCCCCTCCCCATTAAAAGTGTTTAGTAGATTTTTCCTCTCCCCCCCACCCCCAATTAAAAGTGTTTAGTAGATTTGTTTCCCCATTCAGTCTTTTCTTCAGTTATTGATATTTTTCATATCAAAATATGGCATCAATAGGGAAAAGGTTATATTGACAAGAATTGGGTGTACAGCACATGACATGATGCATCTTGCTAATGCTGACAAAATCCTATTTAATCTAGCGCATTTGACGTAACGTACCGGTACACATTGTGCACTTGTGAAGTTATTTGGATAAATTTTGTGAGGTTAAAGTTCATAATATTAAGTGTACACTGACAATTTTCATAAATATTGTCGGATCACATGTAAATTCAAGAGGACAGTATAGCATCCTCTTCCAATTAGCAATAAGACACAAAACACTTATAGCATCCTCGTCAGGTAGCATCAAGACATGAAACATGTAAAGCATCCTCTTCCAAGAAGCAACAGGACATGAAACATGTATAGCATCCACTTCCAAGTAGCAACAAGACATGAAACATCTATAGCATCCTCTTCTAAGGAAAAAAAAAGGACATGAAACATGTATAGTATCCACTTCCAAGTAGCAATAAGACATGAAACATGTATAGACTCCTCTTCCAAGAAGCAACAGGACATGAAACATCAATAGCATCCTCTTCTAGATAGCACCAAGACATGAAACATGTATAGCATCCTCTTCCAAGTAGCAATAAGACATGAAACCTACATAGCATCTTCTTCCAGGTAGCAATAAGACATGAAAAATGTATAGCATCCTCTTCCAAGTAGCAATAAGACATGAAACATGTATAGCATCCTCTTCTAAGGAAAAAAAGAACATGAAACATGTATAGTATCCACTTCCAAGTAGCAATAAGACATGAAACATGTATAGACTCCTCTTCCAAGAAGCAATAAGACATAAAACATGTATAGCATCCTCTTCCAAGTAGCAATAAGACATGAAACATGTATAGCATCCTCTTCCAGGTAGCAATAAGACATGAAACATGTATAGACTCCTCTTCCAAGAAGCAATAAGACATAAAACATGTATAGCATCCTCTTCCAAGTAGCAATAAGACATGAAACATGTATAGCATCCTCTTCTAAGGAAAAAAAGAACATGAAACATGTATAGTATCCACTTCCAAGTAGCAATAAGACATGAAACATGTATAGACTCCTCTTCCAAGAAGCAATAAGACATAAAACATGTATAGCATCCTCTTCCAAGTAGCAATAAGACATGAAACATGTATAGCATCCTCTTCCAGGTAGCAATAAGATATGAAACATGTATAGACTCCTCTTCCAAGAAGCAATAAGACATAAAACATGTATAGCATCCTCTTCCAAGTAGCAATAAGACATGAAACATGTATAGCATCCTCTTCTAAGGAAAAAAAGAACATGAAACATGTATAGTATCCACTTCCAAGTAGCAATAAGACATGAAACATGTATAGATTCCTCTTCCAAGTAGTAATAAGACATGAAACATGTATAGCATCCTCTTCCAGGTAGCAATAAGACATGAAACATGTATAGACTCCTCTTCCAGGTAGCAATAAGACATGAAACAGATATAGCATCCTCTTCCAGGTAGCAATAAGACACGAAACATGTATAGTATCCTCTTCCATCCTCTGAAGCATATAATTGTTTGGAGATTGTCAGATACTGAGTAGTTCTTATCATTGTAGATCCAACAAAAAATACACAGAATGTTAACCCCTTGATTTTGGTTAGTACTCATGAAACTTCAATGAAGAAGAAATGTCTTTCAGTTATCCCTCAGATAAAACTGAGATAATCCTTTTAAATCAATCAACAACTAGTGTAGTATCTTTGTGGTATTATGGTGACAGGAAACTTTGATATCATTATTTTGGGTACATTGGATAGCATTGCTTTGAACAGCATTATTCAAGTACATTGGCTAGCATTGTCTTTTTAGTTCATTGGATACTATTGTTTTAAGTGCATTTTTACATTAGATTGCATAGTTTTGAGTATATTGGTACATTGCATAGCATTGTTTGAGTGCACTATTACATTCGATAGCATTGTTTTGAATACATTGGATATCAATGTTTTGAGTATATTAGTTCATTAAATAGCATTGCTTTGAGTATTTTGGATAGCATTGTTTTGAGTCCTTTGTTGTATTGGATAGCATTATTTTTGGTATGTCATAGCATTGTTTTGATTATGTCAGATAACATTGTTTTGAGTGTATTGGATAGCATTGTTTTGAGTATATTGGATAGCATTGTCATGAGTATGTCAGATAGCATTGTTTTGAATATATTGGATAGCATTGTTCTGAGTATGTTGGATAGCATTGTTTTGATTATATTGGATAGCATTGTTCTGAGTATATTTGATAGCATTGTTTTGAGTATGTTTGATAGCATTTTTTGAGTATGTTGGATAGCATTGTTTTGATTACATTTAGCATGAGGACTCAGTATAATCTGGTGGACACCAGGAATAATGGTATACAAGTCATTTTTCATGCTACAGTAAAACCTGAATTGAGTGACCAGTGCTTAAGAGTGACCTCACATCATTTACTACCAAGGTACACTACCAATGTGTCATGCATGGATAGCAATTTTATTTTATAAATGCACTGCCATGAACAACTACATGCTTAATGTGATGAGTGACCATGATTTGCAGGCAAGATATGAGTTTCAACACTGCTAAGACTGTACATTGCATAACCAGACCTTTATTTAATCCTCTTTAGTTTGCAGAAGTATGTCTGCAGGCATAGATTGGTGTGATTCCAGATTAAACCCAAAGAAAAGGGATTTTACTCTGTTTATCCTTTGGGTAACATCATATACTAATGAATATAAACCAGACTAAAGTACATGTCACTAACTAACCACCTTTGTAGTGCCAAGTTGTATACAGCCACATTATGATTTACCATTTCTTCGGTAAAGAAAGTGCTCATGGAAGAACATAGTTCTGATGTACATATTGTTTCTATGTGATGATAACCCAATACATTGCCAGTAATGTCATAATGAGAGAATCTTCTGCTCAAGCTTTGACTTGAGAATGTTGAATACATTGTTTGGGTTGTTTATGGGGTTATTAAATCTTGTCTGGAGTGAATTAGGTCTTTTCATCATACATATGTTACTAGTATTTCTGTAGGAGCTATGGGCTCCGAGTATCCAGGTAGTATAAGGCACTCACTTTTACAAATTGCTCACACATCATTTCTGCTAGTGTAGGTGTGAGTCCTAGCTCAGCCATCATGAATATTTGACAAAATTTGGGAGCAGCAGTTTCCCTTGTGTCAGTTATTTTTTCTCTTAGGTTCTTCTGCCACCAAATATACTGGCTGCCATGTAAAGCCACTCATGTGCTGAAAATATGGTGTTAAATCCATAAAGCGAACTAAATCAGTTATTTCTATAGTGATTGTAAATATTCTTTGTTGTTTGTTGCTTTATTGGTGATTCAGTTGTTAAAACCCAAACACAAAGTTGACATTGCCTCTATTCGATCTTGTCAGCTGTTCATAGTAGTACTTCATTTATTTACTCAGTGCAAATCAAATAATCTATATATGTTGTGTGTGAATTTAACATGCAGTTTTCATCTCTAAAATTAAAATTAAAAAATCTTAAATAACTGGACGAATAAAATCTGCCCTTGGTTTAATAAGTACATGTAATATACCATATTTACCCAAGCCTGATTGGAACAGCTGTGCAGTTGCTTCACAAATATAATTATGAATGTTTTGTGATAGTTGTATATCTTTATTGCTTTATAAAATATATCTTGAGATGAATGCATGTGATAAACATTGAATATAGAAAGAAGCAAATGCATGTACTGTCATAGTGGGTATTTTCATGACCCAGTTTATGTTCATCTATGATAACTGGCCCTCCTGAAAAGAACTTTTATGAGAGATCGTCTGTCTTAAAAGAGCACTATTTATTGGCAAAAGGGTGGTCTCCTATGACAGGTTTTATTTTATTAGGAATGAAGTAATGTATGTACACATTGTCTTGTCGTTATTGTCATACTTTTATTTAGCACCTCTAAAATGGTGCCAATACTTGTTACTTGTCAGAAAGCTAAATCCTTTCAGGTTAGCACCAAACCCTGAAAAGTTTGCCTATTACAGGCACCCCTAAATCTAAAATGAGCTGAAAAGGGCGCCAAAATTAGAATAAATGTGACTGTAATATTGCTAATAACAGAAGTTATATATCTACTGTCGGGCCATAATTGGATGGGTATTTAAGCCTGACTTGGTTCATGCCTTCGGGCATGACACAAGGCTGACTGCATGCCCTGTCACTTTGAAGAAAGGACTCAAACCTGATGAGCCTTTTGGTAATTGTTTTGACAAATGAAGACATGGGGACAGTAGGATTACTAATCAGGATTTCAGACAAGCATGTTCAGCCATTAAAATATTGGTAGAGATTTATAAGAGTAGAAGGACATGATATACCAATCTTCATGTCACTTAAATATAAACATCCTTGCAGATAGTTAAGAGTTGTACCCTTCTAGATAGGATCAGAATGAGCATAATGTTTCTTGAGACATCACCAAATCTGAATAGAATTTGAAACATAATTAATTTTAACATCACATTCATATTCATGGAATAATGAAGAAAATTTGATTCTGAAATGTACAAGTCTCAGAAAATGTTTCGCACTCTGAAAAAGAAACCCATGGTCAGATTCCACTTCAGTACTTACATTAAAGCTGAAGAACTGAATACCTCCATGGTGATTATTAAGCCTTTGAAGAGAAACTTGGAGGAAAAGGAGAAATACTGGAATTTTTATTCTAAAGGTTTAGTTTCATCCAAGGATACGTCTCTGCCAGATGGAACAAATTGCAGTTGCAAAAGTAAAAATATTGACCAGTGTCAAGTAGATCATCATGGTTTGTATAATTCATGTCGTTTGTTTGATCGTGAATCTGCCATGAGCAAAGAGGCTTGTTCTAACTCCTCTTCTCCAAAAGCCAGCTTTGTGCCTATTTCACCAGATGATTGTGCTCAGGATGTGAGCAGTTTTAGATTTAAAATTTGCAGTAGTCCAGGAACAGAAAAGGATGATGTTGGCATGGTTTTTGGGGCAATTAAAAAGGAATCAAAGAAGAGTAGATACAGTAAAAAGGATCTGTATGTTCTTTTCTTCATTGGTATGTACACACTGTATCTACACACGGAGGTGTATTAATTATCCCATAAGATAGATTAGTTTGGTTTTGCAATAATTAGTGATAAAATGTATATTATATTTTATTTTATTTTTGACTTTTCATTATTTCATTTGTTGATCCTAAAAATCTACTCAGAATATTTTAATTTTCAAATAAAACATGCTTCAGAATAATGAATATAGTCAAACCTGTCTTGAAGGACCACTGCTATGTAAGACAACCTGTCTTGAGAGACCATATTCTCAATGCACAAATTTATTAATTATATAGCATTGTGACCTGTTATGACAGAACATCTGTTTTCAGAAACTATAATTTTTTGGCACAAGAGGCAGTTTTTCAAGACAGGTTCTACTTCATATTGTAAGTAGTATAGATGCTCATATAAAAGCACAGTAAAACCACTAACAGACCCTAATCTGTTTCCACATTAAATGATGGTAGATCAATGTTTATGTTATTTGTTCTTTTGATGATTCCTAATAACCTGTATAGACCCAGCATATTGATCTGCGTGGTTTACTGTTGGGATTGACTTACAAGCGTGTACATACTGTAGTAATTTCTGTCAGAATTTGAGGGTGTTCATCCTGTGAGACATTTTTTGATGTGGAATTAGTTTTAAGAAACTTGATGGTGATGCATCAGGCCAGAGAGAATCTCAGACTTTTAAAGAATTTGGTTTAGATAATACATTTTTTAAGGATTTTATTTTTATTCCTTGCATCTTTTGTTTTTATATACATTATAAAGACTTGTAGCAGCTGTACCTTTTGTCTTCTATCGTGTATCATGTGTTTTTTGAAAGGTTTATCTTCCTGATGCTTTTTTGTGCAGTTTCCTATCAGGAAATATTTAGAAATTGCCTTTGAATTCACACTGTTAAGTCAGCTTTTGTGTATTCAGTTGATGTTGAACCTTTAAATACATACATAATAGGCATGGAGACTTTTTCTTCTGCCCTTTGCCTTATTCTGGTTTCTTATCTGTTTAACACCATTTTCAGCACACAATTGGCTATACATGGCGGCCAGTATTAATGGTGAAGGAAGAATTACAGGGGAAAACCCCAGGAAGACCCACGACCCATGAAAAGTTACTGGCAAGCTTTCTCATATTCCCACTTTAGCTGAATCTGAGACTCGAACCAATGCAGACAGAGGTGAGATTGTAGTAATCCATAACTGAGAGAGCTTTAGACCACTCAGCCATTTGGGGCCCCTTCTCTGGTATAACTAATCATTATAAAGATGTTCACAATGTATTATAAAACTGGTACTGTTTTTTTAACCAGATCATCGAAACATCAATGAAGGGATGTTACTTGCTTGCCTGTGCTTAGATGTTTTGATGGAATCAAGCTTTTTATTGTTCAGACCTATTCAGCAATAATTAGAGTCGACCCCATATAAATGTTTTCCACCCCCCACCCCCTATGAGTTACCACTTGTCATTTGCAGTCAAAGTAATTTTGCTACGGTGATTTTGTGTTCAAAAGTACCCTGCTTGGATGAACACTCCTTTAATACAATACAGTTAACAGCGTTGTAAGCATCATGGTTTGACATTTACAGGGTTAACAGATGGGAGTCTTATGATTATTTTTCATTATTTCTAATTACTAAATTGACAATGACATTTCCTTCATCATGCTGAAAATTATGTAACTTTATTCCATACAAAGAGACAAGTAATTGAACCAATTATTCTTATTGTTGTGTGTTCCTTAGTTGGCTGATTTTGTTAGTTTGATGCACTTATTTCCACAGAGTCACACATATAGTGGGGTTCAAAAACAAACTGCAGCATACATGATTGTTTGTTTGATTAGGACTGTTTAATTTTTCAGTCATATCGCTACGATGTATGCAGTGAGGCAGTTTTTGTGATGTCTAGCACTGGGGCATCATGCCACAGACATGTAGCATGATGTCCCACCCAGTCATATTATCCTGACACCAGGCCAACCACTCGTAACACTAACCCCCCCCCCCCCCCCCCGAGTCTCATTGGCTGAATACTTGTTTTATAATTACATAATGAACTATTGTCCATAAATTGCTTAATGTATTATCCACTTTATTGTTTCCGTTGAATAATACTAATTAGAATAATAAATAATGGATTATATAAAACATCGAAAACTGCACAGACCTATTGATCTGCCATCATATAATGTACTCACAGATTTGGACATAGTGTAATCAGTTTTTTAGGAGTAATCAGTAGAACAAGCAACATAGATCTGCTGGTCCATTTTGTGTCAGTCATTGAGGGTCTATGTTTTTTTGCAGTTCTTCTTGAGTATACATGGTATTTTTAATAAGTATTAGCAACATTGGAAACTCACAAGGTTATTTATGTTTTATGGATGATCAAGCTGTTATGCATTTGGTCGAAGGTCTGGTTGATTTTTTTAACAGGATATTAACAGTGGATGAATTTTTAAATTCCAAGACTAAAGAATTCAGGGATATTTGATTTGCCAGATGAACAGTAATAGCCAAGTACACTAAATGTATACTGGAAGCTTCTTGTTGTATTGTTTAAGTCAATGAATATGCTAAGCATCTTAATAACATTTAGGAGATGTTTGAAATAGCAAACAATATTGACATTCAGTCAAGGTTTTTATTCAGTTTTTATTTTCAGTGAATATTGTCTCATTAGATGATATACACATATTGTCACAGGAAGAATTTTATGTAGTGTTTAATATATGTGCCCATTACTATTACTGAACTGAATGGTCACATTAGTAGTTATATACACTGAATAGGTGATGCAGGGGGGAATTCTGTCCCCCTTGTTATTGAATATATATAGACGAGTTAAATCGTGAGCTCAGTCAGTGTAATGTAGGGTTACGCCTGCCACCAAATGTGTTATTTCTTAACAATTTCAGTTTTGCTGATGATATGTCATTGACAAGTCCTTCTATAACAGATTTAAGGAAATTATTAAATATATGTGAACAATACGCATTTGAGAATGATATAATATGTAATACAAAAAAAAATTAGCATGCATGGTCTTTCAGACAGCTTCTTTCAAATTACCATCTCCTCCCCGTGTATATCTTAACGGCAATGCTCTTATCTATGTCAACACTTATACGTATTTGGGTCATATTTTGAAATCCAATCGGTCAGATAATGAAGATATGATGAGACATTACCGATCTCTGTGTACTCGAACAAACATGCATCTGCGTAAATTCAAGAATTGTTCATTGCATATCAAAATTAGATTATTCAAATCTTATTGCTGCACCATGTATTGCGCTCCTCTGTGGACAAACTTTAGTAAATGTATGAAAAGAAAACTAGTTATTGGTCATAATAATAGTCTTAGATTTCTATTAGGTCTTCCAAGGTGGAACAGTGCCTCCAACATGTTTATTAACTATAATGTATTCAGTTTTGATGAAATAATGAGAAAGTATGTATTCTCAATGATGACCAGAATATTTAATAGTAAGATCTGTATTTTGAAATCTCTTTGGATCTATGACATTCATGTAAATTCTCATATTATTAGTAGATGGAACAAATTACTCTTTAAATGTGTCATTTAATTTTTAATTATTAATAATGCATGACACAGTTAATAGTTGTAGATGTTGCTGTGTATGTATGTATGTATGTATGTATGTATGTATGTATGTATGTATGTATGTATATATGTATGTATGTACTTTTATGTTTAAAATGTTTGTTTTTTTTATAAAAGTTTATTTTTTAATTTAGAGGTATGGACTTTGTAGTCTGAAATAAAGAATTCTTATCTTATCTTATCTTATCTTATATATCAAGAGTGAATACCACAACATCTTTTGTTTCAGAGGGAGAGCTGAAGATATTGCGACGTCCAGGGGTCCTCAGCAATGGGGATCATTTGGAAGGTATGTAATTGCTTTAATTCTATACATCAATAAGATGACAGTACATAGGCTCTTTAAAGAATTTATTTAAACAATTTTGATAGTGTATTTTTCTTTGGAGTAATACTGTTTAATAATATATGCATGTTTATACAGTTTTACCATTTTAAAGCGTTTAGAAGTGATCCCAATGGAAATGGTGTATACAAGGAGCTCAGGTCTGTCCAGATATGTTTTTGCAAATGTATGTATTTTTGCAATAACATTTTCAGTTGAAATCTGCCGCCATCATAGAACTTGATTAAATTTTCAGGCAATCTGATTAAAATCGGATCTCCATTGTTATACTTGAAGATCTAACAGTGATAGGTCATGTTCTCGCAACCTATATTATTACCATAATTGCTAATTTTATCAGCCAATCTGATGATGTCTTTTATCTTCGCGGTTGGAGGCTGAGCGCTGCAGCAGTGTTGATGAAGAACATGAATGTATGTGTACAGAACAATTTGACTCACTTCAGATTTTGAAAAGTAGATCTTCACCAAGGACAGCGAAGATCTGATTTAATCAGATTGATCTTTAGGCCATTATTTAAGTTTAAGCCCAAAAAATCAGTTGTTTGAATGTGTTGTTTTTTAAGCAGCTTTGGGTGGGGTTTTTTTTCTTTTTTTTTTTCTTAATTATTCTAACCTTTCTCATTGTTGTTTGTTTGCATTAGTCCTACTGTTCTCAAAATATATAAAGAATGTCTAATTGCCTGTAGGATTTATGATAGAGTGGTCACTGAAATCATCTTCAATTAGAAAAGCTGTCCATCTTATCTTTTAGCTTGTCCAAATCCTTTTGACAGTTGATGGATTGGGTATAAAAGAGGATTATATTTTGGACATCAGTGAAATAAATATAGCTAGTGTTTTGTAAAGAGGTAATATAAATATAAAAAATGGAAAGCAGTCAAAAAAAAAAAGAGACAGAATTATTATAAATAGGGATGGACTCCCTAGCTCAAGACCACTGCAGTAGTAGGAAGTAGCATTCCCACTTTGATATGTTTAACATGGAAGGATATGTTTAACATGGAAGGAAGAATACATGGCAAGATTGGGCTTGTTACAAGCTGTTTGTGACCTGAGATTTATTTTGTTAGCACCCTCTGCAGGTTTTGGAGATGTAGAATAGGCCAGATTCACATTCCTGCATATTGTTAGAAGTGCCTAATGGTGATAGGAGCAACATCAGTTAGTGTGACAGACTTATGACAGAAGGCTTGCATGTTTGAATTGTACTATCTGATCACCCTGTGTCGGCTATAATAAATAGTATGTCCTTGGGCAAGGCATTGTACTCCGTTTTCTATAGCATAAACCCCATGCCAGATTATTCCGATATCCAACATTTATTGTAGCTTCTCTTTCATTTTATTATGCATTAACATAACGAATAATTAGCTCAGATTCAATTATTTGTTTCATTTTTGTAAAATGTATGACAAATGTTGAGACATACATCCTGAAAACTTGTATTGCCCTGATTCAGACTACCACATTTGCTCAAGCTTTATGCAGAAGCGTTTTGCTTTATAATCATTACATTAGCAGTTCACAGCTAAAAATGATGTCAGAATCCACCTTCATGAGTTTTATTTTATGCCTGTATTGAATCTTTGATTCTTGTCTTTGTGACCTAATTGTTATTGCATATTTGTGGGGCACAATGCTGTGACCATTTACCATATATACTTGCATATGACCAGTCCTCCAGATCAGTGCATTTGAGTACTATATAGATTCATCAGCATCTTATAGCGACCCTGATCTACAGTCCTATAATGTGCTGGCAAATTGGGTGTCCACAGTTTGTTATGACTGAATGTGTTGAAGATACATCATTGACCTAAATAGGTTGATACAAGTGATGGCAGATCATGGTCTATGTTGTTTGAAACTGGTACATGAATACTACTGTACATGTTTGAAACTGGTACATGAATACTACTGTACAGTATATGCCAGACTTTATTTATCAAGTGCTTAATCTTGCTTCCTACAATAAACAATTAACTTCATGAAAAGTCCATGAAAATGTGGAGTTAGCAAGTTGACTATGGTCAAAGCAGTTTTGGTCAAGCAGTTTGAAGAGCAGATTAGATTGAGTGACCTTTTCTACAAAATGGGTCAGAAACAAGGGGATTACATAAAGCCTCATAATTTATATTGAAGCAGAAGAACTGTTGTGATCATTAAGGCTGACAAGTACTCTTTCAGTACTTTGTTGTCTTTTTTGTGGGGGCAATGACTGTGGTTTGTTATTTATAGTGATTGGTATGTTTCTGATGGGCATTAATTGTTTCAAGGATTTGCTGTTGAGATTGATTTTTGTTCATTCAACAGGCAGCCTTATTTTTATCAGGTGAAGCAATCCTTTTAAGTGGATTGTGACAGGACTTTACCAAGGGACTTAGTGACCACCAGGGACTAAGTCCTACTAAGGTCTGAGAACACAGATCTCTTGTGAAATGTCTGAGATTTATACTCCATTTATTGTCATTTTGTGGCCCACTGGAATTAATGTATCATGAACTGAGGAGTTTTTTTTATTTTTATTACAATTGATAGATCTTTGGCATTGTGGCTGGGAATGTCTCAAGTAGCCATAAAGAGACCAAGTACAGTATCACTTCTTGATGTAATCTGTTTTGCCCAACCACAAATTGCGGTACATGTATTTAGTGCTATGGTAGTTTCATCTGGATAATTTTTAGTCTTGGTTCAAGTCAGTTTTTAGGAATCACAGTGGCAAGGGTAGTGGACATGTGACTGGACAATGGCAGGTTTGATTCCCACCTCTGGCTCAGTTTGAACACTGAGTTTACTGTGGTGTAGCTTTGGATAAAGCACTCTAATTAATGTGCCTCATTTTGATATAGTATTGATTATTGCTTGTACAGTCTTGAAATGTCCTTGATTTTGAAGGATAGTCTTCAAAACTACTTTATTTTTTAATTTTGTTTTAAAGCCATTAAGTATGCTTTTTTTTAAAAAAAATTGCTTTTTTTTGCAAAGCACAGAGTAAATAAATATTATCTGAGGGAATACAGAAAGTTTAAACTGAGTAAAATAATAAGTAGAATGGGATAAAATCTGGTTGGATCAAAAGTTGCATGATTGATACAATGGTTACCAATTGTAATAGCATCCTTTGCTCTATTGATGCAGTTATATGTTTTCTTCTTACATATACCGCTCCGGTGGCCTAGTGGTTAGAGTGTCCACCGTGGGAGTGGGAGGTCGTGGGTTCAAGCCCCGGCCGAGTCATACCAAAGACTTACAAAAATGGTACCAACAGCTGCCTCGCTTGATGCTCAGCATTAAGAGGTTAGTGTTAGGACTGGTCTGCCTGGTGTCAGGATAATGTGCCTGGGTGGGACATCATGCTACATGTCTGCGGCATGATGCCCCAGTGCTAGACATAACTATGAACTGGCTCACTGCAGACATTGTAGCGATATGACTGAAGAATTGTTAAAGCTATGTTAAAATTTCTATCAAACAAAACAAAATATTCTTACATAATGGACAAAGTTAAGTTTATATGAGCAAGAATACTCCATAAAAATTTCAGAAGTTGAAAAATTGCCTGATCAAAAAAGAAATATTGCTAGGACTGTAGAAGCTATGTTGCTGCATGCAGCAAGCACCAAACCAAACCAGTCAGGTCAGTTTTTAGGCATTATAAGAGGGGCATTCATGTTCCAGTTTGAACACATTTCAAGTTGTAGTAATTTTCTTCCATTTTTGTTTATAGTTGCAAATCAAAAATACATTTTCAAATTTTAATAAACTTGCCAAATATGAAAAATAAGTAAAACTATGTTGAATTTTTTTTTTAAAATCCCGCCTAACGGTAGAAATTTAAAAGCCCATCGCGTCACTTTGGGATATGTCCATCCATACTCACAATAGATTAAGATCAGTATTCAGGTGTGTTATGGTATGGACCAGTATTTGTTGTGATTTGTCTATCCAGTAGTTTCATCTTTCAAACAGTAAGACAATTAATTTCAAGCAATTTCAATCAGACTGCTTGATTGATTTTTAACCAAACTGCTAGACCAGGTTCAACCAATGTCAAATAAACTGCTAGACCAAGTTCAACCAATGTCAACTGAACTGCTATACCAAGTTCAACCAATGTCAACCAAACTGCTAGACCAGGTTCAACCAATGTCAACCAAACTGCTAGACCAGGTTCAACCAATGTCAACCAAACTGCTAGACCAGGTTCAACCAATGTCTACCAAACTGCTAGATCAGGTTCAACCAATGTCAACCAAAATGCTAGACCAGGTTCAACCAATGTCATCCAAACTGCTGGACCAAGTTCAACCAATGTCAACCAAACTGCTAGACCAGGTTCAACCAATTTCAACCAAACTGCCCGACCAAGTTTAACCAATGTCAACCAAACTGCTAGACAAATGTAAACCAATATCAGGCAAACTTCAAGACAAATTTCAAGTGAACTAATTTCAACTAAAATCAAATTGTGAGATTAATTTCAACCAAACTGATAAACTAATTTGATCAACTAATTAATCATCCAGACTAATTTCAACTAAACTGATAGACTAATTTGAACCAATTTGAATTTGTAGAAGAGCTTATGGGATGGCCTGTTTATCACTTCATGTCAATCCATTAACACAAATTTGTAGGATTGATTTGAAACTTTACACACACACACGTTTGCCCAAAAGTAGAGTTGGTCTGAACTGAAAATGGTTCATTCAAACATCCAAGGTGGTCGCCTAGGCAGTCATCATTCATTTTTCTTAAAATGCTTCTTTCTAAATGGATAATTATATCAACCTGGAGGTTTCACAAAAAGACATTTCATGATGTCTGTTTGGTCCTGAATTGAAAATGGTGCTGCTATCTCAGACATCCAGCGTGGCTGCTACAGTAGAACCTGTCTTGAAAGACCACCTTTTTTGCCAAAAAATTATGGTTTCTCAAGACAGGTGGTCTTTCATAAAAGGTCACAATGCTATATAATCAATAAATTTGTGCACTGAGAATGTGGCCTCTCAAAACAGGTGGTCTCACATAACAGTGGTCTTTTAAGACAGCTTTTACTGTACTCCTGAATGGATGATCATTTCTACATGGATCTTCAGTCCTATATATTATGATGCCTGCTTGATCCTAAATGAATTGGTGCTGATCTGAAGTTTGCAATGACTGGCATGGCAGGCATCTTGAAAATTGTGTTTCTACTCTTACTAAACCAAAAGTCATACAAGCATGATGTTTTTTTCATCACAACAGCCATTTTGAAAATCTTGTTATTGCCACTCCAGTTGAAGGATGCTTGTGTTTTCAGTAAAAGACTTTGTTGTTTACTGTAATTGGTCCTAAATGAAAATTATCCCAATCTGACATAAGTTATAGCCACTTAATATCCAACTTGAAACTCTTGTTATTGCTACACCTCCTAAACCTAGTCATATCAGCATGGGGTTTTCACAGGAAAGCTTTCTTGATGTATCAAGTTGGTCATAAATAAAAGTTGTGTTAATCTGATGTCCTCAGTAGCCATATTAAAAATATTGTTGCTACTTTTTTGTTGTTGATGGAAAGTCATATTAACATTAGGTTTTACTTTAAGATGTTATTGTAAAATGAAAAGTTTAATGATCTTACAACAAGACTGACCACCATGATGTCCATTTTGAAAGTCTTGTTATTGATACTCCTTCAAAATGGAAAGTTGTATTGACATTTGGTTTTACTAAAATATGTCATAGTAAAATGAAAAGTGTAATGATCTTATATCCAGACTGACCACCACAATGTCCATTTTGACAGTCTTGTTATTGATACTCCTTCAAGATGAAAAGTTGTATATTGACATTTGGTTTTCAGAAGATTAATTAAGATATTCACCTGATATACTCGCAAGTTGAATCCAAATGCAAACAGCACACCCAGATCTGCCTTCACATAATGCACCAGCAGATCTGGGTCTTTGCAGTTTGTTATGAGTAATCAGATGAACAAAAAACAAAGACCCTGATCTGCAGGCACATTATGCCTCAGCAGATCAATATCTGTTTTGTTTGCAGTTTGACTTGACTTATAGGTGAGTATATATGGTAGTTGGTCTTGAATGATAATAATAATTAAGACTAGATCTGTACCGATTAATCGCCCTTACTCATAATTGGGCCGATTATTAGAACAATCGGTATAATCGGTATCAGCAGAAATAATCGGGCAATCTCAATCCCATTTCTAGTCATTTTACCTTTGCTTTGGTGTCTAATCTGAGTGAGTGTATTTATGCTTTGGCTCAAATTGTATCAGCCCAACAATTTTTAGTCATCCTTCAATCTGCAGTAGGACATCCCATTATGATTCTATGGTCATAAACTAAGTAACAGAAAAAAGCTAAAACTAAAAAGTTTTCTTAAATAATTTATTTGTCTTGAAAATGGGAATTTTTTTTAAATAACTTACAGTATTCTGAATTGAGTCCCAATTTATCCTAAAAGTTCTATCACGAGTCCAAAAGTATATAATATTCAAAGGTCAGTTCTAGTGGTGTTCAGAATAAAGTACAATCTTTTGTGCCAGTAGACTTGAATAATCTTGATATATGTATTGATTCAGAACAGTTACTTAGTCCTAAAGTTTATGAGCACCATGTAGTTCTAATGAATAATGGAAATAGTCTTCAAATAATAACTGAACATAAATAGCTCTCTCCACTACAGACGTTTAAGATAGAAATAATACTTCAGTTACTCACTATCTTATGTAAAAAAGTTAAAGACACAATTTCAGAACAGGGATGATGGTCAAAAGATTTCTCGATCATTCTAACTCATAAACAAGGTAAAGTCCATTAGTGTCTATATGCATGTGTGCGTGCATATATGTGTTTATGAACTAATATAATTTTTATTCCCTAATACTTACCGTATATACTCGACTATAAGTCGATTCAAGTACAAGTCAAACTATAATTATTTGGTAAAAATAGCGTCCGAAATCGCCGGTGCGAGTATAAGTCGAACCCATAAAATCTAGTCGAGTTGACATGTAAAAGTTTTATTACCCAAATTTGCATAAAATCGAAATTAAACATTCATAATAGGCACAAAGCATGTAGTTACAATTCTAAAACAGCTGGAAACTTTTGCGCTATTTTAGTGCGTTGTCTGAGTGTCCGCGAATGTTTTTCCATAAAACGCGAAGCCCAGCCTGCAGACGCTAAGAATGATGCAATTCCGGGCAAATGTTTGAATTTTTCATCTTTCTTTAGTTGTAATGCTCTAAAGCAAATCAGATCCCTGGTAACAATGTAGCCATCCTGACACTGAGAAACGACCCAGTCATTTAATTCTGCTTCTAAAGTAGGAAAAGAAGAAATCAAACCTCGTCTGGCATGTTTACTTTTCAGCATGTCCATCAATGTTTCTTTTATTTTCCGCCAATCACGAATCAGTTTTTCGTTCACATCAAACTCTCGCATAGCGTTTGAATTTCCATGCAACTCAGCATACTCGACAACTTTCAACTTGTAACCAGCTTCATACGATATCCGCTTTCTCTTTAATTCACTCATGTTAAGTTTTATATTTCTTTTAAACTTGAAAAACTGCAGTGTATGAAGTTGATCGCCAGTTTACGGTAAATTTTTATTTACCTTAAATTGGCAGCAGGGAACCAGCACGTTAATTGCAGCAGGGAACCAGCACTTCCATAAGCTGTACCGGTAATCTGTTTATAGGAAGCATGGTTGAACCTTGGTAAATTTATTTTTTCCATTAAGAATATATTTTATTTATTAAGTTTAATAAAAATAAGATTAATTTTATATAAATATGTAATGCAAATTACCGGGTATATTTATTTCAATCTCTAAGTATAATACAAACATTGTGTGTATGTACCATACACGATGGCTGAATTGTGCATAATTTTACGATGCTGAAAATTCTCGTTGATTTTAACAGGCATGTTGTTTCTGACTTGAATATAAGTTGAACTTAGGTTTTTAGGTTAAAAATTAGTCTTAAATTTCTCGACTTATAGTCGAGTATATAAGGTACCTACTAATATTTTCCAATTCCATCCTTCCTTCCTACTCTGATGTCCTTCTATCTCACTCCAAAGGCAAAGAAGGATGATATTCTGATCATCAGAAGTGAACTGGGATAGTGTTGTTTAAATGAGGGAATACTACCCTTGGACTGGGGACTATCATCAAGGACAGGTACTGCAATGCAGTAATTGCAGTCAAGTATTGCATAATTGAATTCTTTTTACGCCCCAGAAGGAGCCATGGTGGTTTAGTGTTTAGCAAAACCAAACCAAAACGAAACCAAACACATCCCAAAGACTAAATTTTCAGTTTTCTGTCCATTACTTTTTTCCTGTTATTATTATAATATGATCTAAAACTAAGTTATATAAAAGAGTGAAAACCAGCATGCTTTGTGAAATTCATCAAATAATTTATTTCCGTAGAATAAAAATTGAAATTTTAGAAAGAACTTAAAAGTATTGACAATTAAATCCATGATAGTCCAAAAAGTTCATAAGCAGTCCTAATGAGCAGAGTTCAGTTTCATTTCCAATGGTATTCCAAACAAGATTCAGTGCTGAATGTGCCTGTTATCTTGAATACACTAATGTACCATTGGCTTGATGATGATGATGATGATGATGATGATGATGATGATGATGATAATGATGATGATGTACAAAGTTCTCAAATTAATCACATTAATATAATTGAAGATGTCAATGTCTGAATTCACTATAATTCCAGTTACTTCTGCCCAAAAGTAGTATTGGGCACTTTGTACTTTCAGAGAACAGTAATTTGAATAAATAATTCCAACCAAATAAAAACTGAATACAACTATAGAAATGATGGTATCATACAAATTAATAATTTTTAAAGTAACCAAAATTATATAAAAGACTTGAGATAAGTAGAGCCAGGATGTTCATTTCTAGAACATTCTAAGTTGTGAACTGGTAATGCTAAAATTATAATAAAAAATGTGGTAAACATAAGGCAGACAATGTTTTTTAAATAGGGAATTACAATATCTTAGACCAGGACCAGTAATAAACAGGTTTACATTTATTGATAATGATCCTAATATTTAACCCTCACTTCTTGAGAAATGTTAACTATTTGTTTACAAAATGAAAACATTGTCTCTAGTCGGGTACTCAGTAAACTTGATTTTTGGACAAGGTCAAATTCAAAATAGGATTATTCATAACCATTCAATCATGGAGAAAAGAAAACCCTAATAGAAATTTTATATATATATATATATATATATATATATATATATATATATATATATATATATATATAAAAAGAATACAAATCATATGGCATATTACAGTCCTTTCAAATGCACTGGATCCAGCAAGGGATCACGTGTGTGAGGGATTGATCAAGATAAATGCAAAAAACTGACAAGCAAAACTAGTATCACTCTAGCAAGAGCGCTTTCGACTCTTAATGAGTCTTTATCAAAGGCAAATACAGAACATAGACAAGACAGACAAGTAAAATACAAAAACCGTGTTTACAAAACTTTACATGCCTGTTTCTACAGGAATTAAACCTTTAAATTTATTATGTTACAACTAGTTTCTTTCAACTTGTTGCGGATGCTGTAAAATGTCTGTATTGACTTAGAAATCGATGAGCCAAAGCAACACATCTGTTTTTGTATGTAAATTTATGTACGCGCAAATTATATCCCGAATATTTTATATTAGTAGTTAGAGGCTATTAAGCAAATTTAGAGAATTATTTAAAAGAAAATGTGTCAGCTGGAAAAGATAATTACATTTGTGCATGGCTGTCTTTTTCTAGTCTTCTTGGTTTAAACTGCTTGGTTTCAATGTTCGAAGGCGTCGTATCCAGTAGGATTCCTTTTCTTTCCTGGTTTCGGAACTCCAGGTGTGGTTGTGAGCAATTGCAATAAGTGTTATATCACTGAAGGTGTGGCCAGGTGAGGAGAAGTGTTCTGCGACCAGACTTCTGTATAGCTTCTTTGTTATCCAATCAGATCTATGAAGGTTGATCCTTTTATGTAGCCTCTCAGTTTCTCCGACATACTGCTGCAGGCTACAGATCTTACATGTGATGAGATAAATTGCATTCTCTGTTTTGCACGTTTTGTTTGGACCATGTATGTCTTGTCTATGTTCTGTATTTGCCTTTGATAAAGACTCATTAAGAGTTGAAAGCGCTCAGGCTAGAGTGATACTAGTTTTGCACTGTTGCTTGTCAGTTTTTTGCATATATATATATATATATATATATATATATATATATATATATATATATATAAAAAACTTTGAAGCATGTTTAGATTTAAGGTTGGAATTTGAAATATTTCTGCATTGTCATTAGAAGGTCATCTGGGGTGATAATCTGCAATTAATCTAAATCATCTCATATTACAGATGTAATCATATATATTTTGTACCACTATTTCTGAATATACCATGAAACATACAGGTATACCACAAATCACACATGTCAACTATTATGCTTGTGGCATAATCATTCCCAAACCAAAATTGCAAGCTTGTTTTAAAGCTTGCAGCAAGCTTAATTTTGCAAGCTTGTGGCAAGCTTGCACTGATTTCTTGCTACTAGCATGTGGGTTTTCAAACATCAGACATGATGGTTGTCCCCCGCCCCCCCAAAAAAACTGAAAATATTATGGGGTGAGGATGACCTGTACTGCGTTGCAGGTTTCATTGTTTTATGCTCCCAACTGCAAATGCAAGTCCTCTAGCATTGACTTTTCTTATGAACTGACCAACTACATTTACATCAACTTTCCATGCACTGCGGCCATTCCTATTTCCACACATTTTTAAAACCATTTTTAAGTTTGTTCAAACTTTTTGTGTCCTGGTCTTTCAGTAACTCTAGAGTAGATGCCATGTTTTGCAAATATAAAGCTAATTAACTGCAACATTGTGGAAAAATCACAATTAAAATAATATTGAGCATTATAAAAGTAACAACTAGCAAGTGCAGTACATGATATCAATTGGACTTAATGCCCTGCGAGCTGTAGCACATTTATTGTTGATAACTTCATTGAAGCTAGCTTCAGTAATACAGCTGCTACAGGTTCTCCTCCTAATTCCTTGTTAAAATGTTTCAAAGCAAAAGCATATGAGTTATCCTTTGTGATTGTAATGTTTGGAAAACGTGTGCAAAATAACTCACCAGCAACACTAGTAACAGAAGGAGGAAGGTTTATTTCTAAAAGAAATTGAATAAATCTAATTTTGATTAAATTTTATTAAGGTTCTATGTGGTATTTATATATGTCGCAAGTTCAGGCTGAGTTGTGTGTGATAAAGCAAAAACCTGATGTTTATTAGCTTTTCCGTGTGCCTTCATTACGAAGACGAGATACTTTGACAACGGTAACAATTTGCGAAATCAAATATGGTGGATAAAGACACGCATGGTAGCCTCGATTTCAAATGAACCAATCATATTGTAGAACTGTATTTGTACATACTAGCGATACATTCTATCAAAATAGAACTGACTGCACGTTCTAAACTGAAAATTCCAAAGAAATTGTTATTATTTATTTTAATTAAAAAACATTTTTGGCCCCCCCCCCCCCCAAAAAAAAAGACCGTACACCTGTATTCAGGTCCAAATGACGGGAGAAATACAGAAAAAAAACAGGACAGTTGGCAGCTATGCAGTTGTTAGTTTTTTTGGGGTTGGCTTGATATTGTGTGGATAGCCTGGAACAGCAGCTGACCCTGTGTCAGGTTACTACCTCATATTCTGGTACAAGTTTGATTTTCTTATATGTCTTTTTTGTGGAATTGCAAAGTTAAATTATGACTTACTAAATGCTGAGAAGGTTAAATGTTCCCTGACCTACCTGCATATTTAATGATTAAATAATGTAATCTTATAGTTGCAATGTAGTGGAAAACAAATCTGTTCAGCAAAAACATTATTATAAATTTCATTGTTCAAGTTTATTCATTCACTGCAAGCTTACCTATGTTTGCAGAATGTGCACCCTAGCTGCAAGCATGTGCATGCTAGTTTGATACATGCATGGTCTCAATCTTTTACAAGAATGGAAATATATGAAGAAACTTATTGCAAGCTAGTTTAAATTTACTTTCTGAAACATACAAGAAAACTTGTGCAAGCTAGTTTTACTTTCTGAAGAAAAGATTTAAGCTTGTGCAAGCTAGTTTTACTTTCTGAAGCAAATAAGAAACCTTATACAAGCTTGCGCAAGCTTGTACAAGCTTGTTTTACTTTCTGAAGCAAATAAGAAACCTTGTACAAGCTTGCGGTAAGCTAGTTTTCTTTCTGAAGCAAATAAGAAACCTTATACAAGCTTGCGCAAGCTTGTACAAGCTTGTTTTACTTTCGGAAGCAAATAAGAAACCTTGTACAAGCTTGCGCAGGCTTGTTTGCGGTTATATCCAGCTAGTTTGCTTTAAGCCTGCACTTGCTTGTACAAGTTCTATGTTAACTTATAAACATCAAATTAGCTTATTGCAAGCTTGTTACAAGCTTGCCGCAAGGATGCATTTTGGTTTGGGTTATGCCTTTATTCATCTAATTACATCTTGTGCTTGCCTGTATATGTAATATGGTTTACTGGTACATGTATATTGTAAAATGAAATAAAAAGCAATCATCATTCCTTTAATCCCACTCAAAATATAAATTTGAAAATGTTATAAAAATTGATTGCTGCTGTATTAAGAGTAAATTTGTCCAAATTAGACCTATATGTGCTTTCCTTGTTTGCTATTTATATCAACTGTATATGACCCATTTTCAAGAACATGGATGGGTCTCATCAACTTGATATTAGGGGCCCTGAGTGGTTGAGTGGTATAAAGTGCTCTTCGTTATGGATCACTGCCATCTCACCTCAATCTGCATGGGTTTAATTCTCAGATTCGGGCCAATGTAGATATGTGAGAAAGCTAGCCAGTAGTTTCCTCTGGGTCGTTGTTCTTTCCCGGGTTTTTCCACCACCATTAGTACTGGCCACCATGTATAGCCTATTGTGTGCTGAAAAATGACATTAAACCCTACAACAGCAACAACAACTTGATATTTTGCCTGATGGACTCACTATATTGATCCTATGATTAGGTATGGGATCTGTCTACTTGTTAGGAAAATGGTGCCAGATGTTAGGTTTTTGCTGTGTGGTTTGTGAATGGTATATGATTGAAAATCTTTAGACAAGATGGATCTTTTTAAACTTCAAAACATGTCAGATCAGAAAAAGGGTAAACCAACACTGCTTTACAAAATTTCAAAAGAATGAAAGTGATATAATACATTACTCTGACTCAGCCCATTGCAGATTTTTTTGTACTTTATGATCATTCAGCAAAAATTAGACATGAGGACAAGTTAAAATGTTAAATAATTTCTCTGTATGTTTTGTGTTTGCATTCTGTTTCTGATCCACATGGATTTTGCCCATTTTTCCAAGAACTTTGACAAGATGTGGATCCAGCTTGGTAGAAAAAAGTAATGATCATTTTTCATTGTGTACCATATGTATAGATTACACTTTAATGGTCATATGACGCGTATTAGCCACAAATATTTGCAAAAATTATGCTTATACTGTAAAACCTGTCTTGTTAGACCATTGCTTTGAGATCCCAAATGTCTTGTGAGACCAGGTTCCCTGTGTACAGATTTATTGATTATATAATATAGTGTTGTGACTTGTTATAAGAGACCACCTGTCATGAGAGACCATTATGTTTTGTCAGAAGGGGTGGTCTTTCAAGACAGGTTCCACAGTATACCTCTCAGGATTGGCAAGTATGAACAGATGTTAAGAACCAACAATTGAATGTTCTGGCACAGGTCAATGACACTTGAAAAACCATTTTTGTAATTTCTGGAGAGAAAAAATGTCTTATACTGGTTTATAGCTAATTTAGCACCATATTATATTGATTATATTATTTTTAAGAAAAAAAATGATCTTGAGATGCATAAAAAATTCTCAGCTAAAAAGAAAATTTCCAGACTGCCTCCCCTCCAATTAAATTGATAGTTGGCTGTGATCTACTATAAAGTAGATGAAATTGTTCTGTGTATGTTAATTGTTGTATAAATTGTAATCTTAACATTGTAACTAAAGTGGGATTGCATTGTGATTGACATTAGAGATAAAATAAAGAAAGGGACTGTTGTCACTCAAACCTACATTTTATTAGCTACACCATTGATATAAAAGGCAGGGAAATTTTTAGTGGGATGGGAATGCTCAGGTAACGTATTTTTCAGAGAGGGACAGTAAATATATAACACTCATACTCTAGAAATGCAAAAATATTTAGTGGACTTGAGAAAAATTATGTAAAAATAAATTTTAAAAAATAAGCTCCTAAAACTCTTAGAATGACTCAGACTTACAATGGAATGCATGTAGTGAACACATAACGTATAGTAACTAAAGAAATTACTTTCAAATGGAAAAAGCCTAACATTTTTCCAAAAGTTGCATTTGACCCAAATAACTTACACAACTTTCTATTTGGACACCACATTGTCATACTTGACACATTTAAAACAAGAAATCAGAGGATTGTAAATGTAATTATACTTCTAATATTCAAAATTAATTTTTATTAAACTGTCTTGTAGCAATTTAATTTTTAAAAAAAAATTATTTTGTAATAAAAAATGAAAACAAGATGTTAAAATCATGAAATCAGTAAGAAGTTAACCTGGGAATATACAACATTTCTTACCTATGGAAACTAAATTATTGTTGTAGTATACTGTTAATACTGTACACATTAATGTTCACTGATTCTACTGGTTTTTTTTTTTTTTTTTAAAAAGGGGGGGGGTAGGTGGTGTAATTTAACACAATAGGTTGATGTGAACATGAATTTAGATGAACCAATCTTAAGTGTCTATTACAACTGCTCAAAGTGTCAAGGAAGCTGAAAGCAAATTATCAATTATCAGGTTGATCTATAAATTTAGCTTCTAATTGTTTGCATTTATTTCTTCCAGTATGAACTTGTGTATTGTTTTGGAGGGTTTCCTTTAGAAAAAATTAGGAGTTGCTTGTGCCTTTACATATTGTGTGTGTGCAGCTATGTACTATGTATGCAAGTGTATGTGCCGACAGTTAAGAGCTACAAGAAGAAATATTCCATGCAACTTATTGTTTCAACCTCTTTAAATAAAGTCATTACTATTTTTATTATATTGTATTGTACTGGACTTGTTTAAGAGAGAGGGAGACAGACAAACAGACAGACAGATAGAGAGTTTGCGCTGGATAAGGGCTTGCTGTGCCTTTTTTTTAATTTTTTTATACATTTTTTGGACCTTGTACCTTCGTAGTTGTAAGAAGAAATATTGTACAAGGGGGTTTTGTGGGATCAAATTCATAACTGCGTCTTTAGACCATTGATTTTGTTTTACATGAATAAAAAAAGGCTTTTGTTTTGTTTTGTTATTGTGGTTGCAGATGCATTACACAGCATATTTCATTTATACTTTTATACTTGGATTTTTTAAGTAGATTCATATTGAGGTAATTTAATGATTGCACTCATCGTTTTTCTATTGTGTGGCTTTTAATACAATGTATATGCAAGTCATAACCACCATTAACAGTTCTCAAGAGTAACATTCTTTTGAACTATGTAATAATGAAAGCCTCTTCTTTCTTGCAAGATTGGTAATACAAGTTGGTAAGGCTAATGAAAGTATCTTGTTCTTTGACATTTCCATGCAAAGGAAGTGAATGACTTAATACATGGAATTTCTTGTCATGGCATACCACCATGTAGAGCATCACGATGATCTAGTATTAATTTTCATCTGCTAGAGAAAACATCAGAACTCGACTATGTTTGCAGGCTTGCAGCACCAGTGCTTGGGAAGTAGTTTCTTGCATTTGATTCAGTTGGCTGTGATTCAAGTATTTAAAAATAAAAAAGAATAAAGAAACAACTTAGAAAACAACATTACATTAAAACAAGTGTTTATACTTACCAAAAAAGGATTACCATGGAGGAATGTTACAGTATGGAGCCATGTTCATATAGGTATTGTACTGTACATTATACCAAATTGTCTCCATGAGTAATATTTAAGGAGATAAATGTATATCATTTTATTACCAATATAGAAAATAAAATAATCTGTATTTAGTTTTGATGCTGATTTATATTTGAGATTAGTATTGACATCTGAACTTTACTGTACATTGTGGTTGTTACCTCCATTTTTGATCCAGTTGTCTGTTCTGACCTTGTAATCTGAACCACATCTACACCAATATTGGTATCTTTGGTCATATCGATGAGTTGATGACAGCAGTGGATTTTTACCCTGGAGCCCGGGCTTAAAGTCAGTTGATGGCATGTTGTTTATATTGGGTATCATGTTAGACAAGAATGAGTGTAGGATGTTATAGATTTCAAATCCTGGTTTCTACTAGAAATATATATAAACGCTGTTAAGTATAAATTAAGAAATACTATCAAAATTGCCAAAAAAAATATTTTTTAACCTTTTTTCACTATTCAGAAATAAATATAAAACTATTACCTAATACATGTGTGTTACTAAAATAATTTTGATTAAAACAACTCCAAAATATGATCTAGATAGTGCCAGCCCTTCGAAGAAAATGCACCAAACCAACACAGCATACGCAAACGACACCACACCAGGATTTCAATGACTTTGGCTAGTGTTGTTCCGATTATCGATTATAATCGATCATCAGTTGGTTGAGCAAACCAATAAGATAATCGATTGTGAAACTCCATAATCGATTGTGTGTAAAGGGAGACTACTTTTTAGGTGTATGCAAAGCACAGTGGTTAGTAAAACTCCAGCCACTAAAGTTGACCTGAAATTTATTAATTCCCTTCACAACTACAAATATGAAACATTATGATTCATAATTAGGAACATATAATTATTACATGGTCAAGTTGTTAAATTGTTGAGTTAATAAATTTAAACACATTTTGTTGATTTGTTTCAGTTAAATTGCAACATCTTTTGTAGTATTTATAAACAACGACAAACAAGAAAAACATGTCCTTCAATACTTTATATTATAGAAACATCACACATGAATGAAGGAATTTTTTGGGATTGTAGCAGTATTTCAGTTACATTTGACTGATTAGCCATACAAAGTTGCATTCATTTAACAAAGTTGTAGAAAACAAAAATAACACACAATGTAATATTATTGTCAGGTTAAAGTATACATGTCATTAATTTAAAAGACATTACTCCTGTATATTTATAAACATATTGAACTCTTGATCAAAGATATAACTGTTTAATAAAAATTAAAATTCACTCTTAGTAATCGATTATAATCGATGATCAGTTAGTTAAGGTGAACCAATTATCGATTATGAATTTCTAACCGATTCCCATCACTAACTTTGGCAATCACTTATGAAAAATGATGACCATAAATAGGGGTTGGGTATTGGAAACCAGACCCATGTACACCTGTGTCCAGAGAAAAGGGAGTATGATCCAAAGTTTATGCATGTGGGGTTCAAGGTCAAGAAAACACAAGCTGTAGTGAGCTGCAAGTATTGACCTGAACCGATCTACTTGTGGGGCAGGAAGGATGTATAACTCAGAACCTGGGGCCTCGAGTGGTCTAAAGCACTCTCCATTACAGATCACTGCCATATCACCTCTGTCTGCATGGGTTCGAGTCTCAGATTCGGCCAATGTGGTTATGTGAGAAAGCTTGCTAGTATCTTCTTGTGGGTTGGTGGTTCTTTCCCTGGTTTTCCCAGGTTCTTCCTCCACCATTAATACTGGCGACCATGTATAGCCTATTGTGTGTTGAAAAATGGCGTTAAACCCTACAAGAACAACAACACAACTCAGAACCAACATACTGGGACACTCAATAATATGGCTAATTGATTCAAAGGTTAACCCTGAAAAAAATTATTCTAATAGGGAAAAAAATGAAAATATATATATATATATATATATATATATACACACACACACTTTTTATGGGAGGTCCGAGGGATTGCAAACTCAAGGATTACCATTAGAGAATGCAAAACATGGTGACCCCTCAAACTGACTTGACCAGCTTTGTGCTTGGACGGAGTCAAGTAGTACCAACATAATAGAGGGGAGGAAGGGTAAAAAGTCACCTTTTCATTGTTACTATGGACTGATCAGTTGTAACGGGAACTCTGAGGACTGACAGCAGGGTGATCATATAGGGTGTCGTGTTTGACAAGTGTATTAGAGCCAAAATCCAGTTCTGAGATTGGATGCTTAAAAAGTAAATCACTTTGTGATTATGGCTTCTTTCTCAAGTGTTGTTGGATGAAATGTGTTGCTGTACAAGGAAGCAGACTTGGGTTCATTTGTAACTGGCTCACTAATATTTTAAGTGTTTCGATGATGGGAGGTACCGGTACTGCAAATGACTTTTAATTGAAATATATATTCTCAGCATCTTCAGTTTCACACTTGATATTTGCTTATATTTTTATGAATTTTGCAACCAACAGTCCCAGACTGAATGCTGTTCTGCAGGAAGTGATTCACAAGTGAATGCCTTGTCAAGATACTGTAATGTTGGTGCTAGCTGGACTTTTCGATTGTCAATGTTCATTGTTTATAAACTAATTCTTACTGGAGAATATAAATCAAACTAATTCATTTGTGTTTATGACATTTTACATCATTCTCATATAAAGAAAGTCTGCTGCTTTGTGCAGTGAAATGTTGAATGTAACATAAGTCATTAATGTTTAAAGATTACATAAAACATTATTTTACTGCCAGTGTGTAAATTGATGAAATGTTATCAGCTTTTGTTTAAAGACTGCATACAGCATTGTTACACAGCCAGTGTTTACATGAAAATTGCTTGTATTCCCATTGCTCTACATTAAAATAACAAAATATTTGGCTGCATCTAGAAAGGCAGTTAGAAACAGGAAGGGAGGTATAATGGACTTCTAAAATTCTCCAGATATTGGATTTTACATTGTTGAGATAAGTCTGCCAAGAAGATTGTCTTCAAGGATTGAATTTTTACTATGAGGATCAAAGGTCAGAAATTAATTTTTCTACCAGGCCGTAAAGGAAAACATCTGCACAATTGCGGTGCCAAGCATGGGGAGATGTATAATTGTAAGTTTGCTTTCTTTATGCTTTCTTCAGGCAGAGATTGTGTTGATGCTAAATTATTGCTCAGTTATTACCACGTTTTTATTGAGTATTGAACAGTACATATACGGCATTCATTTACAGTAGTTCTCTCATGAGTGTTTTCTGTTTAACTGTTGCAGAGATGTTGGGAAAATTAAATATTTTTCATTTGGTTATTTGTATTCAGGATGTAAGTAATGTGATTTTCTTATCCATTCTTTATGTGTAATCACCATAAAGTCTAAAATTTGTACACAAAATCTGATTCCAACCATGAGGGGAATATTAAGTGGGGAAAAAAAAAACGGGTCAAAATTTTTATATATTTTTTCCTCTGTATTTTGTAGTGCAAATGAAATGTCCAGATTATTTGGTATCATTGTAGAGCTAAATCTGTCACCCTTTCTATAATACCACCCACTTGAGTGTATCATGCATGACCTCGACAATACAGAACTTGGTAGAAGGCTACCACTTCCTGCCCCATAAATGCGGCACTAGAGGTTAATGTGTTAAAGAAGAATTATATGGCTAAATTTAATTATTTCAGGTACTAATTGGTATTTGCATAAGCTTTAAAAGAGAAGATATATTTGTACATAAACTTTATAAATTCTCTCCTTATATTTAATAATAGTATGTCTGATAAAAGAGTACTTCTTTAGTCACTGTTCAATTTATAGGCAGGGATTTGGGGTAAATTGATAAATTTAACTAGACTTGCCATGTCAAAGTTTATAATTTCATGAATCAATAAACAATATTTATATACTTAAGTGCCTTGGTGATCACATGAGATGACGCTGGTCACGTGGCTGGTCATTGTTGAGCAAAGAAATGGAAGTCTCAATGTCTTATTGGGTGGCAAGTACTAAGGGTGGGCATGTGATCTCTATGGCACTTTTGGGGTTCATGAAATTACAATTATACTTCGACTTGGTAAGTCTAGTTTAATTTATCAATTTCACTTCCACCATAAGTGCCTCGTGATGCCATAAGATTTCAGAGCAAGGCTTCCATTTACGGAACTAAAACAAACAAAGAAGAAAACTTTTATATGTTGGTATTAAGCCAGACAACTCAAATTTAAAATGTACCTTACATGACTGTTATACAATTCTGGATGCAGACAAGACCTTTGTACTGAATTCAGTCTGGTCTGTTATTGTTGTAGGGTTTAACATCATTTTTCAGCACACAATAAGCTATACATGGCGACCATTATTAATTATTAATGGTGGAGGAAAAACCTGTAACATTGAGCATTTTAGACCACTCAGCAACTCTGGACCTCAGTCTGTTCTGTACACCCCTATGAAATGATCATGAATAATTCATGAACTGTTCTTGAACGGATAACCATGTCAGAAGAACATCCATGCCCTAGCCTCTCACCAGTGGGTTCACACTCTACTCCTCCCACAAGTATTTCAGTGGATTTTTTGTGGGAGTGCCGGGGCACCTTTTTTTTTTTAACGTCAAGCTATATGTATTTATGTGAAAGATATCTGGTCTTTTGCTCTAATCTTTTTTTGCTGTTCCAAGTAGTCGAGTCTCTATGATGTGTCAAAGACATCTGATCTTATTTTTATTAATGGTTGGGTTTATATTTTAGTTGCTAGCCATGATTCATGAATTAAGTTAATTTTGTTTATGTATGTAGAGTTTAGGCTTGGGTTGGTGTTCATTAGAAATTTTGTGCATGTATTGGGGGATCCAATCTTATTTTGTTCCTTTTGAGTTTCGATTTCTCTTCCTTTAACATTTGGCAATTGTTGTATATATGTGTATGTATTCTGGAAACCGGCAATGGTAACCGTTATAGTTATGTGGTTGAGGTCCTAATATGTACTGCCCAAAGCTGCTGGCCAGTTTAGTTTTTCCAGTGTGCCATGATGCGGTGTTTTCTATGTCACCAGTCATACACAGGTGATGAAGGAGACGCATTTATTGATTTCTTGTACATTGATAACAATATTTATATACTTAGATGTCCAGTGTTGGGTCACTATTTGTAACCTCCAAATCCTTTATTTGTTTGTCCCTGTTGTTAACTTTTGAATTCTATTGTCCACTGATATGCCTGGCAACAGAATTATACCTTTGGTATTTTAGTGTTTGTAGATAAATAGAGATATCACAAAGGCCATTTGATTAGGACAAATTAATCAATAGGTAGGTCTGATATCTACCTTTTACCTGTTGACAGATAATTCCTGTCAGAACTTTGTAAACAGACAACAGGAGTAAATATAACCCATGGGCACACTATAGGATGGAGAATATTTTGCAGTAGTAATTAGTTGCTCCTTGTACATGTTTGACTAAGGTGACTCATTACTCCTGTAAGCAATTGATGCAGGTCACATTTTGATGAACCTGTGGCACCTGTAACAAAAAGAATGAAGAGAATGTTTACCTCTGTTTCTGGATTGGTGAGTATGTCAAAACATAATGGCCTAATCAAATATATACATGGCTGAATTTAGATATGTTATGCCATGCTGTACATAGGATTAGTTTATAAGTGTGTGGGTTATTTCCAAATACTCCCCCCCCTTTCTTTAAAATTTGGGAGTTTTGTTGTAGCAGAATTTTGGGATTTCTTCATGAGATGACTAGCAACAGCCGTAACTTTACTAGCCATTTATGTACTGAAATTTTAAGCATATTTTGTTCTGACAGGAAATCTACTGACCTCTGGCCAGTAGACTACTACTAACTGTGAGCCTTGCTGTCTGGTTCGGGGCTATACAAGATTGATACACAGGACTTTTAAATTTTTCTGCGAGACATGTGGTTGGCTATTGGCTGGAGTTTATTTCAGGGATGTGCAGTTATTTTAAAATGAAAAATCTGATTTGAATTAGTAAGATTTTTCTGGTACTGTCTTCTTCTGGATTAGTTTTTTCTCATTCTTAACCATTTTTATTCACCAGGACTGATTGCGTGGCCTTACAGGTACTTGCGCATAAACTTTCATTATTACTGTATGTATATGTGTATGTACACACACACACACACACACACACACACACACACACACACACACACATATGATATCTCAAAGTAAATACACAGTAGATTGGCAGAAAGAATCTACCAGTAGTTAACATATATAATTCTGATAACGAAAACAATGGAGTCTTGGAGATTTGTGGAATGATTAACAATAAAATAGGGTCATATTTTGCTGTATACATGTATATTTTGTATCATGACTGTTAGGAAAATTTCAGCGGCTATTCTCGGAATACCTAACTTGTAGGGATCAGCATTAACTATGCATATGGTCTAAATTGATCATTTATATGTCATTTTGATTCAGAATCTGAATTTTGGTGTTTATATTTTTTATTTAAGAAAAAATTGATCTAGTTTACCGTGGTACTTAAAAATGAAATGGAAAAAAAAGTTAATGGAATATTGTCATTTGTTTTCTTTTCCAGTATACAGGCAAATTTATTCTAGATTATTGAAGCTAAATATTTAAAATGATATAGAAAAGAAAATAATATAAAAAAACAAGCATTAATATTTTCCTTGATTTTTTTACAGCTGCACATGACATTTAAAAAGATTAGTCTGAACACCACTGGAAAATGCTATCCGTTATTTTTGTTAAATTAAAAATAATCAGTTTGCACTCTTCTTTATTTCATTGTTGTAATAATACCAATTATTTCACAATGAATGAGCACTGATAATCTGATATTTATATTGATGAAACAACAATGTGCATAATGACCTAAATTACTATAAGCAAAGTTGTCTCATTATTGGAACTCCTGTTTTTAGAGTTAGGTCTAACTATTTTCTGTGAAGGAGTCCTCAACGCCAATTTTCAGAATCATATAGATAACCAGACTGTAATTCTGATGTATAAAGCTGTGGACATGTCACTCTCAATGCCATAATTTTAGCTGACATGTTTGATCAATGTAAACTATATCATTAGGTTAGGTATGGTATGTGTTGTGAATGATAGAAATGACAGTTCTTGATACCTGAGAGAATACTCATGCAAGTTAGAGTTGTATGATCAAATGCACCTTGAAATTAGTCTTGATTGTGAGGCCTTTTGATGCATTCTGAAAAGCATGAACAGGCTTCTAGATAATTAAGACAATCTGGGAAATTACCCCATCAGTTTTGAAAAAAAGAAATAAGTTAAAAACCAGGAAATAAAATACCCAGTTGATTAAATTCTTATATAGAGCTCAGAATATTTTGCAAAAAGTGGCCAGAAGGAAAGAAAACAGGTTCAGCAGGGTATTGTGTGTTAGAATAAATCACCTTTTTTTATACATCTGGTATAATTTGAGAACGTACTAGACAAAAGATCTCAGATTGGTGTGCGGATAGAAAGAAAAAAAAAATTGTATGTCAATGATGGGGATATAATGGTAGCCTTTGTGTTTGCCGTTGGCATAATCAATCTAAGTTGTTTTGTTTTGTACATTCTTGAACAGTATCATATTTAAAAAAAAAAGATTTGTCCTGGTTGATTTGCATGTGCCGTACCTAAAGTTTCTTTTTGTTGTTTTCCTTTCACAATATTTTTTTTGTATCTGCTTCCTCACTTGCTTTTTTTTAATACATGATGGTTCATTTTGGTCGCTTATAAATACCCTCTTGCTGATTTTGTTACGACTGTCGACTGACACCGAAAATAGGGAACATTTTTTAATGTTTGATAATTGGAACAGTGAAAATCAGCTGTTATTCTGATAAAGAGGCAACAAAAACAATAAAGTCAATAGGCAAGTCATTCGAAAAGCAGGAATTGTATGTATGGTGTATATACTGGCTTACAAGTCCAATCAATCTGCAGACAACAAAGATCTGTGTCATGCCATTGCATAAGGCATTTTTATACCAGGGTATGTGTTGTTTGTTATTCTGATTACTCCAAACAAACTGAACAGACCCAGATCTGGTGATGCATCATGCAAGAGCTGGTCTTAGTGCAGTTTGTTGTTGGGTTGACTTATAAGCATGTATATATGGTAAATGTAATAGCACATAGCAGACATGGCTACATTACATTGCATTATATAATCTTGTACCTAATAAGGAGGAGTATGGTACAGTCATCACTGCATAACTGTATATGCTGTCATTAGTGGTATAGACATTTGAAAAAGCAGAAAATATGAAATACAAAAACGGGAAAAGTTAAAAATTAGTATAGGTAGTTTTTTCAAATGTCACTTATCTAGAATAAGTGGCTGTGAATTTGTTTTTGTTGTAAAGCCCTATATCTGTGTTTGTGTGTATCAGAGATCTTTAAATGGACATTACTGCTTGAGATAAATGACTGTTACATGTTGGACCTTGGGCACAAGATGTCTATAAAGTATCCTATTCATTTGTTTGATCATTGTTTTTCCAGTTGCCTAAACACTGTATCCATATAGTACAAGACACGGGTGTGAAAGCTATCTCTTGGACTGGACCATTCATACATATTTATTCCATATGATAATTGATTGCCTAAGGGTCTGTATTGCAGACATTACACCAGTCCCTCTTACCATATGGTGCTTAAAATTTATTTTGTGGACATGTACCATGAGTGCATATCAGATACTTAGAACAGAATATGTGAAGCATAGACTCATTTGCAAGAAGTTATTAAGAACAATCCATCAGGTTTTTTTTGAGGACCTGAAAAGTCAAACTTTAACAGTGTTTGAATATAAATGCTTTTAAGTGTTATGTAATTTTTTAGTTGCAAGTCTCCTTGTTGTTAGTTATTTAATGTTAAAAAATAGACTGGAATAATACCGTTTTTGGGGCAAAAAATTAAGTTGTTTGGCTTGTTGAAAAAAGAATCATTTAAAAAACATAGTTTGAAAGAATAACTTCATCAGTTCAGTACAGGTATGATTAATGGATAGTATATGCATTTTTCTTTTTTTCTTACAACCTGTTTTATCTTCTTGAAGATTTTTTGTTGAATTTCACAAATGTTTAGCAGCTATTTTGAGGTTTTTAGTTGAATTTAACATATAAGGAAAAGAAATCCGGTTTTCAGGATCTCTGGTACATGTATGTATGTGGATGGATGGATTTATGAACAGATAAATTTAATATTGTGCTTGAACAGTTCAGTGGATCTCAAGTAAGTTTGAAGTCAAATTAAATCCATGTTACATTAGTTTAAACATTGACACAAAGTCCAATGGGTTAAAAAAAAAGTTCCTACATCAGTTCTGTCACACAATATAGTGGTGCAAATTAACTTGGTGTCAGCAAGTAAAGAATGTTTTAAAGTATGTATAGCATTTCTGCATATTTTAAAAAAGTAATAATTTTTTTTTAAAAATGACACTGTAGCGTTTGCAAAGGCTGGGGTGGGGTACTTCCAATATATTAAAATATTTATGGAGGTTCCACCTGGCTCGTGAATTTATAAGTTAAATTAAAGACGAAATAGATGTACAGCTCTGAGCCCCCAGTCAGCACTGCCGACGGTTAAATTATATATAACACGAAGATGAAATTCATATAAAACAATTTAATAAAGGTGATAATTTTAAATGATAAACTAAACTAAATCACTAGTCCTCTAAGTGATAGCCTACTTCATCTCTTGATTTTCAGTGTGAGTTCGATTTTCCCCCTGGCCTTTGTTCTACTCATCTCTTATTTGATCCTCCCACTCCTCCTGGATTTCCCCTCTCACGACTTATCTCCTTTATTCTCCTTTATCCCGTCTCTATATCTGAGACTATTGGAACCACTTTCACTGGTCTGTCCCTCGAAGCTCCCTCTCCTGAATCCTCTCCTTCCTTCTCTTTCTTCCTGTGAAAACCACAAGGCGTTAATATATGGTTTATCGAATCTCACCTCACACTAAATCATCAATTAACCATCAGATAAGGCTATTACTTTTTAGGTCACGCATACATACACATCAAAATTCCCACACACTCTTACAGGGAAAACAATGGTGAAATAACACGGTATCATACATACATCAATACATTGTATCACATCAGTATATCCAAATATATATTTAATCTCATTGTACTTACAAGATTACAACAACCATTTCAAGATACAATTCAATTAAGCAATGGCAAAATCTATTTGCATGGACAAATGTGCTAGTCGACTATAAAATAACCACATAGCAAATTATAATAATATTAGCTCTTACGACGGCTAGCAAGCAATATGATTCTTTACAAATATGAACTCATTCTTCAAAATATACAAACATATTAACATCACAAAATAATTATTCCTGCTACGATTCTAGTAATAATAATAAGTGTAACTACGATCTACAATTAAATGCAGTCGCATTCAGCAAAGATCAAACAACTAGCTCACTGACCTTTTGGAGGCTACACTTAGAATCCTATTCTAAGGTTTTTCCCCGCCAATGACATATGGCTGAACAGAGTTCCTATCTTCTGGCAACTCTTCCTCTAAAGAACTATAGCGAACTAAAGCTTGCTGGCAGGTCTAAGGATATCATACTTAGCCCAAATCAGGGTCCCGCCCCTATCTCGATTCCGATTGGGTAGCGCTGGGGCCCTGTCCAATCGACTAATTCAACCTGGCTGTCAGTCTGCGTATCAAGACGATAAGGCGCGTCCACTCCTTCTGGCAACTTCTTTGATCTACACAAGCTTCTTCCAGACCCAAGGTGATAATTGCACTTCTGACGGCTTTGGTCAGGCTTCCCATCCTAGCCAGGCAAACTTACGTAAGGGATAGTGTTTAAGAGCCTGCGGTCATGTTTAACAATAAACAGTGGCTTGTCCGAATTACTCAGATTACGCATGTTTCTAATTTAATTTTGGGTCGGGCAAAACGCCACAGACACTAATGTTTCCTTTTGTTCACATGGTGAGCATAATTGTCCAGCTTGGACTTTAATAGGACATTCATCTACAGTTTGCATTGTCAGTGTTAATATAGGATACTAAAGTAAAACATCTGAAATTTAATTTGCATAATTTATCCAAGTGTTAGTACTTTCCATTACTGAAGATTTTTGATGGTTCAGGCCAGAGAAGGTTATATATGATGAGACAGGGCACATAATTTGAGTACCGTAAATTGCCAGGTATCCGAGTGATTGATTTTTAAGTTGTCAACATTCCATGGTGTTTTTGGAATAAAGATACAGATTCCAGTAGAGCTAAGCTTTATGGATTTACCAATTTTAATGATTTGGAATGATAATAAAACTAATTTTAGTATGTCGATAACACATTGGTTTTAGCCAATTCAGGGTCTGTTGTTTGCATAGAGAAATAACCAGTTTCTTATTGTACAAGGAATAATACGGTCTTGAAGCTTGCAAGGTTAACATACACCACTCCTTTGATAACTCATGAATCCGCTTATATAAAGCCGGGTCAGGTGTGGATCCCGTTTTTAAAACCAGAAAATACCCCAAAATGTATCCCTATTTGTTGAACTTGAAGAAAATTGTGATCAAAATATGTATTGGAAACTTTGACATCACTCGTTTTATCGTTGAATACTGTAGATAGGACCTGGAAATTTAATCAACATTATGAAATATCGACTCTTAATAAGAAGACATATTTCTTGTTACGTTTTCTTGCCAAACGTCATTCTTAGTACACCGTAATTAAAGATATTTAAGGAAATATCTATCAATGAAAATGTCTGCCTAGTGGAAGATTTACTAAATAAATACCAATTAAATAATCTTTTTGTCAATTGAAATTTGTGTTCTAGTTCTATCTTTTAGGTTCTTTTAAGTGTAATCATCATAAATGCAGTGTGTCCTCTTGTAAAATGTGTCAGTCTACCATAACAGCTATGTCTGGTACCCAGACTATTTAATAAAACAAAAGTTGTTGTGATGAAAACATATATGTTCCATGTTGGTTTTTTAAACCGGGTGGAATCATGTTATCGATCTTCCTGATGATGGACATTTTGAAAATAAATGTAATTTATACAGAATAACAAACAACTTAATTAGAAAACCTGCTCTTTTGACAATTATTCTCAACGCAATTGTAAAAGGAGGATTCACTCATTAAAGAACCCAGTTCCCCCACCCCCTCGCTCCCTTAACCCCACTGTTTTCTGGATGTCTAGTGGATATTTGGAGCACCCTCGCGTATAGTGCGGTCTATGTTTTTGGACCCCAATGTGTGGAGGTTAACAAGGGAGAGGTTACACATCAAAACCAGCTGTTATACATACATGTCTTATTTAAGGAGAATTGTTCATGAAAGACACATCACATACCGTAATTATTTTAACTTTGATAGTTTAGTAGAAATGATTAATTAGATCCTTGATCAATCCATTTTGATAGGTTTTTCATTGAAGGCCTACTTTATTTTTTGATGGACCAAATTTCTACACTAAATTGAAAACCTTACCGCCCATTTATAATTTTGACCTTTGCATGTTTTCACTTCTTTTTGTAATTTATTGTGCTTATAAGAGGGCTATCACAGCCATTAGACGACCTTTTTTTTTTAATTAAGTAGCGCTTTAAGTGGCTGAGAAGTAAATACAGTAGATGTATACAAATACTTGACGGGTTGGTGACAGCCTTTCAGTCTTGCTGATGGTGTTAAGTGTGTACCACTTTAGATTGTGGTTGAATTATGGATACCTGTAGACACTAGAACAGACAGCAGATTAGATTCTCATAGACAGTAATGTTCATATTTCTCAAGACCAGCAAAACAAGTCTGCATTCCATGCATGAAACTTCAAAGTGCAGACTTTTAAAACAATAAAAACTGTATGCCTCTCAGTTCCTTTTTTGAGAAAATTTCACATGTAGTAGCCCATTATGAAAATCTGGCCCAGTAAAGTCATAGTTTAGATCCTTAATTACCATACTCTAATTACCTACATGGCATCATAAATAAATTTTATGTTCAAGTCTGCTATTGTGTGCATGTAAAATATACTTAAGGTAGGCTTATTCTTAAAAAAATTATTTAGTTGTTTCCAGTAATATTTCACTCAGCTAGTAACCATTGGTTAAAAAAGTATATGTGGTATATTATATTCCTTGGGTTGTGTCACAATATAATGTAAAATTTTGCATTTGGATGATCCATTATAAGCAGTCTTTATTTATATATATATATATATATATATATATATATATATATATATATATATATATATATATATATATATATATGCTCCATGCACTTGCAATTTACTGGTAGATTTTATCATAGCAAATTGCACATACTGTAAAGTACTTGCACATTATGTGATTCCAGATCTTGGTTTGTAAAGTTTGCATTTGGATGCAACTTATATGTGATTCTATGCAGTAATTGCCCATTTGATTGCTGCTCACAGAATTGCTAACCATCAGCTTTAAACCACTAATGTACACTTTATAATTCCACACTGTATTCAAAAACAAAAGTATGCCCTTCAAGAATCTCCTAAAAAAAAGATATCATAAGCCATCAACCTAGAAAAACATGGATGGAAAGTTGATGGATATTCCAAGAAGTATTGAGTTATCCTCAGCACCAATAACAGAAACATTTACAACCATGCTTTATGCCCATTTTATCACATGCATGTGTTGTGTTTATGTCTCCACCGTATGTATGTCAGTCCATCCATAGCAAAATTTTCTTCTGCACAAAAACTTAAGAGTTTTCCTACATCTCTACAGTGTTGCATTTGTGGATAAATGAAGTTGGGTTAAGGCATGAACCTAATGGATTTTGGGGCTAGGAGTTCAGAGTTCAAGACTGCCATATCTTAAAGAACAGAATGGTTCCTGCATAATAACACGAGTTTTTATCCATCCATAACTTACCAGACATTGTTGAAGGCTTGCAAAGGAAGTACCCAATAGATTTTGAGAACACAATGTCAGAGGACAATGTCAGTCTCTGCACAACAAATGCAGTTGACGGTCATCTCCAGTTGCTAAGCTTTATGGATAGCTGGGGGGGGGGAGTAATAACTGTTGGTTTGGGATCAAAAGGTCAAGGGTCAAGGTCACTGACTGAAGCAAGAAAAATGATTTATGCACTGTAACATTTTTTGTGCGGCACAGACTGGGATCAAATTTTGTGTCTTGGCATTAATAAAAGCCTATTAAACATTAAAGGTCACTGAAAGAAGAAAAGTTGTTTCTACACAATAACTTCATCAGCCTTGTGTATAGGTTAGACTTCGGATAAAGAAGAATCCTATGTGTTTTTTGGGGTCAAAGGTTATGGTCATTACTGAAGAAAAGCATGGAAGGGGAATATTCTTTTGGTGTCAAAGATCATGGACATTTGTAGCTTTATAAAAATTGGATTTTGCAGAAAAACGTTTATTTTTGAGTAAGTTTCTTGATGGAGCTTTGCAGATATATCTAACTTTGGGCAGTTAAGAAACAGGTTATGGGGTAAGAGGACTCAGTCATGCTGAATATAAAAAAGAAATTAATTGTATATACACTTTTTAAAAAATATTTCAGTTTGATTTGGTTTTGTGGGTTTAATGCCATTTTTCAGCACAAGGTAGTATCTAGTCAGTGTATTGCATCCAGTGTATTTCATGGAGGGAGAACCCAGGAAGACATAACAAATAGCACCAACTCACAGGATTCACAGGAAGCCACTCTCAGGCTTTCTCACATATCCATATTAGCAGACCTAAAACTTGAACCCATGCAGACAGATGTGAGATTTTCTTGATCTGTGAAAGCCTTTAGGCCATATAGTCATCCAGGGCCCCCACATTAAATTTAGTTGTAAAGTAACTAAGTAGGGAACCATTTTACAGAGGGTGGGCATACACAATGTTGTGTATGGTAATATTGTTACATTGTACATCTACATTAGCATGGAATCTATTCTGGACAAATCAGAGACAGATTCATGTTCAATAAATTAGGGGTGCTTTCAGTTCTCATCATTCTTGCCATCCACAACTTAATTTATTGCATGTTAATATAAGTAAAGCTGAGCAAAAGAAAAGATGTTTATTTACATGATGCTCAATTTCACATGCAAAACTGTGATTTAACAGACAAGTCTGTTACAAAACAACAGTCCCTCCTGATCCATGGAAATTAAACAAATCTGGTTAATTACATTTTATTTTGTTATGTACATGTAGTTGTAAGAAACATGTTACCTTATATAATCACTTATATTTGTCAAGTCAAACTACAAATGACAAAGATCCCGATCTGCAGTAACATAATATGCCTGCAGATCAGGGTCTGTGTTGCATGTTCTACTGATTACTCCTAACATACTGCACATGCCCAGATATGCCCACCCCTTATGTGATAGCAGATCTGGGTCTTTGCAGATTCCTGTTGGGCTCATTTTATAAGCAAGTACAAATGGTATATAATATCCACACTAGAACATAAAATACCTTTTATTTCTACACATACAAAAAGTTTTAAAGTACCATGTTATCACTGCCACTTACAAACGGCCTGTAATATCACAAAGTACTGTATTTACAGTGGTTTTTTTTTTTTTGTTTGTGAAGTAGGAACTAATGCATTTAATTTTCAACCCAGGTAAAACATGATTTGTTGTTTTTTTTTTTTCTTTCTTCAAATGATAGTTGAAGCATTTACATCATTATCTTTATACTTCCACTTGTGTCGGACATCAACACAAAAAACTTAGGTTCTCATTGTGACCGCTCCAGTGGCATAGTGGTTAGAGCGTCCACCTTGTATGCAGGAGGTAGCGGGTTTGAATCCATGCCAAGTTTTACTGAAGACTTGCAAAAATTGGTACATACAGCTGCATCACGAAACACTCAGCTTTAAGAGGTTAGTGTTTTATTCATGGCCCATCATATTTATATGTTATGTTTTGTCTTTGGATCTATGTTTACATTTATTCATGGCCCAGCATACTTACAGGTTGTTTTGTCTTTGGGTCTATATTTACATTTATTCATGGCCCAGCATACTTACAGGTTGTTTTGTCTTTGGATCTATATTTACATTTATTCATACTCACAGATTATGTTTTGTCTTTGGAACTATATTCACATTTATTCATGGCCCATCATACTCACAGATTATGTTTTGTCTTTGGATCTATATTTACATTTATTCATGGCCCATCATACTCACAGATTATGTTTTGTCTTTGGATCTATATTTACATTTATTCATGGCCCATCATACTCACAGGTTATGTTTTGTCTTTGGATCTATATTTACATTTAATCATGGCCCCAGCATACTCACAGGTTATGTTTTGTCTTTGGATCTATATTTACATTTAGTCATGGCCCAGCATACTCACAGGTTATGTTTTGTCTTTGGATCTATATTTACATTTAGTCATGGCCCCAGCATACTCACAGGTTATGTTTTGTCTTTGGATCTATATTTACATTTATTCATACTCACAGATTATGTTTTGTCTTTGGATCTATATTTACATTTATTCATGGCCCAGCATACTCACAGGTTATGTTTTGTCTTTGGATCTATATTTACATTTAGTCATGGCCCCAGCATACTCACAGGTTATGTTTTGTCTTTGGATCTATATTTACATTTATTCATACTCACAGATTATGTTTTGTCTTTGGATCTATATTTACATTTATTCATGGCCCAGCATACTCACAGGTTATGTTTTGTCTTTGGATCTATATTTACATTTAGTCATGGCCCCAGCATACTCACAGGTTATGTTTTGTCTTTGGATCTATATTTACATTTATTCATACTCACAGATTATGTTTTGTCTTTGGATCTATATTTACATTTATTCATGGCCCATCATACTCACAGGTTATGTTTTGTCTTTGGATCTATATTTACATTTATTCATGGCCCATCATACTTACAGGTTATGTTTTGTCTTTGGATCTATATTTACATTTATTCATAGCCCATCATACTCACAGGTTATGTTTTGTCTTTGGATCTATATTTACATTTATTCATGGCCCATCATACTCACAGGTTATGTTTTGTCTTTGGATCTATATTTACATTTATTCATGGCCCAGCATACTCGCATTGATCTGCCATCGCATCTTGTACTGGTACATAATGTCTTGATTGTTTGTTCTGCAGCATCAATCAGTGATTACAGCTGCATAGTAAACAGTGTTAATATTATGTTGAATACTGTATGCATCTTGACTCTTGGTTCCAGTTGTTTAATGCTACTAGCAAGAAAAAGAGAAATTTGCCCAGAGGAAAATTATGCTTAATTGTATTGTTATAAACTGTCATGGTAGTGATTGCCTTAGGCACTTTCTATAAGTAGAGAAAATAGTTTTGGTCACAAGCATACTACCATACATACCTGCTTATAAGTTTGGTCCAATGGCAGACAGTGAAGACCCTGATCTGTCATCACTCAATGCACATGCAGAACAGTGTCTGTGCTGTTCTGCTGGTGACTCCTAACACAGTGATCAGACTCATTATATGCCGTAGATAAAAGAATTTGCATTTGGCAGTTGGACTTGTTAGTGAGTGCCAGGTATGTTGCATTAAAAAAAATATATCATGTACAGAGGTCAGATTGAAAGTAATTCTGTCATACTGAATTCCATCAGCCCTGAACCTGAAGGTAATATATGTATTCATTCAACAATAACAACAAAATAGAAAGAAAAACATGACTAGGATTACAAATGACCATATTGAAAATAAACTCCTACTTTGATGATTAGGTTAATGGGATATGGTTGGACAAAACAGTTGTCTTTGATTAATGATGTTTGGTTGCAAAGTGAGAAATAATAGAAATGTATTTGTTAAGAGAAATACTTGTATGACAGCTGATGGGCTGTCACCAGGGTTCAAAAAAAAGAAGATTTTCAAAAAGTATTTGAAACATACATGTAGTTTAAACTAGCCAGGAGCTAAGGTAATATAATGTCTATAATGTGGCTTTCTTACACTGTTCTTTCTTGAAAAGTATGATAATAAAATCTTCAGATAGTTTTTAAATTGCAACTTATGTAACAAGACAAAGGCCAAATGGTAAATCGAGTTTATTATATTTTTTGTTTGTTTCATCAGTCTCTCATCTCTGTTCAAGTCTCAGTCAGTGTATGTTAGTAAGGCTTGTCATTCGCTTCCCTTAGGTTGGTGGTTCTTACACGGGTTTTCTGGGGTTCATGCTCCACTATTTATACTGACCACCATGTATAGCCAATCATGCACTGAAAATGGAGTTAAACATAAGACAACAACAACAATCATCCATCTGCTATCCATTGTCTGTCATACGCAAATGTTTGTTATTGCTTAACTTTTCCTAACTTACTAAGAGGAAAGTCATGAGGTGTAGCTGAACCCATTGAAAATGATGCCCAACAATCATTTGATTTGGCCACCATTTGCAGTCATATTTAAATGTGGTTTTTCATAAATTCTTATTGTTGATGGAACTAGAGCTCTTTGTAAACAGTTCCAGCACATCTCTTGGACTTTACAATAACACTCTTGGACCTTTATTATTCTAGACCCTGAATAATTATCCCAAGACCTTTAATTTTCGGAAATTGGCTCCTGAACCACTGAACTAATTTCAAAGATGGCTGAGAGCATTCTGACAGAGTCTGCAAATTTTATTCCTTTCTTTTATTTGCATAAATTTAGCTTTGGGCATTAGATAAAAGCAAATTGCTTCAAAATTTAAAAACATTCAGCCCAAAATTATCTGTGTTTTCCTTAGGCTTCTGGGAAGAGGGAGTACAATACACATCTGCCAGTTGATTATGTGACAGCAGATTAAAGGTTGTAACATAGATAACTGTCAGTTATTATATGACAGCAGGTTACAATTTGTAACATAGGTAACTGTCAGTTGATTAAGTGACAAAAGATTGCAGTTTGTAACATATTTAACTGTAGGTTGATTAAATGTCAGCAGATTACAATTTGTAATATAGGTAATGGGAGGTTGATTATGTGACAGCAGATTACAATTTGTAACACAGGTAATGGCAAGTTGATTATGTGACAGCAGATTACAGTGTAACATAGGTAATGTTTATGGATTACAGTGTGATGCAATTTGGCATGCAGTATATAATACAGATAACTATCTTAGAAAGTTTCCATGCATAGATTTTGGTGTTCTGCAGTTTGGTGGACATATAGTATTTAATACAGGTAACTGTTGTAGAGACTTTCTGTATATGGATTACAATGTTTTGCAGTTTGGTGTTCAGTAAGTAATACATGTACCAGCAACTGTCGCATGTAGTTACTGTGTATTAATGACAGTAAGTAACTGTCATAGACATTATTCTGAATAAATCAGATGACTAATCCTGTGGGTTGATCTGACATACACTGATTAATGTTCATGCTTTGGTAACCTTTGGAATTCCCAGTCAAGCATATTTGTTCATCTCCTATTCGATTAAGCATTGGAAATTTTTTTTGGGGAAAGTTAATGTTTGCAGTGATATTTTAGTTTTTGTTTGTATTGATACTATTTTCAATTGGTCGATTATCACTTTAAGAAATTTGAAAGCTGTGATTTAGTTTGCATGGTCAACATAATATCAACTCTTTTGGTGTCCATCAGCTGTCCACCTTGGACTGTGGAGATGGAATTTTTATCAGATTGTCTTACGTGGCCCCGAGTGGCTGAGTGATCTAAAGCGCTCTCCATTATTGATCACTGCCATCTCACCTCTGTCTGCATGGGTTCGAGTCTCAGATTTGGCCAATGTGGGTATGTGTAAAAACTTGCCAATAGCTTCTTGTGTGTTGGTGGTTCTTTCCAGTGGGTTTCCCGGGTTCATCCTCCACCATTAATACTGGCCACCATGTATGGCCTATCATGCAGAAAAATGGCGTTGAACACTACTACAACAACATCAGATTTTCTTAGACTCATAGTGTGTATTGGAAAGTTAAATTCACAATGTCAGTTAGAAAAAATTTGCAAAAGTGAACAGTTGAAACTTTAAGGGCCATCAAACATTATTTAATGAAGACTTTCAATGGCTGGTTAAGATAAAAGAGTGAGTGAGTGAATACTGAGCACCAAGCAAGGTAGTTGTTAGTACCATTTTTGTTAGTCTTTTGTATGACTCGGCCAGGGATTGAACCCATGACCTCCTGCATCTGAGGCAGATGCTTTAACCACTAGACCACCGGAGTGGTGGATGGGATTTAGAAGAAGTGTGGTGGGGTTTTTTTTCCCAGTGTGGAAAGGTCAAGGTCTCATTGACTACAAAAATAAAAGTGGTTTCTGCACAATTGCATTGGTTTTTCATAGCATATCTGAAACAAACTTTTATGAATATCTAGCACTTTGGGATAAAGAAGAAGTGTATCAATTTTGAGGTTAAAGGCCAAGGTCACTATGACTGAAGGAAGAAAGTGGTTTCTGTACACAAATTTCAGTTATCTAAAATGGGGTAGGCATATAATGTGTAGCTGATGGTACTCTTTTTCTGACTAGAGGTTCATCATGGGAATCGGATATGGATCGGATGCGGAAGGGGTGTGGGTATATTTACATGAGCTAATTGCTTACCATTCATTTAGTCTAAATAGTGCAGTGTGTGTCGGTGTATCTGTGTCTGTGTAACTTGTATTTCAAGGACTTTTATCCCTTTTTTTTCTTTTTGATTTTGGATTCCTAAGCTTATGTGGCCAGGTTGGTGCTGATGTTGTCATTAAACCCATTGCATATAAATATATACATTCATTCATGGCTGTAGCTAGGAAACATTATATCCCTGTATCTCTGCTGCTGAAGTTTACAATAATATGTACCATATATACTCGCTAATAAGTTGAATCTAACTGCTGACCGGACTGGTCCACATCTGCTGGTATAGTATGTACCTGGGTTTATACAGTTTGTTGGGAATAATCAATAGAACAAACAACATTGACCCTGATATGCTGACACATTCAATTGTAGATCAGGGTCTGTGTTCTTTTGCAAATGGACCCTTTTTATATTCAAGTATGTACCTTGTTTAATTTCACATTGTTTAAATTTAGGGACCCAGAGTGGCCGAGTTGTCTAAAGTGCTCTCCATTACGGATCACTGCCATCTCACCTCTGCCTGTGTGGGTTCAAGTCTAAGATTCGGCCAATGTGGGTATGTGAGAAAGCTAGAGTAGCTTCTTGTGGGTCGGTGGTTCTTTCCGAGGGTTTTCCCAGGTTCTTCCTCCACCGTTAATTCTGGCACCCATTATAGCCTATCGTGTGCTGATAAAATGGCGTTAAACCCTACAACAACATTGTTTAAATTTGAGGAAACAAAATTAAGTAATTCCTGTCATGACATTTAAACATGTAAGTTTGAGAGGAGTTACTCTACTTTCTATATACTATATGCTATGTAAGTGTTACCTTTTATCCAATTAATACCAGCTGTTTTATTTACATGTAGTGGCATATATTAGAGATAGACCAATATGTATGGTTAATGTAGGTGACTCAGAATTTCAATTTCCTGAGATAGAGGTTTAGGTTATTACCTACACCTGTAAATTTTATCAGTGGTTGTTAAATCTCCCTTTGAAAAAATGTGAACAATTTGTGGTGCTTGAACTTTCCTTAGATATAGGGATACAACTAAATATACTTTGTTATAAGACAGTTTATACTACAAACAACAAAGATCCTGATCTGCCATAACATAATGTGCCTTCGGATTAGGGTCTGAGTTGTTGGTTCTACTGATTATTCCAATCAAACTGCACAGATCCAGGTCTACCAGTGCATTATGCAATGTCAGATCTGGGTCTGTACAGTTTGACTTGACTTATAAGTGAGTATAGCTGGTGTGCATGTATTGGGTTTAATAGCAGTATAATGCTGATTAAGTTCCAACAATGTAAAGGTAAATATTACTAGGGAAAAAAACACGAGGAAGATAAATCCTTGCCTTAAAAAAAAGTAAAAATGTGACCATGAAAGATAAAATCTAAAAACGTTAGAATTCCTTATATGTATAGAAATTAGAAACCTTTCAAAATAAAGGAAGAAAAAAAATAATACAAAATCTTTCCTGGGGAAAAATGTTGACAATTTTTTATTCTTACCTAAGCATTGAGTACAAGTAGGATAACAAATTCATTCTTTCCAGTTTTTACCACATGGTGTTTGCAGAATTATTAGTCATTCTGGTTTTGTGTCTCTGTTCATTTATGTATGTGATCAAAAGATTGTTTTTTGTCATTACAGTAATAAGGACATAAACAAAATTGTAACCTGCTGGTGGACACCTTTAGATAAAGGACTCCTGTTTATATAGGACATTAGTCATGAGCTTTATCTCTTAATTTCATTTGAACATATAACTATATAAAGACCTCCATCCACAAAGGAATACATTTCCTTGAGTTTTCTTTTCAGCAAACATCTTTGTATATATACACTTTTTTTCTCTCTCACTTTTTCACGCAAATTTGATGGTGCTTTTAACACACACACACACACACACACACACACACACACACTCACAATTGTATTTAATCTTTATGATTTTTACAAATCAGTGCACTTACAGAAAAACAATTCTGAAGATAACCAAATATGACCAAAACAAATTTATCACAAAGGAATCACCATATTTTTGCTGCTCACTCATCTTGTCTGAATAATTTCTAGTCATGAACTAGAATTTGGAGAGGTTCAAAATAATTTACTTTTAATGCATTATTGAGAATCAAGTCATATTATGCTTGCTTTCCGGTGTAGAGACTGAGGCTCACAGGCTTTGTTTACCATTAGAGTAAAATAAATCTGTACTTGTACTTGGCTAGATCTTTATGCATGCTTATTTCAGTTGGCAGAATATCTTTATAACCGGAACATGAGAAACACCATAACTGCAATCAGTATTCTTGCTTTGTATAATAAAGCACGAAAGCATTGGTGTTTTTTATTTGCAAGCTAGGATATAATTCAGGCTATTATGCATAGTGCTTTTGATCATCATTTGATATGCTAGATAAATCAGTACACATCAATGAGATTAATTTTGCAAAGGTATCGTTGAGAAAAATGATAAATTTCACGTGTGCACAAATTAATTGTACCGTAAGAAAAGTTAATATTATTGAATTGTTATTGAATACATTAATAGGGATACGTGTTCCTCTGTTTTTATTTGCTCCATTATGCTTTCAGATAATTCGATGACTCGGAAGGATCCAGCTGTGCATCATAATGGGAATGGATATTACAACTCCGCGTTGTCCATTCAGGACACCACAGGAAATACACCTGCGACTGCTATAGGTGTTTCTCGGAGCAAATCATTTTATGCTGGCATGGCTGCAAGTCGCCAAAATCCAGTGGCCCCTGGTTCCCCATCCCTAGTCCTTGGTGAATCTTTCCGGCACCATAGGAGCACAGTATCTCTAGGGATCCAGCCTAAGTCTGCCACTGCAATGAGAGCAACAACTGGGTTTAGCTTTAAAAAGTCTCCTAAGGTCCCAAAGGTTCCTCGACCCAATCGGGCATTCTTGATGTTTCACAGTGTCAAAAAGGGAATCAGGTAGATTGGATACAGAGCCATATCTACATTGATGTGGTTGATATTTGTAAATGGAATGGGATATTTGTAAATGGAATGAGTTATTTGAATGGAATGGGATATTTGTAAATGGAATGAGATATTTGTAATGGAATGGGATATTTGTACATGGAATGAAACATGTTTAATGGAATTGGATATTTGTAATGGTATGGGATATTTATTAAATAATTAGGTATTTGTAATGAAATGGGATACTTGTAATGGAATGGGATATTTTTAATGGATTGAGATATTTGTAATGGAATTGGATATTTATAATGGAATGAGATACTTGGAATGTTATCTTTGTAGTGGAATGGGATATTTGTAATGGAATGTTATCTTTGTAATGGAATGAGATATTTGTAATGGAATGTTATCTTTATAATGGAATGAGATATTTGTAATGGAATGGGATATTTGTAATGGAATGAGATTTTTGTAATGGAATGGGATATTTGTAATGGAATAGGTTATTTATAACGGAATTAGGTATTTTGAATGAAATGGGATACTTGGAATAGGATATTCGTAATGGATTGAGATATTTGTAATGGAATTGGATATTTATAATAGAATGAGATACTTGGAATGTTATCTTTGTAATGGAATGAGATATTTCAAATGGAATGAGATTTTTTTAATGGAATGAGATATTTTAAATGGAATGATATATTTGTAATGGAATGAGATATTTGTAATGAAACAGAATATTTGTAATGAAATGGTTAATGGTATGCGATATTTGTAATGGAATGAGGTTTTTTTTTGTGTATAGTCAATTATCCTGTTGAAATTTGAAAGAGCTATCTGTTACTTGATACATGTTTAAATTTAGTCTGATCAGCTAGAAATGATGCAGATTAGAGATGCAGGTAATGTCCATCTGTTAATTAGCCAATATGACCATCCATCTGTCATAAATATTTTAATTTGTCTTTGCGATGACAAATTAACAATCTCTTTTGATTGAGACTAAAGCAGGACACATTTCATATAAAACATTATAGATTTATATATTTTTTTGTCACTGACAATGTAAAAAAAGGTATAATTGAAACCATTTGTCCATCCATATGGTCAGGTTTCAGTTTTTCATTTAATATAAATTTTTCAATCAGCACAGTATGCTGTTCATCATACAGAAAGATGGTAGCAGCACATTTGTGTTCTGTAACATTTCTAGTTTTGTACTGCTATTGGAAGACCATGCATTAACATTATGTGGAGTTGTTTTTTTTAAGACAATAGTAAAATCTATCCAATAGCCCTTATAAGGATAGAAAAACAATTGTGTGATGTTCTCAGTTTAAGCATAAGAGCAGTGTGTGTGTGTGTGTGTGTGTGTGTGTGTGTGTGTGTGTGTGTGTGTGGTTTTTAACATAGCTTTACAAAAATTTCATATCACAATGATGTCCACATTGTGATGTCTATCCCTGGGGCATCATGCTGTCCTCCATACTGGTTTACCAAGTTTTGTTTATGGCTTGCACTTTGAGGTAAGAAAGAAGCTTATTGATCTTTGGGGTCACACTGGATAGAGGAAGAAAAATTGTTTCTGCAATAATAATACATGTTCTAAATCTTTTGTCTTTAAGGTGAAAACAAAATTTTGCATTTGAGGTGTGGCCATGAAATCTTTTGAATTTGGTCATAAAAAGATGTAGTTCATTGGCAACATTTGTGACCTCACTGACAGGAAAAGGATAAAATTCAATGAGTTTGCATGTTGTTGTTAATAGTATGATAATGAAATTCTTTAAATATCACTGTTTATAGCTCACTTTTCCTGGTTAGATGCTAGAAATAACTTCCATTATTTTACCTATTCAGGGAGTTCATTGAGGCCACAAAAGTTGATATTACACAGCTTCAGTTTCGTGATGTAGACAGCACTGCAACATCCACTTCACAGGTATGTTACACAAGTAATTGGAGAGGTCTCAAAGCTAATGACGCTTTTCATTGCTTCACTGCTCTTAGATCATGTTCTTTACTAAACAAGATAAACGAATTAGTTTCTTACATACAAAATCTACAACTCTTGAGACCAGACCCATGTTTACTAAACAAGACATATGAAAGGTTTTCATAATTTATTATAGCACTTTTGTTGTTTTTATTGATTTGCCAAAAGATGGAGCACACAGTGTTATGACATCCATCCATCCACCCATCCATCCACCCATCCATCCATCCACCCACCCATCCACCCATTTATCCATCCATCCATCCATCCATCCATCCATCCATCCACATACATGCATGCATGTATTCATACATACATTCCTGTGTATGTACGTACGTTAGTCATACATACATACATACATACATACATACATACATACATACACACACACACACACACACACACACACACACACACATATATATATATATATATATATATATATATATATATATATATACACACACACACAAGTAAGTGAATGTATGCATATGTACATATGTATGTTGTACACACACAAACACACACACAAATCTTTATACACACGTTATCTTTTTCATTTCCAAATAATAAGTTTAGTTTTACAACATCTGCATTTGCTAGACAGTAAAAGGCTTGCATTATGGGTAAGGAAGAAAGTGATTTATTTGTAGGATTCACTTGTTGATAGCACATTATGTGGCTAAGTAACCTTCCAGTTTATGGAGGAACACTCCAACAGTAACATTAAGTGCATTTGGTAAATTCAGCTGTGCAACAGTTAGTGTATTACTGCTATTAAAATGTAGTTGGGCACAGGTAAGCAATTTTAATTAGGTAATACTTACCTACATAAATTCCATTCTTCCACCACACTCTGACAATCCTCTTTTCTGGATCCAAGTCAAATGTGGAAGATATCCAAATATTGTAAATGACAAGGGAATCAGACTTGGATACTGTGGTATTTTTCTCTGGCCAATCAATTGCTATTTGATAGAGGGACTATTTAATATGGACTTTGGACTTGGCAGCTTGAATAAGGGTAGCAATGAAATCACAGTAGTAACAGGAAGGTACTACATAATTAAAATTAATTTTACCCCCCCCCCCCCTCCAAGTACATTCTGCACACAAATTTCAGTTCTCAGCCATATTCCTTCACAAAAGTTTGTGGATGGCCTAAACTTTGGGTAACAAAGAAGCCTGATAATTTTTGGTCAAGAGATCATGATCTTTGTAAGTTAAGAAAAAAAGAAAGTAGCAAAATAATTTAGTTTTATATCATATAAGATGGTCTGAGTTGGTGATAGCTTGTGCACAAGGTAAGGGAAGGGTCTATTATTTTTATCAACAGGTCAACAATCTGGATCATTGCACCTCAAAGGAACATGGGTTTGTACCATGAATTTGTTCTAGAGTAGGTTCTTTGACCAGACTTTTTGGGATGGCTTGCATTTTATGTAAGAAGGAAACCTATCGATTTGGGTTTTTTAAGTTTAATGATCAAGTTATTGGTAAGTTTTGAAAGAAAATAATGATATTTTTGAACCGTAAGTTTAGCTCAAGATTGCATACTATGGCAAAGGTCATTGATAATGCTTGATCAGCAATCTCCTGAGCCAGTTATGTCAATCTTCGTTCAACTCACTAATCATTGGGTAAACATATAATCTAATGTTCTTGGCACTACTGATAGCGTCACAGGTCATGGACATAATTGGTTTTTGTCCATCCTTTCAGCCAGCCAGCCATTGTTAGAGGAGAGCCATGAAAGTTTGCATACACGTTAATCCATGGTTGAGTTGGTCCTAAATGAAAATGATGTATCACAGATAGCCAATATCTTCATTCCCGGAGCCATCTTTAAAATCTTCCTGTTGCTGTTCCTGATTAGATGGTTATATTAAAATAGGGATTTTCCTGAAAGCCGTCTTATGATGTCTTGTTGCTCAGAGACAAAAAAAATGGTGCTGATGTCAAAATGGCCAATATGGCAGCCATCTTGAAAGTATTGTTTTTACTGCTTCTTCACAGCATAAAGTTTATTGACATAGAACTTTTACCAGATGATGTTTTCATGATGTATAGTTGGTCTAAATAATAATGCCACTCACACATATGGAATGGCTGCCATTGCTGCCTTCTTGAAAAATGTGTTAACAGTACTTGTGATTTGATGATCATAACAAAATAGAGTTTTAACTATAAGACTTATTATTATATGAAGTTGACCCTAAATATAATGGTGCCAATCTAATATCGAATATGGCCATCATGACAGCCATCTTGAAAATCATTTTATTGCTACTCCTCCTGTACAGAAAGTCATATTAACATGGGATTGTCACCAAAAGACTTCTTATGATATCTAGTTGGTCCTAATTGAAAATGGCACAGATCTGATGTCTAATATGGCCACTACACTAGCCAGCTTGAAAATCTTGTTGTTATTTTTACTCTTTTGGAATGAATGGTCCTTTCAAAATGGCATTTTGACTAAAAGACTTTTGCATGATATCTATAGTTGGTCTTAAAGAGAAATGGTGCAGATCTAATATCAGATATGGTCATCACATCCAAGATCACATATGATATCTTGTTGGTCGTAAATGTAATTTGTGCTGATCTGGGGCCATCTTGAAAATCTTGTTATTGCTGCTGCTCCTGAATGAAAAGTCATATCAGATGGTATTTTTCACTGACAGTTTGTATCTTGACTAGTTGGTTCTAAATGAAAATAGTCCCACTCCTACATCCAGTATACCCACTATATCAGCTAGTTTAAAAATCTTATCACTACTTCTTGTGAATGAATGATCACATCAGCATGAGGTTTTCACTGAAAGACTTTGATATTCATGGTGTATATGTGATATCCAGCATAACCATCATGACACACATCTTGAAAATTGTGTTGTTACTCCACCAGAATGGAAGGTCATATCAGCTTGGGATTTTCACCAGAAGACCTCTTGTAATGTGTTGTTCCTAAATTGAAATGGTGCTGATCTGACATCCAGTATGACATGATGGTGGCCATCTGGAAAATCTTGTTATTGCTACTCTTCTAAAGTGGAGCAATATATTGACATTGTGTTTTCATAAGAAGAGTTCAAATCATTAGTTGGTCCTAAATAAAAATGATGAAAATTGACCCTCAATATGGCCACTTTTATGGCCATTTTGAAACATGTGATTTCTATTTCACCCCCAATGGATGTTTATACCAGTGATACCCAGTAGGTCCAAAATGAAAATAATGCAAATCCTGAATCCTGTATGGTTGCCACAACAGCAGTTTTGGAAATCCTGATGTTTATTACTTCCCTTGAATAGATAGTCATACAGACATGGGGTTTCATGAATGAATTTAAATGATGTCTACTTGACCCCAAATGAAACTGTTGCTAACATGACATCTAGTTTAATCCTACCACAACAGATAATTTCAAACTCATTATTGCTCATAACTTGTAACGTTTACATGATCTAAAGATTTAAATTCACGAAGGACAAGTAAGGTAATGGTATGATCCTTTGTCCAGTTTGTCTTCAGTTGTATGCCTGTATCTTCCATTGAACATTTGCTAGTTACAAGTTACAATTAAAAACTGTCAAGTTGGACATGATTATTGGGGGGGGGGGGCATTATAAACATTATAGAAACAAATCAGTTATTTGTTTATGCAATATCCTGCTACCATATATTATGACACTTCTAAAAATAGTACAACAGCTTAAACAATCAGCAGAATTCAACCCATTTTGAATGACAGCATCCTGACATCCAATCCTTTCAGTTTATTTAAATGATGAAAAGTGACCATCCAATATGACTGACTGCCTTTGCTATAAATAGAAAAACCTTTAAATAAAATCTTTTGCAAAAATCACCAAACAAATTTTGAAGTTTATTAGAAAACATCATTGTATAAAGGACTTTATCATTTATACACATGATACTGATGTGGCCTTCATTACTAAAATGAGAAGAAATAAACCTTCAAGTTACTTCTTTTAAAAATCTTCTCAACTGACTTTGACTTGACAGCAAGCATCATCAGGAACTGTTGAGCTGAACTCTACCAGATTTGATAGAAAGTATTCTGGCATTAAATTGTTTCACATTGTTATAAATAATGCCAATCAGCCATCAAACATCACTGCCACTACCGAAAACAGAAAATGCATCAAATGACTTCTTGAAAACGGCTCAACATAATTTGACCAAATGTGTGGGAAACCTCCTGGCATGAAAGGCATTTAAGTTCTGCTCATGATGCCAAACTGTAATCAAATATGGCTACTGTTGCAAAAAAAAACAACCCAGAAAAGCCTGTTAGCTTCTTAAAGAACCACCCAACTCCGAACAAAACTTGACTGATTGACTGAAAATAGCTTAAAGTATTTTAAAATTTTGCCTAATTTGGTCAGTCCACTATTGGATATGTTTATTTTAACTAAAAATGTAGAAATCTTTTACATGCCTTTATTTAAAACAAAGCTCAATATAATTTAAGCAACTTGTGACAAAGCATTGTGGCATGGAGTCCCTCAGTATTTGGCAGTTGATGCAGATGTATCATCCAGTATGGATGAAGAAGTGAAAAACTATATAAACCTTGATATTGTTAATTTAATGACATATGAAGTCAACAGAATTGAAAGAAATTCTATATAAACAATCACTTACCCAGACTTCTTCACCAATGGATTATGCATTTGGCAATTAAACAGACATCAAGCACGAGTCATGTGAGGCCAGCTTGGGCCTCTTGTTTCATTATTGCGTTTAAGTGAAGTACTTAGATTTAAGAGATTAGTTCAGGACTGTGTACCTTGACTCAAGGTAAGAGACATTGCTGCTTATTGGACAGTAATCTTGAGTCATCTATATCCGACTAGTTCCTACAATAAACATGGAGCAATAATATAATGCACCAATCATGGCACTCTTGTTAGAATTGAATTAAAACAAATATTCAATTCTTTTATATTTTTATTTATTGTCAGTCAAGAAGTTCTAAGTTACTGTGGTAAGTATCCCCAAAACAATCAATCAAACTGGTAGCTCAACATGGTAGTGCTTTTTTTCTTGCACAGGGCAAACTTTTGGAAACAGATAAGGTAATAATTGACAAGTTTTAGTAGTGTTAGAGAGCACTCCATCAAAGGTTGATCATTGTGTCCAGACTCAAAAACGTTGACACATGGTAGAGCAATCTTGCATTGGCATTATTCAAATATACTTTTATAGTTAAATCCAAAATTTGCTAGTCTTTTGGGGAATAAAAATATTGAATCCAAAATTTGCGCCATTTGTGGAATCCAAATATTGAATCCAAAATTTGTTAAGTCATTTGTGGAATCCAAATATTGAAATCCAAAAGTTGTTAGTTATTTGTGGAATCAAGATATTGATATCCAAGTTTATAATCATTTGTGGAATCAAAATCTTGTGTTCTACACAATTTTATATGTTGTATAGAAACATTTGGACCCGATATCATTTTTTTAGCAAAACATAACAGTAAATAGATTCAATGACTGCCTGTATATAGAATCATAGTTATCCTGGTCTGTGGTCAACTTTTCATGGAGTTACTATTATGCTTTGCATGCTGTTAATGTTATTGAAAGTCTCAGGCATTCCGTATACAGTAGAACCATTTTGGGGAGACAACCCCTTCTGCAGCATTATTTGATAGCCTCACAAGAGAGGTTTTCTTTTATTTAATACAATGTACCATTGCTCTTTAAAACAGATTAAGATTAGTTTGTGCATTCATTATCAGGGATTTCAACACTGGTGATTTTATTAAAGTTGTTCTTTCTATACAGGTTTTACTAGTCAATGCCTGTTAGGCTTACGCATCTAATGATATGCTATGTTGTGTGATAAAATACAGTGAATCCACTTCAGCTTGCAAGGTATCCATTTCATTGGATTAAATGGTTGATGCAGACAATAAATTTAATGACCCAGTAGTGGAAAAAATGATGTATAAAGAAAATATGAAACATTTTCCCACACTGTCATATCTAGAAATTAGTACATTTAAAATTGATACCTATTGATATAAATGAATTCTTGTTGTATTGTTTATTTTCAGACTTAGAGAAAATGCCTTGAGTTCTCTTTGTCATATTTAGTCCATTTATAATGTCAAAGTGATAGAAATCCATTTAGGGCAAATTTCTTCACTAAGATGATACATGTGAATACATGTATGTGGGGAAGAAATGTTCCGAACAGTGGCTGAAAGCCAAACACTTTCCTTTAAGCATGAGCAGATTTATTGTTTTGTGTAGAGCACCATAATTTTGCAAAGTAGAAAGCCATTATTTGATATGATGTACATGATATGGATTGCTGTATATATTTGATTTTAAAGATCAAGGTACTGCTTGCTTATGCAAAAAAAAATTACGTAGCATTTGATTTGATATGGCTTGCATCAGTATTGAAATGGGGCAGGTAAGATTTGTAATTAATTAACTATGAATGCTTTAAAACTGAATGGAAAATATGTGGAATTAGTACATGCTGGACTCTAATACTTGGGTGAAATTACTTCTCCTTCCATCCAAAATATGTCAAAACAGTATAGAAAAGTGAGTGTAGAAACATTAAAATGTACATTATTCAAAATAGGGACACTAGTCTTAACCCATCACTGCCATCTCACCTCTGTCCATTTTGGGTTCAAGTCTCAGGCTTGGCAGGTATGGATATGTGACAAAGCTTCCAATAGCTTCCTATGGGTAGGTGTTTTTTACTGGGGTTTTCCCAGGTTCGTCCTCTGCCATTTATACTTTCCGACAAGAATAACCTATCTTGTGTTAAGAAATGGCATTAAACCCCCAAACAACAACAATATTTAAAATAGGCACTTTAAACTTCTACCTTTGCACATGTTGATATCAGTTGTTTTCAATACTTCTGAAAAACAATTAAAACTTTATAAATCTGTTTGAATATTTCTATTTTTGCTTCACAACAGTTGTTGTTTGGCAGCTATGACAAGCTCAAAAATAGTTATAATAAAACAATAGAAAAATCAGTAACTGTTTTCCGAATCAGAGCCATTTTGCATTTTTTAAAAATGAAATATTGGGTAAAATGAATAGTTTTGTTACTAATTGGCGTGGTTAGGAACACAGAGTCATTGTTTCTTTTGACTGGACTACAAAAATTCAGTTTTTCAATTTATTTTAATTTCATGGATCATATGTAAAGTTCTGGAATGATTTCCATATTAGCAGTGTCTTTTTTGGCATTTATGATTTCCATATTAGCAGTGTCAATTTTTGGCATTTATGATTGCCAGATTAGGGTCAGCATTTAGCGGTATAGCAACAAATATTAGTTGTTTCACCCTTCCACTTTTAAGGAAATATTGACACAATATTGATGTTCTACATGGATTATTATTGCATTATATTTATGAGGAAAAGAAACAGGTAGGTGGAAATGGCCTGAAATCAAAGCAAGCAAAGTGAAATTCATTTTTTTTGTGGGTGTGTTAGGTAAAATGATAGACACAAGTGATGCTTTTTTTTCTCACTTGATTAACCCTCTATTATGGACTTTGTCATACCTCTTTAATTAGTTTTTAATATATTTTATTTAGTTTTATTTATATTTATTTATTTATATATGATTTACAAATGTTTTGTTGAAAATGTTACCACATATTAGTGTCAGAAAGTAACTAGTAGTCATAGACTTTTACATTATATAAATAATTAAAAAGTTACATGAAAGTTTGATCTCAACAAAGCTTTAAAAATTTTAGTTTTTCACCTTCAGATTTTCATTATTAATTGATGTAATGACCAATTTTTTAACATTATGGAGTTTGATTGATCAAAATGTTTTTATCATGTATTGTTATTTACAGTGTACTGAAAATATTTTATAAAGTAAATTTAGCAAAGGTATGACTTACTATTAAAAGTTGCAAATTACATTAAAATTAAAATTGTTGGGCACTAAATGCTGTTTTTTGATGATAAAATGAGTGATATAACAAGCTTTAATTCACCAGTTTTTATGATGATTTTATTCATGTTAAACATATGTTTATTTATTGGCCATAAAAAAAAGAGATCCAAACGCACACCTGTTGTAAGTGGGTCCATGAGTTACCCAGGCACTCTGTAATGAGGAGGTTGTGGGTTCGATCCCCGGCCAAGTCATACCAAAGACTTACAAAAAATGGTACTTAAATGGTTTGTGTCAGGATAATGTGACTGGGTGGGACATCATGTTACGTGTCTGCGGCATGATGCCCCAGTGCTAGACATAACTATAAACTGCCTCACTGCAGACATCTTAGCGATATGACTGAAAAATTGTTAAAACTACATTAAAAATCATAATTAAACAAAATCCTTCAGAGAACTCATAAAGCAGAGCTTTTTTCTTTCATAGATTCCTTGGTAGTCACAAAGAATTAATGTTGTAGGTTTTTAAAGGTGCTTGTCCTCCAGAGCTTTTACTAGTCCGCTAAACTATGGCTTGCATTACAGCATCGCTGTATATGATTCAGAATTATGACTTGCTTACAATGCTTGCCTCTAAGGGAAAGAAATAATCATTCAACTGAATCTTGTAAACCTACAAGACTGTACCTACTCCTTACATTTATAGTTTATTAGTTATAGGAATGGATACCAAATGCTTACAACCAAAATCATTGAATTTACTAATCTATTGGTGAATTTGCAAACAGTGGACTATTTAACAGGTGTTAATTTTGAGCTCTGTAAAGTTCAAATGTGGCTTCATAACAGTACGCCCAGATTTTAAAATGGGCAAATTGACTGAGTAATCAAGCATTTCATATATTAGAGCTTTGGACATAGTTGTGTTGCTTTTTAGCAATATTTATTAAGTAAATATTTTTGAAAAAAATCTCTGAAAATAAAATTCATTGAACTTGCAAAGTATAAGTAATTGGGTTAAGATATTTATATTGTGGTTTTGAAATGTCCCCATGAAAATTGTATGTTTTCCATGGCAGCTTATTCTGAATGCTTATAATTCCTGTATTTTGTTTCTGCAGATTGCAGTCTGAAACAAGATTGTCTGCCCCTGTCTGTTGGACAGGGTGGCACATTTATTGATATACTGCTTTTTTGTGTGCACATGTTCACATGTTTGCATGCATGTATACATGTACCTATATATGTTTAAACGAGGTCATACATTCTGTCAGTCTAATTTGAGTGGTTTTGATCATACAGTGTATTGTATTACAGTTTATGTATGCCATGCATGCCAGCTAGGACATTTGTATCCTTTGCGCACATTTAGTTCTTTGGTTTAAGACTAGGCTACACTATTTTAAAAATTTTATGAAGAAAATTAGAATTTCAAGCTACTATTTACTCGGACCTATGGACAGCATTCACAGCTGATTTTCAGATTGATTTCTTGATCTCCATTCATTGCTTGCTGGCAGAATCCAACAACAAAGAGCTTAACTCAGAAATCGGGGCCTCAAGTGGCCGAGTGGTCTTAAACACTCTCCGTTACTGATCACTGCCATCTCACCTCTGTCTTTCCGGGTTCAAGTCTCAGATTCTGCCAGTGTGGGTATGTGAGAAAGCTTGCCAATAGCTTCATGTGGGTTGGTGGTTCTTTCCGGGGTTTCCTGTTTTTTTCCTCCACTGTTAATACTGGCCACCATGTATAGCCTATCTTGTGCTGAAAAATGGCATTAAACGGTTTAACAACAACAACAGCAACAACAACTCAGATATCAACTATGTATTCTCTGACACTTCATTCAAATCTTATGATGCAACCTTGGGTATATTACATTCAAAGTAAAAATATACCGTTTAAAATAATCCCCTTCCTATTCATTATTTACACTGTACTGTCATGGTCCAACATTTCTTATGCTTATAGCCCAGTGCCTAACAATACTGGGGATTTACTTAAACATGTTTAATCCAGGTATCCTGCAGATATTTTAGCTCAACTGGTCATAGATCTAGAAGGTCTTATGGGATGGACTGTTGTCCATCTGTCATCTAACATCTGTCGGTCAGTTAGATCAAGATTGTTATCGCTGACTCTTCAGGAATGCCATTAAACTTTATAAACACATTCATTCCAAGGTTTAGTTTGACCTAAATGAAAATTGTGCCTCTCAGATATACAGATATCCAATATGGCTGCTGCAACAGCCATCTTGAAAATTGTATCACTACTCATTAATGGGTGGTTATATTAAGATGGAGTTTCACTGAAAGATTTTTTATGATGTGGGTCCTGAATGAAATTGTGTTGATTTGACATTCAGTGTGGCTGCCACCTTGAAAATATTTGTATCAGTAATCTGCCAGAAGAGAAAATGCCACCTTGAATTTTTTTTTTTATCACTAATCTGACAGAAGAAAAAGCTATACTGACATGGGGTCTTGACCAGAAGACTTCTTATGTTGTCATGTTGGTTCTAAATAAAAATGGTTCCACATTGACATTTAATATGGTCACTACAACAACCACCTTGGAAGTCTAATTGCTAATCCTCTTGAATGGATGGTTATATCAACTTGGGGTTTTCACTATAAGACTAATGAAGATTAGTTGGTCCAAAATGAAAATGGTGTTGACATTACATCCAGTATGGCTACCATGGCAGCCATCTTGAAAATCATATAGCTTCTCCAAAAATCAACATGGGGTTTTCACCAGAATCTATCTTGGTCCTAAATGAAAATACATCCAATATGGCCACCACAGAGGCCAGTTTGAAAATCTTGTTGCTGCTTTTCCACCTGAATAGATGGTCAACAGAGGGTTATCACTAAAAGACTTCTTATGATTTCTGGCTTGTCCTAAATGAAAATTGTTGCAGTCAAATATCTGATATGTCCACCACAACAGCCAATGATTGCTACTTCACAGAAAGTTGTATCAGCATAGGATTTTCACCACAGGACTTTATTATAGTGTCTGGGTTATCTTAAATAAATATAAATTTGATGTGATATCCATTATGACCACAACAACCACAATTTTGAAAATCTTATTTGTTACTCCTTCTAGTTGGAAAGTCATATCAACATTTTGATTTCACCATAAAGTCTAGTTGGTACTAAAACTGAAATTGGTTCTGATCTGATATCCATCACGACCACCATGGCAGCCATCTTGAAAGTTTGGTTTTATTATTGCTGCTCCTATTAAATGGACAGTCATATCAAAGTGACGTTTTAACAGAGAACTTTCATTATCTAGTTGGTCCTTAATGAAACTTGTATCAATCTGTTCTCGGATATGGCTGCCACAATGAATATATTGAAAATCTTCTCACCAAAAGTCTTGTAACGGTGTCTAGTTTGTCTTAAATTAAAATGGTGCTGATTTCACATCCAATACTGCAGCCACAAGGGTTAATTATATAATCTTGTCAATCAAGAATATCAGAGATAATTTCAACACTGCAGCCACATTTTTAAGATCTTGTCAATCAAGAATATCAGACATAATTTCAACACTGCAGCAACATTTTTAAGATCTTGTCAATCAAGAATATCAGAGATAATTTCAGCACATGGCGTTTGAAAAGAAGAAATGATCTCATCTTGAATTTCTAAAATTCTTTTCACCCTGTAGACTATCAGTCCATTGTATTGATTGCTATCATTTTTTTATACATATTATGATCTGATGATATACATGTCAGCAAATCGTTGTGCTTCAGCAAAGTTTATTGGAGTTATTGCCCTTATGATCTAAAGCTGAACATAGTATACGACAGAATTTTGTGAATGCAGCTACTCTTTCAGTTTTTATGTGATTGTTGTGCAACTTAATACATAATATAGCAATGATTGGCAAAATATACCCTGTGAGCCAGATCTGGCCCATCTAACATTTCTGTGCTGCCCACCATGACTCCCAGCAATTGAAGAAACTACTAGATCCTTCCTCCAAAACTAACATAATCAGATCATCACCTGTTACTTCAAAGCTAATTGTTATTTGGTGTATTTACTTTGTTGTGGAAAGAAAATAATGGGGTCTTTATGCTATAGAGACTATAAGGTAATTTCATTAATATAGAAGAAATATGTGGCTTGTGATGACTCGCCAAAATTCATGGAACAGCACCCTTGTGTACATTTAGATTAATTGTGCTTGTACTATTTACATAGATGTTTACAGTAGCCTAACCTCTGATGAGCGTTTTATGATATGTGATGCATTGTATGCAAGAACTAACTTAAAGACATAATAATGTTTTTTACCCTAAACATTTTCAGCCTTGTTTTATGTTTTCTAATTTCATGGTGTTAAGAGTTTTAAAAAAAAAATTGTTGGTAGTCTTATCATTTTAGATGTTTTTAAGCGCTTAGAGCTTTTAAAGATTAGGTGCTATACAAAGTCTTCATTATTATTATTTGGGAGAGGTGGGGGGTATATTGTACTTGAGCAAATTGTTAACCATTACTCAAGTTGTTTTTCTTTGTTCCAGCAAATCAAGGCAGCTGAACGTTACTTGAAGAGATTAGAATTCCATCTTTCAAAGGTATTATTTCAGTTTTCTTCTGAATTCAGATAAGAATGTTTGATCCTGACAGCTGCAATCCCTGTTATGCCATCGCATAATACATTAACAGATCGGGGCCTGTGTTATTTGTTCTACTGATTATTCATAGCCAAATGCATCAACCCAGACCTGCTGGCCCATTATGTGACAGCAGATCTGGGTCTGTGCAGTTTACAGTTGTACTCAAGTTATAAGTGGATATTTGTGGTAGTACAGATGTGACAAAACTCTGGATGATTTGCACACTAATAAAGTTAATCACATGATGATGTGCAGTATAGAAAGCTAAATCTACTGTTGTCTTATCAAATCAGATTCAGAAATCAGAATTATTCTCCAAAGTCAGCATATATTATTAATGACTAATTAAAAGTGTATAATATAACATTAGCATACTGCTGCTGCTGCTGTCCATTTTCAAGTCTAATTTCATTGCAATATTTTGCCAACTTGCAAGCCAGTATATATAATAATTGATTACTATAAGGAGTAAAATATAATAATGTAGCAGTCTATTTTCCAGTCTGATTTCATAGCAGTATTCATGCCAACCTACAGGTCATTATATATGATTACTGACTACTTTAAGAAGTATAATATAATACTATAGCAGTCTATTTTTAGTGCAATATTTCACACAGACTTTTAAATCAGTATATACAATAATTCGCACTTTAATATAATATTAATATTGCAGTCTTTTTTTATGGGTTGTATAGAAATTAGTTTTGATTTAAATTTGAGCAAGGTCAGTTTCCAGACATATCAGTAGATGTATAAGAGATATAAAATTTCCTTAGACTTTCCTTCCCTATTAGGGCAGGATCCTTATCCAAAAATATTTTCCTAAGTTTAAGTTTCCAGTCTTACATAATTTGAAAGGATTGTAATCTAAAATGAATTCATTTTTTATCAGCCATTTATCAGTTTTAGCTCAAGTGTCCATAAGGCTACATGAGCTTATGGTATAATTGTATACCTATCATTCATTTAGAATTGTGTGTCACAATTTCTATTTATATGTTTTTTAAAATTGTATATACCCTTTTAATCCAAATTTGGCAGGTTGCATTTTAGCATCAAATATGGCTGACATCGCTAAGCATAGAAGTCCTAAAACAGATCTACAGAATTTACCAAACTTTTTAGAAATAAGCTGTTTTCAGGCTTCCTGCAAATAATTCCAATCTTTAATCTTATATTGCCATTTAAAATGAGAATTTAAACATCATCAGACTGTTAAAAAAACACTGCTTAATATTTTTTTATCAAGACTTCTAAGTTTGTTCAAATTATATTTATTGTGTTTACCTTTTAATAAAAATACATTAGAGAATTTGGTCAAATTTGACATATAGGTATGTGTAGTTCTTGGCATAAGGCTTTACAAAGGCATTTCAAGTTTTTGTGAAAAAAGTGCTGATCAGGCATTTCAGATGTTTGTTAATAATGCAGATCAGGCATTTCTAATGTTTGTAAATAATGCTGATCCACTGATCATATATGGCCACTGTTGCTAAAATTATTAAAACAAAAAAAACTTTCCACAAACTCCTGCAGAGTTAATCAGAAACCACCCAACATGGTTGATAAAAAGCCACTGCATCAGAGTGAATCAGATTTGTCAGAAGACATTATTTGGACTACTGCTCCTGCATCTGGTTACTTGGCAAATATCAGCTAAGTGAGCAGTCCCTTGTTTGCTTGATCATCTGATTACTTGGCAGATATCAGCCAGTTGAGTAGTCTCTTGTTTGTTTGAGCATCTGATTACTTGGCAGATATCAGCCAGTTGAGCAGTCTCTTGTTTGCTTGAGCATCTAAATACTTGGCATATATCAGGCATATGAGCAGTCTCTCATTTGCTTGAGCACCTGATTACTTAGCAGATATCAGCCAGTTGAGCATTCTCTTGTTTGCTTGAGCATCTAAATACCTGGCATATATATCAGACATGTATGGAGTCTCTCATTTGCTTGAGCATCTGATTACTTGGCAGATATCAGACGGTGAGCAGTCTCTTGTTTGCTTTATCATAATTTTCATTTGTGGAGTGTCATAAATCTTTACTCTTTTCACCAGAATATGGCATAGAAGACCTTTTTACTAATGTAAAGGCTTTGTCATTGAAATTTATTATGTTATGGAAAACCCTTTTCAGTTTTGGATTTTAGCACTCATGGAAAAAGACCACAAACAGCTTTATATATTGACATGGTTATAATTCATTGAACTCGGTCATTAACAGTACAAGGAATTATGCATTCTCTTATGTTTAAAATAATTGAGTACCACAGTTCTATTGGCTTCTAAGAAAATGTATTCTATTGACCTATGAGAAAATGTATTTGATTTACCTATGACAAAATGTAGTCTATTGGTCTACAACAGATTGTATATGTACCTGTGGCATATTGAATGATATTGACCTATGACAAATTATACTCTATTGACCTATGACAAATTGTAATCTATTGGCCTATGACAAATTGTACTATATTGGCCTATGACAAATTGTACTCTATTGGCCTATGACAAATGCTACTCTGTTGGTCTATGACAAATTGTACTCTATTGGCCTATGACAATTTGTACTCTGTTGGCCTATGACAAATTGTAATCTATTGGCCTATGACAAATTGTACTCAATTGGCCTATGATAAATTGTACTATATTGGCCTATGACAAATTGTACTCTGTTGGTCTATGACAAATTGTACTCTATTGGCCTATGACAAATGGTACTCTATTGGCCTATGACAGACTATTTTATGAGGGAATGACAACTTGTATTCTGATAGCCTATGACAGATGTTATTCTACTGAATAATATTTCTTTAAAAATATATATTTTCAGTTGGATGAACTTCATGATTATTACATACTGCAGCAGCAACTGCGTGAAGGTGAGTAGAACTTTGAGTAAGCACACATCATCTGTCCCATTTACAAAGTAGTACACATTTATGACTTCCACTATCTAAAATGAGGTAGTAAATCTCTGAATTCTGATTGCTGCAGTTTGGCACTTGCTTCAAGAGTTAAATTCCAATTTCATAAAATTGGCGCATGCTTCAAGAGTTAAATTCCAATTTCATAAAATTGGCGCATGCTTCAAGAGTTGAATTCCAATTTCATAAAATTGGCGCATGCTTCAAGAGTTAAATTCCAATTTCATAAAATTGGCGCATGCTTCAAGAGTTAAATTCCAATTTCATAAAATTGGCGCATGCTTCAAGAGTTAAATTCCAATTTCATAAAATTGGCGCATGCTTCAAGAGTTAATTTCCAATTTCATAAAATTGGGGCATGCTTCAAGAGTTAAATTCCAATTTCATAAAATTGGCGCATGCTTCAAGAGTTAAATTCCAATTTCATAAAATTGGCGCATGCTTCAAGAGTTAAATTCCAATTTCATAAAATTGGTGCATGCTTCAAGAGTTAAACTCCAATTTCATAAAATTGGCGCATGCTTCAAGAGTTGAATTCCAATTTCATAAAATTGGCGCATGCTTCAAGAGTTGAATAACCAATTTCATCAATTTGGCGCATGCTTCAAGAGTTAAATTCCAATTTCATAAAATTGGCGCATGCTTCAAGAGTTTAATTCCAATTTCATAAAATTGGTGCATGCTTCAAGAGTTAAATTCCAATTTCATAAAATTGGCGCATGCTTCAAGAGTTGAATTCCAATTTCATCAATTTGGTGCATGCTTCAAGAGTTGAATTCCAATTTCATCAATTTGGCGCATGCTTCAAGAGTTGAATTCCAATTTCATAAAATTGGTGCATGCTTCAAGAGTTAAACTCCAATTTCATAAAATTGGCGCATGCTTCAAGAGTTGAATTCCAATTTCATAAAATTGGCGCATGCTTCAAGAGTTGAATAACCAATTTCATCAATTTGGCGCATGCTTCAAGAGTTAAATTCCAATTTCATAAAATTGGCGCATGCTTCAAGAGTTTAATTCCAATTTCATAAAATTGGTGCATGCTTCAAGAGTTAAATTCCAATTTCATAAAATTGGCGCATGCTTCAAGAGTTGAATTCCAATTTCATAAAATTGGCGCATGCTTCAAGAGTTGAATTCCAATTTCATCAATTTGGTGCATGCTTCAAGAGTTGAATTCCAATTTCATCAATTTGGCGCATGCTTCAAGAGTTGAATTCCAATTTCATAAAATTGGTGCATGCTTCAAGAGTTAAATTCCAATTTCATAAAATTGGTGCATGCTTCAAGAGTTAAATTCCAATTTCATAAAATTGGTGCATGCTTCAAGAGTTAAATTCCAATTTCATAAAATTAGTGCATGCTTCAAGAGTTAAATTCCAATTTCATCAATTTGGCGCATGCTTCAAGAGTTGAATTCCAATTTCATAAAATTGGCGCATGCTTCAAGAGTTGAATTCCAATTTCATCAATTTGGCGCATGCTTCAAGAGTTTTGCAAAGAGAAAAAAGACTGTATTTACTGTACCTGACGATTGTGATAATCCTCATGTATTTTGACCCTACTATATTCCATTATCAATTAACATTTCGAAATCAACAATTCATACTTTTTTAATTATGATATACATTGTCACGACAAGCACATGACCATGCAGTGTTTGTGTTGTTTACACACTAATCAAATATGTGTAGAGCTTTGGTTATTACAGTTGAAATCAGATAGAGGGCACGGTTTGATAGATGTCAAACCAGCAAGGCTGCCGGTAGGGAAATGAGGCTCTCTTTAGGGAAATGAAAATCAGTCGATATGCTTTCAAGACCATTGTCCATGCAGCAAATGTTGCAAGGACAAGTGGTCATACACATTACTTGTTTTTCGAACTCGCCAATACAGATAACAATAGAGGGGTATATTGTAGAATATATTTGCAATAAATTGTTAATTATATCCTTGTCAAAATAGTACAAGCACTTTATATATATATATATATATATATATATATATATATATATATATGAATCAAATTAAGTCCTTGACTTTCAGATTTACTATAAACGACAAGGGTTTTTTTTATTTTATTTTTGTATGACTGTACTGAAACAATAAGACTAGTTGATCAGTGGTCTGTGGATTCACTTTAGCATGTAATGAGATATAATTTTTGTTGGATAAGAAAACATCATGGGGCTTCCTAACTCATTTTAAAACGCATGTGGTGTTTTTTGTATGGTTGCAGACTCAATAAGCAGAACTAATTAATGACAATATTTAAAGATATGTTCTGTGAAGTCCTTTGTCCAGTTGTTAATAAACACCAGTAGATATTGTAATGACAATAAGAGAGCTTAATTATTCTTCAATCATTGTATTTTCTCACCAGTAATTACTTAGTGATATTTTTTTTTTTTAAAAATGGCTATATGGTATTTTCGATCTTTGTAGTGAATGTAATATTCTTAGTAGAAATTTTTGATAAAATATGATACATTTAAATAATTATGATTTTGAAAACTCGTTTTTGGACAAAAAATAAAGGGTATGAAATACGGTATACCATGAACATACAGTACCTCTATTATACCAAGAGCGTAACAGTACTTCAAGTATACTATGAACATACAGTACTTCTGTTATAACATGAACATACAGTAATTCTAGTATACCATGAACATACAGTACTTCTGTTATTACATGAACATACAGTACTTCTAGTATACCATGAACATACAGCTCTTCTAGTATACCATGAACATACAGTACTTCTAGTATACCATGAACATACAGCTCTTCTAGTATACCATGAACATACAGTACTTCTAGTATACCATGAACATACAGTACTTCTAGTATACCATGAACATACAGTACTTCTAGTATACCATGAACATACAGTACTTCTAGTATACCATGAACATGCTTCTAGTGTACTATTTGATGTAAAAGGTAGATGTTAGGAAGGTACATATTTATGATCAACATTTTATCATTTTATTAGACAGTGACGTTTTTGCATATCCTGTTAATCAGGTGTCATTTGTATTTGTCTGTCTTAAGTATAACTTATTTTATTATGATAGTATGCATCTCTTCATTCATCAGTCTTTTGAGTCATTACTTTGCAACAGCAAGGGTTTTCTGTGACCTGTATCCTCTCCAAAAGTATAACTTTTAAACCACTGAAGATATTTTAATAAACTTTTGCCCAAGTCAGGACTGGATGGTTGTTAAACTTCATAACCATGCTTCTGCCTTAGGGTTGAGGTCACAGAAAGGGAAAATGTAATTATGTAACTTGTATCCTTGTATGTAGAATAAATTTTGAACCACCATATATATATATATATATATATATATATATATATATATATATATATATATATATATATATATATAATTTAACTCTATTTGTCAAACTAGATTTATCTATATATAAAATGTAACTCTAATTGTATCCTTGTCAAGAAAATAACTTGTGAAACTTTTAGATATTTCACTGAAGTTTGGACCATTTGTATATGATGACTTATCACTGTCTCATATAGCCAGTCATCATGTTTCAAGATCAAAGTCCTAGCAAGGGAAATATAGATTGGTGACCACTACTGGTTGTGTATTATGTATTCCAAATCATATCCCCTGCACCAGGGTCAAGGTAAAAAAACTGGAGGTCATTTGCCAGCTTCCTTATCCAGGCTGTTACTTTAAACCCCTACAGATAATTGATGAAACTTTATCCAGGCTGTTACTTTAAACCCCTACAGATAATTGATGAAACTTTATCCAGGCTGTTACTTTAAACCCCTACAGATAATTGATGAAACTTTATCCAGGCTGTTTACTTTTAAACCGTACAGATATTTTAATGAAAGTTTATCCAGGCTGTTAAACCCTACAGATAATTGATGAAACTTTATCCAGGCTGTTAAACCGTACAGATATTTTAATGAAAGTTTATCCAGGCTGTTAAACTGTACAGATATTTTAATGAAAGTTTATCCAGGCTGTTAAACCGTACAGATATTTTAATGAAAGTTTATCCAGGCTGTTAAACCCTACAGATAATTGATGAAACTTTATCCAGGCTGTTAAACCGTACAGATATTTTAATGAAAGTTTATCCAGGCTGTTAAACCGTACAGATATTTTAATGAAAGTTTATCCAGGCTGTTAAACCGTACAGATATTTTAATGAAAGTTTATCCAGGCTGTTAAACCGTACAGATCTTTTAATGAAAGTTTATCCAGGCTGTTAAACCGTACAGATATTTTAATGAAAGTTTATCCAGGCTGCTAAACCCTACAGATAATTGATGAAACTTTATCCAGGCTGTTAAACCGTACAGATATTTTAATGAAAGTTTATCCAGGCTGTTAAACCGTACAGATATTTTAATGAAAGTTTATCCAGGCTGTTAAACCGTACAGATATTTTAATGAAAGTTTATCCAGGCTGTTAAACCGTACAGATATTTTAATGAAAGTTTATCCAGGCTGTTAAACCGTACAGATATTTTAATGAAAGTTTATCCAGGCTGTTAAACCCTACAGATAATTGATGAAACTTTATCCAGGCTGTTAAACCGTACAGATATTTTAATGAAAGTTTATCCAGGCTGTTAAACTGTACAGATATTTTAATGAAAGTTTATCCAGGCTGTTACAGATATTTTAATGAAAGTTTATCCAGGGTGTTAAACCGTACAGATATTTTAATGAAAGTTTATCCAGGCTGTTAAACCATATAGATATTTTAATGAAAGTTTATCCAGGCTGTTAAACCCTACAGATAATTGATGAAACTTTATCCAGGCTGTTAAACCGTACAGATATTTTAATGAAAGTTTATCCAGGCTGTTAAACCGTACAGATATTTTAATGAAAGTTTATCCAGGCTGTTAAACCGTACAGATTTTTTAATGAAAGTTTATCCAGGCTGTTATTTTTCCAGATACATACCTTATAACAGACCTGGCTCAATGGTCAAGGTTTATTAGTAGGGACAAGATAATGGTATTTGAAACTTTGTGATACTCTTGTTTTAGCTCTACTGGTATTATACTGAAAGAACTTATGGAATGGTCTGTTGTCTTTATTTCAGCCATGAAATTGTTATTGCATGCTACTTGGAGGATTGCTATGAAACCTTACATACACTTTTATCCCATGGTCTAATTGGTCCTAAATGAAAATGGTACCAATTTGATGTATATTTTATAGCTACCACAGTGGCTATCTTGAAAATCTTTTGATATTTACACCCCCTGAATGGATGGACATAACATGGGATTTTCACTGAAAGACTTCTTGTGATATCTATTCATGGTCCTAAAGAAAATGGTGCTGATCTGATGACCAATATGCCACATTGGTCATTTTGAAAAGTTTGTTATCACTGCTTCTCAGTGAAAAGTAATATTGCCATGGGGTTTTAATGTTGTCTGCCTGGTCATAATCGAAATAGTGCTGATCTCTCCGATGAAATAGTGCAGATCTCATCTCCATTGAAATAGTGCTGATCTCATCTCCATTGAAATAGTGCTGATCTCATCTCCATTGAAATAGTGCTGATCTCATCTCCATTGAAATAGTGCTGATCTCATCTCCATTAAATTGTTTTGATCTCATCTCCACAATGGCTGCAGCAGTGGCCATCTTGAAAATGTTATTTCTGAATGAAAAGTAATATTACTACATGAATAGGGTTTTCACCAGAAAACCTTTTATGATTTTGATCCGATATCCAGTATAGCACCACAGTGGCCATCTTGAAAATATTATCACTAGTCCTACTGAATGGGGATTTTACTAAACAACTTGTTATGTGTAGTGGGTCTCAAATGAAAATGGTGCCATTCAATTTGAGTATTGACATTGGCAATCTTCAAAATGTTGTTGTTGCTATTCCTTATGAATGAAAGGTCAAAATAGCATGGGGTTTTGACTGAAAGACATCTGATGATATTCAGCTCATTGTAATTGAAAATGGTACCAGTCCTACTTCGAACATGGCAGATACCATGGTCATCTTAGAAATCTTTGTAACCCTACTTCTACTAGCTGGCTGGTCATGTTTGAAATATGGCAATCTTGCAAATCTTGTTATTGTTACTCCTCCAAATACAATGTCAGATCAACGTTTTACGATGTCTTGTAGGTGCTAATATAAAAAAAATTACCAATCTGAAATTGTTATGTCCAGCACAGCAGTTAATTTGAAAATCTAAATCTTGTTACTGCTGAAGAATATCAGAGATGATTTCAACACTCAGCAGTTAAAAGGAAGAAATGGTCTTATCTTGAATCATAGAATGTCAGTTCTGCTGAGGAACTGCTGTTTGAAGTACAGTCCTCGATGAAGTTTAAGATGCTTTGTAATTTGCAGGCTTGATGACAGTTATTTTTAATACTCAACTGCCTGCTGCATTTCATTTGGTGTACATTCTTTTCACATTATGTGGTCTTTTGAAAGTTTATTTTGCCTGATCTTTTTTTTCAAAAATAAATAAATAGTTGTATTAAAATATAATTTGACTACATTAATTACCATTGTACATGATTATTTCTTTTACAAACAGGTGTAAGAACAATGCACAGAGCCTATGTTACCTCCCCAGGAAACCAGAAGGGTACACTGACAAATGTCAAGTATGGCTACAAGGAATGCACTCAGGTTTGTATTTTAATGTTATATTGTGTTGCCATGTACTTGCTGGTAAATTTGATGTGTTGCCATATCCTCTGATGAATATGATGTATTGCCTTGTACTTGCTGGGAAAATTTGATGTGTTGCCATGTACTTGCTGATGAACATATTGCCATGTACTTCCTGATGAAGTTGATATGTTGCCATGTACTTCCTAGTGAATTGGATGTGTTGCCATGTACTTGCTGGTGAATTGGATCTGTAGCCATGTACATGCAGAAGAATTTGGATGTGTTGCCATGTAATTGCTGGTGAATTGAACATGTTGCCATGTTCATCCTAATGAATTGAATGTGTAGCCATATGCATGCGGAAGAATTTGGATGTGTTGCCATGTACATGTGGTGAATGGAACATGTTGCCATGTACTTGCTGGTGAATTGGATGTGTTGCCATTTATTTACTGGTGAATTGGATCTGTTGTCATTTATTTACTGGTGAATTGGATCTGTTGTCATTTATTTACTGGTGAATTTGACATGTTCTTATTGGATATTTTATTGCACACATTGTTTCTACTTGTTATTTTTTGGAGACAACAGGATGTTGTTTATATCAGTGTCTTGTTTTAAAAATATAGAAATAATTGCTGTGAACAATGAAATTTAAGTGTTTAAAGTGAAAAGAAAGTGTTTTACATAGAGATCTTCAATTTACATAAAGATGCTTGTTCTACATGGATATCATTGTTTTACTTTATGGTCCACATTCTAAATAGAGACCTTTGGTATACAAAGAGATCCTCGTTTTATGTAAATAGCCTGGTTTTACATAAAGATCATTCTGAATTTTGTCATAATTTACATGATGAAAATGCCTGCATATGTAAAAAGGGAAAGTTTGCATCTTTTTTGGTTGTTAAAATTTGTGCTTGATCTTAATTTTGGTAATAATTTTTATTACAGAACATGTGTGCAGTGGAAGCTCATCTGGAAAATATGATGGGAACATTTCATTGCAAGTTAAAAGGTATGTGAATGCAGGGTAGCTGACATAAAACAGATTAGGTGATGTATCCCACATTGATCACCCCTGATATATTGATGGGATATTGGGTGTCTTGAAAGGACCCAGTCAGCAGAAGTGATGTCACGTCCTTACATCCATTGATTATCTGTTTGCTGAATGAAATTCGTTTTATTTTTTAATTTAAAGTTTGTTTCCATTTATTTGAATAAATGATATAAGGAAAAGTTAATTTGTTGATAACTTTCATTATCCAATATTATATATATTCTTCATGGGTGCAGTCCATCGTGCATACCAGAGTATGAAATCTTTATGTATAATTTTTTGTAATACTGAACAGTATTTTTGTACTATGTAGATACTTAATTTTGGGGCCCTGAGTTGCAGAGTGGTCTAAAGCGGTCCGTTACAGATCACTGCCATCTCACCTCTGCGTGGGTTCGAGTCTCAGTTTCAGCCAATGTGGGTGGGGCCCTGAGTGGCCGAGTGGTCTAAAGCACTGTCCGTTACGGACCACTGCCATCTCACCTCTGTCTGCGTGTGTTCGAGTCTAAGATTCAGCAAATGTAGTTATGTGAGAAAGCGTGCCAGTATCTTCTCGTGGGTCGGTGGTTCTTTCCGGGGGTTTGTCCGGTTTCTTCCTCCACCATTAATACTAACCGCCATGTATAGCCTATATTGTGCTGAAAAATGGCGTTAAACCATAAAAAACAAAAACAAACAGCCAATGTGGGTATGTCAGAAAGCTTGCCAGTAGCTTCTCGTGGGTCGTGGTTCTTTCCGGGGTTTTCCGGGTTCTTCCTCCACCATTAATACTGGCTGCCATGTATTGCCTATCTTGTGCTGAAAAATGGCGTTAAACCATAAAAAGAAACAATACTTAATTTTTCTTCATACCTAAATGTTAATTTTATAAAGATCTTTGCCTCTAAAGTTTTGAATAATTGTAACATATAAATTAATTTTTTTTTTTTAATTTGATGTGCCTACAAAGGCAGTACCAAATCATACAGTTCCCTTATTTTATCTACTTTGCCTACAAAGGAAGTACTATATCATAATGTTCCCAAACACTACCTTCATTTGCCTACAAAAGCAGTACTATATCATTTGTTTCTCTGATTTTATCTTGCTGTGCCTTCAATCATAGTTCTGTGATTTTGTCTTGTTGTGACTACAAAGGCAGTACTATATCATACAGTTCCCAGATTTTATGTTTTTGTTACTATAAAGGCAGTACTATATCAAAAGTTCCCAGATTTTGTCTTGTTGCGACTACAAAGGCAGTACTATATCATTCGTTTCTGAGATTTTATCTTGCTGTGCCTTCAATGATCGTACTTCTGTGATTTTGTCTTGTTGTACCTATTATCATACAGTTCCCAGATTTTGTCTTGTTGTGACTACAAAGGCAGTACAATGTCATACATTTCCCATATTTTGTCTTGTGACTACAAAGGCAGTACTATGACATACAGTTCCCAGATTTTGTCTTGTTATTACTACAAAGGCAGTATGATATCAAACAGTTCCCATATTTTGTCTTGTTGTGACTACAAAGGCAATACTATATCATACAGTTCTCTGATTTTGTCTTGTTATTACTACAAAGGCAGTACAATGTCATACATTTCCCATATTTTGTCTTGTTGTGACTACAAAGGCAGTACTATGTCATACAGTTCCCAGATTTTGTCTTGTTATTACTACAAAGGCAGTACGATATCAAACAGTTCCCATATTTGGTCTTGTTGTGACTACAAAGGCAGTACTATATCATACAGTTCTCTGATTTTGTCTTGTTGATTACAAAGGCAGTACTATATCATACAGTTCCCTGATTTTGTCTTCTTGTTACTACAAAGGCAGTGTTACATTTTTGATTTTATCTTGTTGTGTCTACAAAGGCAGTGCTGTATCATAGAGTTCCCTGATTTTGTCTCGTGACTACAAAGGCAGAACTATATCATAGTTCCCTGACATGTTTTATGCAATACACACTACTCAACAACCTAACGGTACAAAAGTGCAAAGTAAACGTATATTTTCTGTCTCACTCTGCTCACAACTCAAGAATTACAATTACAATAATAAAAATAATTACAATAAAAATAAAAGTACATGTACTCAAAAAGATTTTTGTTATTAGTGAACAAGACAGAAAGGATTGTCTCAGTGTGCACGCTTATCTGCATTTAGAGCATATGTATTTAATGTTGTGTAATGTTGACAATGAGTCCACATTGTCAAGAAATTAATTGCAACTTTTAACAATAATCTTATTGTCAAATTGCAATAAAAAAAATTTAGAACTTGAAATGATCTTTTAGTTAATATGGATATGCATATATATAATTAAACATGCTAACCATCTTTGGTTATCCATTGGAAATCAGATTGAGGGCAAGAATGGACAGAAGAGGTCATATCAGTGAGGTTGCCAGTAGGTAAATGAGGCTCTCTTTAGGGAAATGAAAACCTGTCAATCAGCTATTGAAGTCGTTGTCTATACAGCAAATGTTATAAGGACAAGTGATCATATGCATTACTTGTTATTCAAACTCGCCAAAAAAAGATAATAGTGGGGTATATTGTAGATTAATTTTGCCCCATAACTGTTAATTATATCTAAATAAAAACAAAACAAGCACCTAAGAGATATATTCAAGTCCATTTAATGGAGTCCGTGACTTTCTAATTTATGATGGAAAATGACAAGGGTTTTATATTTTATGGTTTGTAAGACAAAATGAAATATTAAGACTAGCTGACCAATGGTCTGTGGTCTTCACTTAAGCTTGTACCGAGATATAATATTTGTTGGAAAAGAAAACATTAAAGGGCTTGCAATTGCATGTAGTTTTTTTTGTTGTTATGGTGATAGACTTAATAAGGAGAACTAATTAACGATAATACTTAACGGTATGGTCTGTGAAGTCCTTTTTCCATTTGTTAATAAACACCAGTAGATATTGTAAAGACAAAAATAAAGCTTATGCACACAGGCGCATGCTGGATTTTTTATGCTTCGTGTGGTGGGTGAATCAGTCATGGCCAGGAGAGTTAGTATAGTAAGCATTCTGAAACTAAAGCTGATATTTACTAAGAGTTTTTAACTGAATCTTTTGACATATTATGAGCTTCATTTGCATAATCAAACTTTTTGATATATATATATATATATATATATATATATATATATATATATATATTTGCAGTTTGATTTTGTCATGTGACCCCCCCCCCCCCCCCAACCTATGCTGCCTGTGCCCATGCTTATGCATCAATCTTTTTTCTTTCTCGCACCAACACTTAATTATTGAGTTTTAAAAAACAAAATGGCAATTCGGTTTTTTCAATCTTCTTTGCAAACATAGATCTTCTTAGTAGAAATGTTATGTCCAATAATTAAATAGATTTTTTCAAAAAATACAAAGTGATATGTACAAAATATTATGATACATTTAAATAACTATTTTTTTTTATATAACTGGTTTGTATATGAAAAATCAAAAAGTACGAAATTTTGTTTTGGCAGTGTGATTCCCTGAAATATTGTCATGCTCACTGCCAAGATGCATATGGTTACACATGACCATCCATTGATTGTGAAATTAACAAAATACTATGTCTCAAGTGCAAAACCTACAAAATCATTCAAGCACAGACATCCTTAGTGTGGTGATTTAAGATGCCTTGATAAAACTTTATCGTAAAAAAAGAAACTAATAGATTCTAGGGTGAAAATATCTCTGGTCACAGTCATGCTACGTCTGATAAAAGAATAATGCTTTCTGCACATTACAGTTTGGTGTTTTAAATACCTTCTTAGAGGACTGAAACACCAGAACAAGTAAATGGTACTCTTGTTAATTTCTGAACTTTTTTGTTTGTGACGTGGGCAAACTGATCTAACTTTTAAGTGTTATAGCATGATTTATAGCACAGTTCATAAATAAGACAGTGTTCCATGAAACTCTTGTTTTATTTTAGGCATTGCAGGATTTGCTCGCCTCTGTCCTGGAGATCACTTTGAGGTCACAATACGACATGGAAACCAAAAGTGGAAAACCCGAGGACGAGTAGAAAAGTCAGGTAGCCAAAAATGGGATGTGCCTGAACACACTTTTAAAGCTGTTATAGGAGATATTCTCAATATTAAGGTAAACATTGTCACTGCTCATGTAGTACACCACCATCACTTTTAGTGTAGTACACACCATTGTCACTGTTAATTTGGTACACATCATACACCATTGTCCCTGTTAATTTGGTACACATCATACACCATTGTCATTTAATTTGGTACACATCATACACCATTGTCACTGTTAATTTGGTACACATCATACACCATTGTCCCTGTTAATTTGGCACACATCATTCACCATTGTCACTTAATTTGGTACACATCATACACCATTGTCACTGTTAATTTGATACACATGATACACCATTGTCACTGTTAATTTGGTACACATCATAACCATTATAACTGTTAATTTGGTACACATCATACACCATTGTCACTGTTAATTTGGTACACATCATACACCATTGTCACTTAATTTGGTACACATCAAACACCATTGTCACTGTTAATTTGGTACACATCATACACCATTATAACTTAATTTGGTACACATCATACACCATTATAACTGTTAATTTAGTACACATCATACACCATTATAACTGTTAATTTAGTACACATCATACACCATTATAACTGTTAATTTGGTACACATACACCATTATAACTGTTAATTTGGTACACATCATACACCATTATAACTTAATTTGGTACACATCAAACACCATTGTCACTGTTAATTTGGTACACATCATGCACCATTATAACTGTTAATTTGGTACACAACATACACCATTATAACTTAATTTGGTACACTTTTATCACTTTTCATGTGGTACACAACATTATAACTGTTAATCTAGTATATTTTGTCACTTTTCTTATAGTACACAACAGCACAAACCATTATATCTGTTTATTTAGTACACCTTTACTGCTTTTAATGTAGTAAGCACCATTCTAGCTGTTAATGTTGTTGAATTTGTAAATGGCTGAAGAGTTTTTATGTTATAATTTAACTTAATACTCATTTTTTAGGGTGTGCATTTATTGTGAAAATAACTTGACTGTATGCTGGAGATCTGTCTTTATCCATGCAATGAAATAGTCTGCTCCTAAAGTTGGTTGAGGCAGTGTAGATGTTTCCTTATGGAGGCCAAATAGCAGTCCTTACATAAAGCCCATGTCAGTTTTGCCCAATTTTCGATATGTCTTTTAAGTGCATGTATATGATGAGGGCAGTGCACAAGTCAGAGTTTCAGTTACTTGTTGATTTGATTGATCCCAGACCTGTTATATGCACACAAATTGTGCACTCAACTGTGAAAAGCATTGACCCAGATATGTGTGCATATTATGGGACAAAAGACCAGGGCTATGCCATTTGTATTTGGAAGTAGGTTGTACATTGGTAAATAATTAGACTAGATTTAATATCTATTTAATGCATTTAGAAATGATTTTTTTTTTTCAGGGAGTAGAGCTGCGAAGCTTCAAGTCCATAGTTTTGGGTCAGAAAAACTGCGAGACAAAAGAGTTGTTCTCCGCCAACCCACAGCTGATGACTGTCAGTCTTAATGTGAATGGCTCACTCAAACTGAGCCTTGTCATCACCTGGAAGTAAGTGTTATATATATATATATATATATATATATATATATATATATATATATATATATATATATATATTTCTTTGCTTTTTTTTGGTCACGGCTTTTATTTTGCCTGCAAAAAAAGGTAATGGTTGATAAAGGTATCACTTTTCTGATGGTTTTGTCATCATTTTTGGTGTCAAATGTCAAGTTTCTATGCAGACATGATTAAGCAAAGCATATTGTGTTTGTTCTTTTCATCTATCCATATGTTATCGGTTGCCTTTTTTGTTTCTGCATAGCAATTATCTCTTCTGTTCTTAACAAACTTTTTAAGAACCTTGTATTTTGGGGCAGCAGAGAAAGCTATTAGATTTGGGGCTCAAAAGGTCAATGGTCAAGGACACAGGGACTAAAAGAAGGATAGCTGTTTCATAACAGTGGTCAATTGGTCTAAAGTACTTGCTTTAAAGTACTTTCACTGATCATACCCTCTTATTTCTGTCCATGTGGGTTCAAGTCTCAGGCTCGATCAATGTTGGTACATGAAACAGTTTGCCAGTAGCTTTCCATGGGTTGATGGTTCTAACCAGAGTTTCCAGGGTTCTTCCTCCACCAGTTATACTGGCTACCATGTATCCAGGCAGAAAAAAGGGTATTGCACCCAAGACATCAACAGCAACACAGATATAGTAGTGGGGCATTTATCTCAAAGGTTACTTATTGTCAAAGGCAAAGCACAACATATTTGACCTACTTTCTTGCTTTAGTGACTCAGCAACACAGTTTGTGAATTATGTTACTGTGTAGTGTTCATTGCACAGCATTCTGCATTAGTCTTGCATTAGCAGGTAGCAAGACCTTTTTATGGCAGAAAAAGTGGCATCAACCTTGGGACTTTGTGTAAATGTGTGCATGTTTTAATGTTTTGAAAGTCATTTATGAACAAGTACGGTATACACTAACATACAAGCCCAACTGGAAACAACTTAGCTGCCACCACATCATTGGAACTATTATGTTTTATATTTTTATGACTCCACCATATAAAGAGTGTGTATAGGTTAAAGTGAGTATACTGTCAGATATCTTTGGTAGACACATTGTTTGGTAGTAGCAGATGAGTGTGTAAGTTTGTTATGAATACTGGCATATCTTTGGTATACAAGTTGTTTTGGAAGTAGCTGATTAGCATGCAAGTTTGTTATGAATACTGACATTCTTTGGTGGACAAATTGTGTTGGTAGTAGCTGATGAGTGTGCAGGTTTGTTATGAATAATGACACATCTTTGGTGGACAAGTTAATTTGGTGGTAGTTGATGAGAAAGCAAGTTTGTTATGAACACTGACACATCTTTGGTGGACAAGTTGTTTTGGTAGTAGCTGATAAGTATGCAAGTTTGTTATGAATGCTGACATTCTTTGGTGGACAAATTGTGTTGGTAGTAGCTGATGAGTGTGCAGGTTTGTTATGAATACTGACACATCTTTGGTGGACAAGTTAATTTGGTGGTAGTTGATGAGATAGCAAGTTTGTTATGAATACTGACATATCTTTGGCGGACAAGTTGTTTTGGGTGTAGCTGATAAGCATGCAAGTTTGTTATGAATACTGACACATCTTTGGTGTACAAGTTTTGGTAGTAGCTGATGAGTGTGCAGGTTTGTTATGAATACTGACACATCTTTGATGGACAAGTTAGTTTGGTGGTAGTTGATGAGAAAGCAAGTTTGTTATGAATACTGACACATCTTTGGTGTACAAGTTGTTTTGGTAGTAGCTGATAAGCATGCAAGTTTGTTATGAATACTGACACATCTTTGGTGTACAAGTTGTTTTGGTAGTAGCTGATGAGTGTGCAGGTTTGTTATAAATACTGACATATCTTTGGTGGACAAGTTAGTTTGGTGGTAGTTGATGAGCATGCAAGTTTGCTATGCCAAAATCAAAATTTGCCCAAAGATATCAGACAGTTCATAATAACGTTTTTGTTATACTCTTATAACTAATATTAGTTACTACATCTTTAAATATTTTTAGGGATAAATTGTCAAAATATAAATAAATATGTTATTTTTTTTCTTTGCTGAATTTTTCATAATTTTAGTCCTGACATATATGAATGGTTCAAAACAAGTTGCAGGACATTCTGTTCATAAGTTGTATTTTGATTGCATCATGTCATAACATGCTCTCTCTTGTTTTTGATGGTGTATACTGTTTAACAATGCAAACACAAAATTATTGGTCAGTTATCTCTTATTTTGAGACTATGTTATATACATTACATGATACCCATCCTGGCTGTTGCAAGTTTTTGGTTGTGCTGATTTACTTTTAATGAACTCTGTGGATATGAACCAGTTTTCATATGAGGCTTCAAAATAATGAAAAGAGTTATGGCCACATTTTACTTAAAGCATGGCCTTTGCATTGTGTCATGTTTGTAGGCATTCGTGTTATTGGACACATTTCTGATTTAACTCCAAGTTTGATATGTGGATTCTCTACATAAATTTATCATGTTGTCTTTTTGTCTCACATGTGTTAGCATGTAGGTATAACTTTTCTCTTTGGATTTTTCATGTGGTCTTCTTGTCTCACATGTCTTAGCATGTACAGAGACATGTGTATGACTGTTCTGTTTGGATTTCTCATGTGGTCTTTTGTCTCACATGTCTTAGCATTTACTGAGACAAATGTGTATGACTGTTCTGTTTGGATTTTGTCTCATGTATAACATGTAGAGACATATGTATGACTTTTCTGTTTAGATTTTGCATGTGGTCTTTTTGTCTCACATGTGTTACAATGTACAGAGACATAGATAAGACTTCTGAGTCATATAACTTGGTATGTAGATGCATCATGATGAATGCTTACCTATAATTCAGAATTAGGCCACCTATATTTCACACTCCATTTACCATTGTTGTTGTTTTTGTGTTATGCTCTGTTTTTGCACTGTTGCTTGCAGAGTCATGACACATTGTATGTGGATGCTCCATAATACAGTCTACATAGTGATTATGTATGTTGGCATTTAGATCGTGTTTTGTAAGGTGTGGAGGTTCTGTGACCAACGTAAATGTTCATGCCTGTCCTCCTAGATAATTAAGGGAGATCATGAAGGCAAATTTATTTCAGCACCTCTAAAAATGCCAAGCCATTGTCCAGCTTGGGACTTTGCCTTTATACATTAAATTCAGACTCACTTTCCTATATGAAGATCTGACAGTGACTACATAGGGGTCATGTTCTAGTCACCAGCATTATTACTATAATCACAAATTTTAGCTGCCACTCATATATTCCTGTTTGGGAAACTGAGCAGTATGGTTGAAGAGCATCAGTGTGGCAAACAATCTGAATCACTTTGATTTCTGAAAGCTGCATTTCCAGTGGCTAAACCAAAGGTTACCAGAACATGACCCCTTGATGGTCACTGTCAGATTATCATGTAAGACAATGGAGATCTAATTGATTGAACCAGCTATTACTAATTGTGCCATATTGATGGGGGTATCCCTATTTTATGGACACATTTCTAATATAATGTCAATAATTTTCATTATATTCAGGAGACCAAATTTAAGTATAAAACAGTGGCAGTTATGAAATAAAATAAACTTGATTGTGAAACAGTGGCATGTATGAAATGAAATACACAGAAGCTTATGGCTAATAAATGATTTTTTTTTTTTTACTGCATGTTGTCCTTTTGTTGTTGGGGGGATCCATGGTAGCTCACTTGTTCCCATTTCCTTGGCAGGATTTGGCCAATATTTTGTATAAAGTACCTCTAAAAACCAATCGAGCTTGTATAAAGTACCCCTAAAATCCAATCAAGCATGTATGTGATTTGGATTTTTATCATAACTTTTAACAATTTTTCAGTCATATCGCTACGATGACTGCAGTGAGGCAGTTTATAGTGATGTCTAGCACTGGGGCATCATGCCGCTGACATGTAGCACAATGTCCCACCCAGTCACACATTATCCTGACACCAGACTGACCAGTCCTAACACTAACCACTTAATGCTGAGTGCTAAGCAAGGCATCTGTTGGTACCATTTGTGTAAGTCTTTGGTATGACTCTGCCCAGGATCAAACCCATGACCAATCAAGCTTCTAGAAAATACCATTAAAAACCAATCAACCTTCTATAAAATGCCATTAAAAACAATCACGCTTTTATAAATTTCCATTAAAAACCAATAAAGATTGTATAAAGTACCATTAAAAACCAATCAAGCTTTTATAATGTATAATTAAAAACTAATCAACCTGTATAAAGTACCATTAGAAACTAATCAAGCTTGTGTAAAACACCATTAAAAACTAATCAAGCTTGAGTAAAATACTGTTAAAAACAAATCAAGCTTGCGTAATACACCATTAAAATCTAATCAAGCTTGTATAAAAAACATTAAAAACCAATCAAGTTTAAACGAAATCAAGATTGTGTTAAACACCATTAAAAACCAATCAAGCTTGTGTAAAATACCATTAAAAACCAATCAAGGTTGTATATAAAGAACCGTTAAAAACTAATCAAGCTTGTGTAAAATACCATTAAAAACTAATTAAGCTTGTATAAAGTACCTTTAAGAACCAATCAAGCTTTAATAAAGTACCATTAAGAACCAATCAAGCTTGTATAAAGTGCCATTAAGAACCAATTAAGCTTTTGTAAAATACCATTAAAAACTAATTAAGCTTGTATAAAGTACCATTAAGAACCAACCAAGCTTTAATAAAGTACCATTAAGAACCAATCAAGCTTTTGTAAAATACCATTAAAAACCAATCAAGCTTGTGTAAAATACCATTAAAAACCAATCAAGCTTGTGTAAAATACCATTAAAAACCAATCAAGCTTGTATAAAGTGACATTAAGAACCAATTAAGCTTGTATAAAGAACCATTAAAAACCAATATAGCAACAACCAGCCATTTTTATTTCTTACAGTCCTCTAGAAGGAGTGGATGAGAGTGCCACATTCTTTGAAAGCCCACTTTCAAGACCTCAAGGGACACCTAGGAGGAGACCAGTGTCTGTCATTACTTTAAATGGGGAGTTTGTGAGTATTTCAGAACTGATGTTTTGAAGATAAAAGTTCATTGTATTATTTTCTCTGAGAAATATATAATGTGGATTTGAAATTATTTTTATGGTCAATATTGGGAATTAAGAACAGTATCGCTACCTGCATTTTTGCAAACACATATAAGGCCAACAACATGAACAAATCATGACCAATTATAGATGGCATGTATTTTTCCTTTTACAGATCTTTACCGTTACAAGTTTAGAACTTGGCTTTTAATCAGCACAATGTGGCTAGTGTTTTGTACTTTGTATCTTTTGTGTTTGTTTATAGCTTTAACAGAATTGAAACTTATTTACCTTTGATCTTTTATCTTGGAGAAGTGGAAGGGTTTATCATTCTTTAGTTTATTTTGCAATTCTAAAGCTTATACTTTTATGACTTCACTATTAATTGATAGTATAATAAAACCTGTTATGAGAGACCGCCCCTTCTGCCAACAAAAAGTGGTCTCTTAAGACAGGTGGTCTTTCATAGAAGGTGTGTAGAAAATGACCAGTTTCCAAGGTCCAGTTTTAGAACAATTTCAAGAAACATAACTACAATCAACTGTACATATATTCTACACATACATACATACATACATACATACATACATACATACATACATACATACATACATACATACATACATACATACATAGATCTGTGCATACATATGTGCATAGATGCATATGTACATGTGTTCATGTGCACACACCAACATACACACACACACACACGCTTGCTGACCTGTGTAAGCAATGTCTTCAGATGTATCATGTTCAGTGCCTTTTTTACATCGGAAACCTGGTTCTGAGGAACACTTTGTTTTGGATATTTGTGCATGGTAAACTCATTTATTATACTAGTTCAGGATATTATTATTTTATATCCTGTGTACAAGTTGTCATGTGTTATTGTAATGTGTCATTTCATGTCATGTGTACAGATTGTAAAAGTATTGTTGAATATCCTGTGTACAAATTGTAATCTGTGTTATTGTACATCCCATTATCAAATTGTAATGTTATTTTATAGCCCATGTACAAATTTTTATCTGTGTGTTATTGTTCATCCCATGTACAAATTGTAATCTGTGTTATTGTACAACCTGTGTGCAAATTGTAATATATCTTATTTTACATCCCATGCACAAATTGTTATGTGTTATTATACATTCTATGTACAAATTGTATTCTGTTATTGTACATCCTGTGTAAAAATTGTAATGTGTTATTGTACATCCTGTGTACAAGTTGTAATCTGTGTACAAATTGTAAATCATATTGTTTCAGGATCATGACATTTTTTATATAATGCATTATACAAGCAGTATGATTTATTTGCTTACAAGTTATTTTTGAAAGTTCTGTCGATTTAAGCATGAAAAAAATTATCTTGTTATAGTCCATGTTCTAAAATGCTGTCTTTCTTTTATTTCCCAGAGTGAGACTGAGAGTGACAATTTACATTCAGAAAGGAGGCTTGCAGGTGCTGCATCTTTACATCAAACAAAAGACGATAATTTTATTCTCCGCAGTAGTGCCCACCAAGTATCTGTTGAGCCGACTGCAGCCACTTATCATGGAAGTGTGCCAACGTTTCGGCACAGTGAATACTATCCTGGCTCTGTTGATGCTTCACCTTGGACAGTTGGCTCAACAGACCTTATCACTGCATCAGCTTCCTATTCCAATGTGGAGACTACATCAGAAACTGTGACACAAGCTGCAGAGTCGATGCAGTCGACTGGATATTCACAATCGCTTCCACCTGTGTTTAGTTTCAATTTATACAATCCAAAGACCTATTCTTCAGGACATATTGCTACCAAAGATGATAATTGGACACTGGAAGAAGTGATTCAGAGTCTGAGTTCTACTTTAGAGGATTATCATGGCCAGTACAGGGAGCTGCAAAAATTGGAGGATTTTATTATTTCTCTAGAACAGATGATAAGAGTAAGTTTTTCTGTACTCTACTTGTTACAGTACTTGTATCAAAATCATCATGATGTCAGTAACAAGGCTGCATGCCACACATCCTATGTCACAGAAAAAAAACAGAAAATTTTACTGCTGCCATTTTTTTTAATAATTGTGTTAGAATACTGTTTATCAGTTTCCCAAAGCAGCTTGTGGGATGTTTGTCGATAAAACTATTTAATTTCTTTCACAAATTGAAGATACTTAGTACATACTACTTGAGAACCTCAGCAAGATCCCCAAAAAAATTATTGGCTGGATTTTGTATTTGATTCAGCTTTTATCTTATGGACAAATTGTGAACTTTTTATAATATTTTTCTAGGTAGTGTCTCTTACTTGGTGATAGCGGACTTTTTCCCATACTTATTTGGTGACCAATGACTTTTTCCTGTTATTTTAAATGTAATGACCCTTATTTGGTGACAGTGTACTTTTTCCAATACTTTTAAGTGTAATGACCTTTACTTGATGAAAGAACTTTTCCCTTTTTTATTTTAATGACCTTTATTTGGTGATAGGTGACTTTTTCCCAATATTTTTCAGTGTAATGACCCTTACATGGTGACAGTGTACCTTTTTCCATACTTGTCTATGTAATGGCCTTTATTTGGTGAAAGGTCTTCTTCACTTTTGTATTTTAATGAAATGACCCTGACTTTGTAACAGTATACATTTTCCAATACTTTTCTATATAATTGCCCTTGCTTTATTGACTGGGGACATTTTCCAATTCTTTTCTATGTAATCGCCCTTACTGAGTGATGGTGGACTTTTTTCCATTCTGTTCATTGTTATGGCCCATACTTGGGGACAGGGGACTTTTCATCATTCTTTACTATGTATTGGTACTTACATAGTGACAGTACATATTTCCCCATTCTTTTCTTCTTCTCTGTAATGACCCTTTCATGATGACAGTGTATGTTTTGACATATTTATTTATGTATTTACCCTTACTTGGTGACAGATTTATCAAACCCTAGATGCAACCCTGCTTTACTTGTGACAGAGGACATTGCCCCATTCTGTTCAATGTCATAGCCCTTGGTGACATAGGACATTTCCCTATTTGTTTCAATGGCATAGCCCTTTTTTGGTGACAGGGCATTTCCCCATTCTTTTTAATGTCATAGCCCTTGGTGACAAAGGACATTTCCCTGTTTGTTTCAGTGTCATAGCCCATACTTTCAGACAGATGACATTTCCCCATTTTATTTAATGTCATAGCCCTTACTAGGTGACAGGACATTTCCCCATTTAATCTATGTCATAGCCCTTACTTTGTGACAGTGAACTTTCTTGCAGACAGATATTTACCTAGGAGTAACACAAGAAAATGCACACCAGCCCATAATCTTTAAGTTACTTTGGACTTATTGGACTTTTAGTGTTATAAAAACATATTTTCATTGTGGTATATACCCCAGCATTTTGCAAGTAATCATCCTTAAATGGCAAATGTTTTGGGGATATGTGCATATCTTTCTGATCCTGGGAGAATCGTTCTTTAACATTAAATTGCTGCTATTACATTCACCTCTGTCAGAATATAATTCTCCTGTCAAATACAATTTTATGTAGGTATATCTAAATCACTGATAAGGCTTGTAATGTCTAAGTTCTGTTTATGAAAGTGTACCCAAACACATGATTCACAAAAGCAACCGAATATTGTCAAATATCACATCAACCTATTGCTCTGATTCACATGAGAAAGTTTGTAAAAGATCACAAAACAAACAGTAATCCATAAGGATTTATACCTTGATGAAAATTTATGGGCTACATAAAATTCAAAATGGAATATTCAAGCCATCAACATATAGGGGAAAGCATTCTTTTGCAGTCATTTCCTATGGGTTTATTTCTGGCATTTGGTAAGAAAGAGTACCATGAAGCACATTTCAAACAAAAATCACTTTGAATCAATAAGTTGAAATGCTTAAACTACATTTTTTGCATAAAAATGTGTAGTATTCCATTTTTTATATACAGATTGAGATTTTGTTGAGCGGCCTGGAATGTAAGGGATGTATGTCTGTGGCAGTCCACATATTAGTTTGACATTGGTTGAGCTTGGAACGTGTGGGACATATTTGTGGTTGATCTAACATTACAACTTGACATTGGTAAGGCTTTAAACCTCAAGGTCTTGTCTGTCATAGATCTCACATTACAATTTGACAGTGATTGTTTTTGGAATCTCAGGTATATGCCTATGGTAGATTTCACATTACGATTTGACATTGGTTGGGCTTGGAACCTCAAGGGCATGTCTTTGGTAGTCATCACATCGCAAGTTGACATTGGTACCATATATGTTGGGACACAGTATTTGTTGGGACACCATAAATTAATTTTAAAAGTAATTTTTGTGTGCACTGTATGTTTTTTGAGTGGTAAGTTGTGGGACAGGGGCGAAAATGGACTTCAACTGAAATTTTATATTAAAAAATATAAAATTGTGTACTGAGATAAAACTCTTTAATCCACTACAGCAGCATCTCATCAACAATACCCTTCTCCTGCACACGTACAATACATTTTTTAATACTTGAATATTTGTTTTTGCTTTTCATCCTGTGGGATTTTTTTAAAGGCACCACATCACCTGAAGAGTAAACTGCAAGGGCAGTGGTCAGATTTTTTTCAAATCTGCACTAGTCTTTCTAACTCGTACACTTTTGACCCCCATCTTATCATCAGTCCATCCAGGAATGTGATCTTAGTAAGCTATAGTTTAATCCATGTTAATGATCAGAATTGTCGGCGAAATGATCCATTTCTCTTCTGGCCTTTACAAATTCATCACATGATTTTATTTTCTCCAAATCTTCTGGATGATGCCTGTTCATCGAAGTTCATGCATGAAGCTCTATGTCACTTTAAAAATTGTTTCCTTGTATCAGTTTATTTTGAAAATTTCCATGAAAACCAGCGAAAAGGTATCAAAGTTTCCATATCTTGGCTGTCTTTGTATATTCAAAAATAAAAAATTAAAAAGTCAGCACATTTTAAAGAATGCATAGTTGACTTCTGAGGTCAGATTGCTTTGTAATAAAATAACCTTTGTATTGATATTAGAGTCCAAAGTCGGCTTTTGAGTTCAGCTTGCTTTGTAATTAAAAAAATAACCTTTGTCTTTGATGTCCTTTCGGTAACTCAAAGAATAAGTTTACTGCTGACTGCCAAATTTAATACAAATTTGTTTCATTTCTTAAGTCTTGGGACTCATGACCAAAGTGAAAAAAATGTTTCACCGTAAGTTCTGGGACGGGAAAAAAATAATTATTTAATTCTGTCCCAACATATATGGTAAATAAGGTGGGTCTTGGAACCTCTGTTAGATCTCATTACAAGTTGAAATTGGGTTTGCTTGGAACCTCAGGGTCTGTGGTAGATCTTATATTACAAGTTGACATTGGTAGGCCTTGGAACCTCAGGGACATGTCTGTGGTAGATCTCACATTACAATTTAACATTGGTAGGCCTTGGAACTTCTTGGAACTGTTTGTTTAGACTACTTTCACTTACTGTGGGACATGTAATTCAACAAAAATGTCAGGCCAAGGTCAGGATCAAGAGGTCTTGGATGGGAGAAGTAAGAAATAACTGTAAAATGTTAACTCTCTTTTGTTTCTTCTTGTCTTTCACTAGAAACATTCTGGAGGTAGCTCCAGGTCTTCCAGTATAAGTGTTTCAATAGAGAATGCCTTGGGGGCATTCGATTTCCTGGACAGTGAGGAGGCACACAATGAACCAACTGAAAGTCCACCAAGAAGTCCAGGATACACTCGGTAAGCCTGTAGTATAATGCCATTATAAGACCTATCCTAAAGACCATCTTTTTCAAGAGACCACTTGTGTCAAGAAGCACAGCATGTATCACTTCTTCAGTTTAATGCTTTCTGTGGGTTGCCACATATACAGACATATAATAAAAAGTAGTCCTCTTTATACAGAGCATGGGATCATGGGTTTCCTGCAATTTTGTTGCCTATGTCCTCCGAATCATCTTTTCACTTTTTCACTGGGGTATTACACCTTTAAGGTGGACATTTTTATTCAGTAATAAACTCTAGTTCTCTATTTTCTTTGGTACATGTCTTCTAACTAGTGTGTCCGTGATGGATCTGGTAGTGGCCATAGTTGTTATAGGCTCTGAAAACTTTAAGTAGGCAGTCAATTTCCTTTTTAAAGCAACATATTTGGCAGTCAAAACATTCAGGGTTTTTGATAGTCTGCAGAGATACAATGCAAAGTCGCTGACTGATGTAGCATTTTTGAGGTTAAGTTAATGAAAGAGAGACAAATTGCTGGGGGTGGGGTGAAAAAGCTTGCACAAATACGCACTTTGCTGTTTAATCAGTGAAAAGTAAAATAATTCAGAAACAATGTAGATTATTTTTATAATAAAAATGGGTAGATAATGAGTGAACACAAGTTAAATGAGAGTCAGATCCAACTTGTAAAATTTAATGGTGCAACGTTTTCAGGTGAGCTCTATTTTAAGACGTAAATGTTATTATGGGTTACCTGATCATGTAATAAAATGTTAACTATCCAAGGAAAAGGTGATAGTACAGTGCCATTAAGGGGCAAAAATGTTGGAGCAGATAAGATTATCTCATGTTTACCACTACAATAGCATTAAGTTATGTCAGCTATTTTTCTTTGTCTGATTGCAATGTCATGTGTCCCCAACAAATCTTAGAGGACAGGGACACAATCCACTTGAAATCAGGAGCCACACTGGTCACTATCGAGTCACTTTATGGCTTTAAGAGGATCAGTAAGATATTTTAATTATCATATTTACCTGATTATAAGTCAAGTCCAGGTGCAAATGGCATGACGCTGATTTGTCTGCATTATGTGATGACAGATTTGGGTCTGTGAAGTTTGCAGTTGGACTGGATTTGTACACAATAATGTACAGCATGTCTAATACAGACTTTGTGAAATAATAAGAAAAGTAAATTGGGTGCCAGGTAATCATTCTGTTTAAAGCAAGTAGGTTGTCTTTTAAAAAAAAAAACATTTCAGTTACAGTGAGGTTATAGAATTTTACAAAAAAAGTCTCAGTTTTCTTTGAGTGTATTTTTAAACATTTAGTATATCCTCCCTAAATAAAAACATTCAGGTTTTTTTTATAGTCTGCAGTGATGCAATGCAAAGTCACTGACTAGTGTAGCATATTTCAGTATAGTATTTTACATTTAGTATAGCCTCCCTAAATATTATTCCAATAGGGTATTATTTTACAATCAGTATAGCTTCTGAAAATATCATACTGTTACAGCAATATTAGAGAATTTGACGAAATGTTATGCAGCCCTGAATCAACAGCAAAAACTGGGGACTCTGGAATTGAGTCATTGGCTCAGCGATTGAGTGAAGATACACAGCTGGGCTCTAGCCTGGGTTCAAGTCCCTTACCACCTTCAACTGGCAGTGAACAAGTGGACCATTGCCTGATGTTCCATTTATGCTATTGCGAGAGGCTCCTGGAGGTAAAAATTCATTGATTCAGTACACTTTTCATATAAGTCTAGGTATACTAACGTTTTTATGTACAGATCTCATTTTATCAGATGTGAAAATGAAGTTTCTGTTTAGCAAGTGTGTTTGTTTTATGTACTTCAACATGTGTAATATTATTATGTTGCTTTTTAGTCGCTTTATAGGCATTAACATAATTTTTCATTTATAGTGTTGTTCAAGTTCAAACTTAATTAATTCCAAACATTTATGCCACACTATCCCAGGGTCTGTTTTAGAACTAAGAAATGGGTTGGGGCACTCATCTCCATGTGACAAAATGGTGGGGGGGGGGTCTAAACTTAGGAGGAATTTAAGGAAGAAAAAAGGTATCCAATGAAAATATCATGCTTAGTTTGCACAATCTTGGGAAAATTAACGGAAATCTTACAGTTGCATATCTTGGAATAGACACTATCTCCATATAAAATTCTACACCACACACATCTACCTACCTACGCTTCAGATCATTTTCATATATATAAATATATATATATATATATATATATATATATATATATATATATATATATATATATATATATAATAGCTTCATATTTACTATATTTTCCTAGTATATAACATCTATACTTCAGATCAAATTTATTGTATTTTTTTAACAAAGAAACTTGCTGCTATGTAATAATGAAAATAACTGATTGCAATATCATTTGAAGAGGAAGAGTCGTCACACACATACACACACCTTAATCTACAGATAGGAAGAGATAGATATTTTCACCAAATGAATTTGTGCATTGTGCTCTATACTGAAGTGACTGTTTAGATGAGGGTAAGATCTCCAGTTTGTTTTTTGCATTCTTTGATCTAACAAGTATGTAAAAGATCTCTGATTCATCTTGATCACAATGCACCTGTTTCTCTTGCAGAATCTGGGAGTTTTTGGTCCATTAAAATGCAAAGAAATATATGCCTTGGACAAGCTGCAGAAGCAAGCCGATGTTATTGAGAGCCTGATCAAAATAGCCAAGAGTTCCTCAGCTGAATCGGACCTTCTTTCAGGTAAGATCTAGCAAGTCATCTTATGTTTCACTTTCATTCCTAACTGTTATGAACAGATAAGTACTTTTCCACATTCATCTGTTTATCCCTTACCATATTTTCGGGCCTATAAGTCGATGCGGAGTACAAGTCGAATTTACCAATTCGACTTATTTTCCATACTTCGTCCATATATAAGTCGATTCAGAGTATAAAACGAGGCCAGGTCAATATCTTGGATTCATATTTTACACTAGTAATGGTATCGTTGTATGATATTCCATATTAAAGGCAATCATGAAATTGCATTACCAATGCTAACATGCTTGTGATTTTACTTCTGAACAAATCATTGCTATATTCTGTTAACAATTGACACAGCTGAATAAATAGTCTATGCTTGTTTTATTATAATTGAAAGCCCATCCATGTTGTAGTTCATTTTATTACCTGTAGTTACGAACGTAACTTATATAAACATTCAATGACACAATCCATATATAAGTCGATTCGGAGTATAAGATAAAGACCTGACTTTCAAGTAAAAAAAGTATTGACTTATAGGCCAGAAAATACGGTATATGTTTTTTGGGGGATGTGTGTGGGAGGGGTGGCTGCCTTGTTCTTCGGAAGATCGATATTAACAATGTATTGCCAGTCTCCACTTGTCTACAGTAAGCTGTAATACCATCACGGGCTGTATGTGAATTATTACTTAACTTGACCTGAAATAATAAGCTTTGTGTAGCTTCTGTCTTGTCCTGTATAACATGTACAAAATGAAATTTGTATTAGGCTAAAGTTGAAAATATAGTAGTAGTAGTAATAAGGCATTTGAAGTCACTGGTTTGCTACTCTTCCAGATAACATACATGTTCTTTCGATTATTTGGTACCCAGATTCAGAAATTTAGTGTATAAGCAAGATCATATGAAAAAGAACAGACAGTTGCTGGCAAGTTCCATCAGCAGCCTTCATTTAACAAAGCATTCAAATTCTTTTTCAAACTATTACGCTGAATCCACATTTGTGTTAGGAAGCCCTCAGCTGTTATAATTTGTTGATTTAGAGGAATGACATTAAGATGCTGAATATTTTAAATTTATATCAGAATTGAATAAAGATTATTCAGAACCATCATTTTATCAATTACTAGTTTCCAAGACAACTTATATTCCATCCATGAAGCAAAAATTTGGAAAGAAATAAAGACCAAAGAACTTACTTAAAAAAACCATAGTTGTTACAGGAAGATATGTACTTGTATTACCTTTCAGTAAGAAAACAAAAACAGTAAAGAATTATTTAACATTACATAAGGGAGATAACTCAAAATCAGCTATATTTTTGTGAGAACGACTTCATTTTCAAGATTGCATCAGATGATTTTTGCATTTGTTTTCTGCAGTGATGTCCAGTCTTAGCAGTGATAAGAGCCTGCGTGAGTTTTGGGTGAAGTGTACTGACAACACATCTCTTTACATTTACCCAGACAGACTGGTTACTGCCTTAGAGCGCAAATATGGAACCATGTTTATGGACAAGTATAATCTGGACCCAGTCAGAGGTACATGCACATAAAAGATAACTCTGCAGTGATATGTAGTGTTAGACATGATTAGATAACATGCTTTTTTATAGAGGGAAAGAAGAGTGGTGATCAAAGGTATTAATAGGGTACAGAAAATATTTTTTATAGAATCATGTGATGAATACTTTTAGAAGTTTAATAAACTAAGATATGTTTTCTTTGTTTATGATGTAGATATGATGTAATGCTTTTTAATGTACATTTGTTTTTTCTCTTGACATTTTATAGTCATAAAGAAAGTTTACATAATTTTATAATTGTATAGACAAGAAATTAGTGTTGAGAAACTAAATTGCAAATTCTAGTATGGCTGGCTTTTATGTAACTGAATCAAGAAGAAATCTTTCATGGAATCACGAAATTAATGCTTCATCATCACATAATGCCAAACTTCTGTACATTATGGACACTTTAATGGAATTGTTTTGTTACCATTTATTTTATCATAGTGTCATAGTTTTGTATTAAACCATAAAATTACCGCATAGTGTCTTCTTTAAACTAGTATGCCAGCACTTGGTGACACGGATTCTGAACATTCCTGTGTTTAATCCCAATGAGCGTAAATCAACCTGGATTATAACACTCCACCAATTTATACTGTACTTCCAAGAAGAAGGGGGTCTGAAGCACGTGGAAGATGTAGCTGATGAAAGCAAGTTCTATGTCTTTTCCTTATCTGCCAATTTCCTCCTATTCTCTCTCCCTCCTCTTCTCCCTAAAGCTTTAAATAATCTTTGGCCACCATGCATCTTAGACCAGATATTTCATAAATCAAGAAATTTGTTTCTTTACATGTGCTCCACAGACATTAAAGTAATGAAAGTTAAATTTTTTTCGTCATGAAAATATATATTGCAGAAACCTAAAGTAACTACAATTTTATGAAATATTTACACCTGCAGGACTAGGACAGAACTGGCTACATTACTCTAGGTCAATGACATTGTTTTTTGGGTGTTTATTTTACAATGCTCAATATATTACTTTTTTTTACACTGTTGCTATATTAGCCTGGTTCATTGACTTATTTTACACTGCTGCTGTATTAGTCTGGTTCATTGATTGATTTTACACTACTACATCATTGCTTTTGTCCATTGGTTTAATTCATGCTACTGCTACACTGGTATGGTTCTTTGGTATATTTCACACCAGTGCTACATTGGTCAGGTTTATTGGCATTTTTTACACTGCTTGCCACAATACTCTGGGTTTTTTTGCTTACTTTATACTACTACTATATTAGCCTGGTCTGTTGGATAATTTTAGACTTCAATGCTCAATTATTCTGGTTCCTTTGCTTACTTTAAACTACTATGTTAGCCTGATCCATTGGATTATTTTACACTTCATGCAATTTTTCTGGTTCATTGGCTTATTTTACACTACAGTGGTTTTCCTCTTGATTGGCCACCTGACCAACGGCCACTCGCTCCTTACTACCAGAATCTCTTGTCACTGATGAGTTTGTGTTGAAAAGTACCCCTCATTAAAGGCCACTTTGCTAGCGCGACCAGCATAATGGTGCAAAAATATATAATTTACCCCTCACAAGCAGCCACATTTTATTTTAATATGTATCCAGAAACAGTATTTAATTCATAAGGTGTGATAGATAATCTGATTTGTGTTTCCCAATGTCAGGTTTTCGTTACTAAAAGAAGTGTTGATTAAAGTACATGTACCACTAAGGTTAATATTAAATCATTTTTGCCTCATGAGAAGCCATATTTATTCCACAAAGTCAAGAAAGACTCAAATTTTAATCCATACAAAAAGGTATGTACATGTAATCTGATTAGCCTTACTGCTGTGTTATCATGAAATGTCCAGTTTAGTCACTCTGATAATTGTTAAGATTACAATCATTGAACAGTTGCCATAGATGAGAAGTGGCAGTATCGATGTACACAAGTCAACAGGAAAATGGTTTGCTAGCCTATATGGCTTCCCTTTGTTAGATTTTGAGCTTGTTCACTTTGATATTTAGTGGCTATTACTACTGACAATAATTGTCAAGATTACAAAATCTAACGGCCACAAGGTATTGCTGTTCAGGTCAAATCTGCGTGATATCAAAGCCATTTTGGCTTCTCTCACTTAATGTAAATGTAAAAACAATAGGTACCGGACTGCGACCAGTGAATCACATAACAAGATCACTTCCTTTAAAAAACACATGGTATTTTGTTTCAATGCAGAAAAATTGTTTTATTAGTCTTGTAGTTGCTAACATTGGAATACATTATTGCATAAAGATTTAATTGTCATTGAGGAAAAGAAAATTTCTCAGTTGAAGATAAAGTGAAAGTAATTCAACTGAACAAAAAAGTGGAGAGTTTGAGAATCATTGCAGAAAAATGTGATGTCGGAAAGACTCTAATAAACAATATTGTGAAAGATAAGGAAACAATTCTGTGGAAATGGGAAGGTGGAATGGATGGAGAAAGGAAGATTGTTAGAGCCAGGAGATGTTTGTACCCTGAGTTGAATGACAAGGTTTTTGAATGGTTTTGCACTGCACGTGCTAAGAGCAGTCCATTCACTGGTCAAATGATCCAAGAAAAAGCAACAATTTTGTCAATTGAAATGGAATATGATGACTTTACCGTAAGTAATGGATGGTTGCACGGATTTCAAGTCCGACACAATATTGTGTGTTCTGTTCATAGTGGATAATCAGCTGTTGTTAATAATGAAGTTGTTGAAGATTGGAGCAAAAGACTGAATGATATATGCAGGATTATGACAGCCTGGATATATTTTTTGGTGATGAGAATGGTTCATTTTTTTAGAATGTTACCAACAAAGTTCCTGGTTCAAAAAGGGGACTCAGGTAAAGGTGGGAAAAAAGCAAAGGAGAGATTTTCAGTTTTGCTCTGCATCAGTTATTCTGGCGAGAAGCTGAAGCCACTGATGGCTGGAAAATCGCAAAATCCAAGGTGCTTTAAGGGATATTTCTAAACACATCAGAGACTGACATATGAGGCAAACAGAAAAGCAAGGATGACAAGACAGATATTCAAGTCTTGGATAAAATAAACTTAATTGTCAGATGAAAGTGCAAAACAGAAAGATCCTGCTTTTGTGCAATAACTGTGCTGCACACCCATAAACTGGATTTGTCAAGGTTTCAAACTTTCCTCCAAATACAATTTCAAAACTAAAGCCCCTTATAAGAAGGGACCACTGTACTACGATATTAGTCTGGTTTAGTAACTCATTTTACACTGCTTGCTATATTGGTCTTATTAATTGGTTTATTTTACACTTCTTGCTATGTTAGTCTAGAGTATTGGCCAGTTTTTCACTACTTGCTGTGTTAGTCTGGTTCATTGACCTGTTTTACACTGCTTGCTATGTGTGGTTCATTGGTTTATTTTACACTATTTGTCATATTAGACTGGTCCATTGGCCTTACACTATATGCTATAGGTTCTTCTCTAGGGATTTTAGAATAATTTTTATAGTTGTCAGGTCACAGGATGATGTTCATTGGTCGGCAGCTCAACAAATGTAGAGAAAGTTAGCATACACTTAATGTGTCTTTCACCTTTTACTTGCATTTAAATTTGATCACAGTATAGTAAGGAAACCTGTGGTGTGATACAAATTACTGCTTTTGTATGCAAGGGAAATGTATTTGAAATAACAGATTACATTAACTTTGTCTGTTCTTGAAAGTTGTAGAACATACGTATTCCATTGATTGAAAGGCATTTATAAAATTGTCATATATAAAAAATGTTTGTTACATCTAATTTAAGGAAGTAGTCATGCAAAGCTAGTAAACTTCATCGAGGTGCTTATTAAAAGAAAGACCTTGCTGTGAGCTCTCAAATCCAAATCAACCCCATCGTTTATATCTCAAATCCAGTTCAACCCCATCGTTCAGGTCTTAAATCGAAACAAACTCCATCATTCAGATCTCATCCAAATCAACCCCATCATTCAGATCTCAAAATAAAGAAAATTGCAGGCTGATTCAACCACATCTAGGATATACACATTTAATTTTAATAACAAGATTAACCAGTGGGTAAAATCAGAATAATTCATTTTAATTTTTAACCTTGTACAAAAATGACAAAATCTGGAGAGAAACCATTTTTTTTTTTCTTGTTGATTCGCTTATTGTAATCTACTTGATCCATTAATCTGGTTCATTGGCTTATTTTACATTGCTTTCCTATTTTATTGTTGTTAATTGTTTTTTTTTTTTTTACAGTACATTCTGTAATATTTTTTGTGGTTTATTGACCCATTCTACACTAATTTCTACGTTGTATTGTGGGGCTTCGAGTGGCAAAGTAGTCTAAGGTACTCTTTGTTACAGATCACTGCCATCTCACCTGTGTGTGGGTTTGAGCCTCAGATTCGGCCAATTTGGGTATGTGAGAAAGCCTGCCAGAAGCTTCTCGTGGGTTGGTGGTTCTTTCCGTTGGTTTTCCCGGGTGTTTCCTCCACCATTAATACTGGCTGCCATGTATAGCCAATTCTGTGCTGAAAAATGGCGTTAAACCCTACAACAACAACACATTGTTGTTCATTGGCCATTTTACATGACTTTCCATGGTGTAGTGTGGTTCATTAACCTAATTTACACTACTTTCTATAGTTTGGTTTGGTTCATTGGTCTATTTTATACTATTTTCTATATTTTAGTGTGTATCATCTGCTTATTTTGTGCAACAATCTTTTATTTTCAGTGAGATTGATAGATCGGTTGACATCTGGGAACCCTGACAGTGTAATCAAGACCATCTTGACCCTAAGGGACCAGCTGCCATCTGCCCCTTGTCTGAAAGTAATAGGGACTCTGCTGATTGGCAGGGATAAAGATGTGGAGCAGTGTGCAAGTGAGTTTGAAAGTTTCTCCACACCTCTTTTGGTGGATGTTCTGTTACCGGTGTTTGTCCTTTCACATGACCATTCTGTATGCCAGGAACTAGGATTGTGCAAATTTAATTGTAAAAGGCTTTATGACCATCCACCTTGGCATGGTGATTAATATTGAATAGGTCAAATTAATATTTATTATTGCTTTTAACAACATAATTTGATGAATGAGGCCAGTTTTCTTTGGAAGTTTCATTGTGTATCATACTGTATTAGCATTGACTTGTATATCATGCTGTATTAGCAGGGACTTCTATATAATGCTGTATTTACAGGGATGTCTATATCATGCTGTATTAGCAGGGACCTCAATATTATGCTGTATTAGCAGGGACCTCTATAGCATGCTGTATTAGCAGGGACTTCTATATCATGCTGTATTTACAGGGATGTCTATATCATGCTGTATTAGCAGGGACCTCAATATTATGCTGTATTAGCAGGGGCCTCTATAGCATGCTGTATTAGCAGGGACTTCTATATCATGCTGTATTTACAGGGATGTCTATATCATGCTGTATTAGCAGGGACCTCAATATTATGCTGTATTAGCAGGGACTTCTATATAATGCTGTATTAACAGGGACCTCAATGATGTATTAGCAGAGACTTCTTTATCATGATGTATTGGCAGGGACTTCTGTATCATGATGTATTTTCAGGGACTTGTGTATCATGCTATATTAACAAGGACTTGTGTGTCATCTGGACACAGTTCTGGTTGATCGAGAATACTGTGGATCTAGTTGATTCATGAAGTAAATGAACCTTAATTATTTTTGGAAAAGTTACTTCCCTTTGACAGCTTGATTTGTCAGTCAAGATGACAAACAAAATAAAACAAGCATCAGGATGGAAAAAGAAAGTTAATATGTAATCACTATGTTTATTACACATTTTTTGTTCTTAGGCAAATATCAGTGTTGATTGTTCTGACTTGTTTTGTCCTTTTTATGCCCCCAATAAGCATGCAATTATCTATAAGGCTGTCCGTGCGTGGGTGAGGGGTAGGGTGGGGCATACATGCGTGGGTTGAGGGCTTTTGATTGAAGTGGTTTTTCCTAGCAATTACTGGTCAGTAAGCTCTTATCTGCTTCCATTCATATTAGGAATATAAAATCTTTACATACTCCCTATCCACACTGGCCTCGGAGTGAAACCATTGGGGTCAATAATTACAATGAGAATACATTTTTTGTTATAATTTTGTATAAAAGAAATTTTCATCACATTCCTCAATCCCATACCAATTCCATTCATGTTTGGAATGTAACATCATCATAATACTCACCTTCAGTCTATGCCATTCCAGCCCTTGGAGTTCACCCCTCTGTGTTCTCATAGAACCAAGAATTATATATAATAACATGGACACATTTTGGTAAAGGTTTTCATCATTGCACCTATATCCTTCACTTTTTGTCAGCTCACTTTGCATTTGGAATATAACGTCATTATATATATATATATATATATATATATATATATATATGCCACTCCTAATACGTGTGCTGTTATCAGACCTTGAAAGGGGCCATGGGATAAAAATTCAAATGGAGAAACACTTTGGTCAACATGTACATCTCTTTTACGCATAAACAGTTTACTTAATAGTCAAACTATAATATCATCACTTCATTCCCTTTACGTAATAGTCTAACTGTAATATCACTTGATTCCCTTTACGTAATAGTCAGACTATAATATCACTTGATTTCCTTTACGTAATAGTCAAACTATAATATCACTTGATTTTCTTTATGTAATAGTCGAACTATAATATCACTTGATTTCCTTTACGTAATAGTCGAACTATAATATCACTTGATTTCCTTTACGTAATAGTCGAACTATAATATCACTTGATTTCCTTTACGTAATAGTCAAACTATAATATCAATTGATTTCCTTTACGTAATTGTCAAACTATAATATCACTTGATTTCCTTTACGTAATAGTCGAACTATAATATCATCACTTGATCCCCTTGTTTTTGTTTACTCTTTGTTCTTTTATTGGATTAACAATTATAACAAAGACACAATAATTTTGTAAAATTTTTCAAGGAGTTTTTTTGGGGTCACTTGTAATTTCATAGCTTGTTAACTTCATTCTGAAATTTCAAATCATCGCAGCCTACCACTTCTACTGCTGTTTCTGGTTGGTGCCATGCAGTCAGTATTTAGGACATCTTTTGGTCATAATTTAGATTCCATCTTTTGAAGCCCAACATCGATTGAGACAGTCTCATTAATGCAACTAATGGAGCAGGGTATCCCAAGAAAATAATTTTTATCATGATACACAAGTCCTCGATACAATTTCATGGTAGTATCACATACATAAAAAAACATGGGTAGGTGTATTATGTATACTGTTGATAGGTTTGTTGTACATCTGTTTTTGCATCCAGTTGAATTTTGTCTTGAACAACTTTTCCTATCTTTCAGTCTCCTACTTGAATCTGATACAGAAAAAGAAGGAGAACAGAGAAAAGGTAAAATTTCTGCTAATCCATTGTTACGAGTTTAGGCTCAGATAATTGGTAACAAAGAAAGAATGAAAACAACAAACTTTGCAAAATTTAACAAAGAAAAAGATTGTAAAGAAAGGGAAAAAAAACTTGCAGTTTTAAGAATCAAATCCAAAAATAATCCAAGAATAATCCACAAATAAAATCACAAAAATCCTGCCAATGAAATGTTCTAATCAATTCAAGTTTGATTCCTGTTGGAAAATCCAAGATGGAAGACAGTGAAATATGCTGAAGTTTGTTTTATGTTTATAGTTCCTTGTAGAATCACAAGATTTAACACTCTGTTGTTAAAAATATGAATAAGATTTTGATAAACTGTCTTTGTCCAAGAATTTTGTATGAGCACATCAAATATTTCCAGAGATATGAGTTAATCCTTTAAAATCCAACTGAACTGAAGGAAAGTTAACGTGGATTTTAAAATCTGGCTACATCAAAAGAAAATGACTTAACATTAGATTAAAAGCCTAAACTTACCATATTTCACTAAAACAAAATTGATATCATATTTTAAAATGCAGTTTCGGAAAAAAAATCCCTGAATTGTAAAATCATGAGGGGTGGGTGGGAGGGATCACATACTCTCACCTTGAATCAAGGTCAGGATCTAGGTCAAGACTGCTCTGGTGGCCTAGTGGTTAGAGAGCACATCTGCCTTAGATGCAGGAGGATGTGGGTTCAATCCCAGGTCGAGTCATACCAAAGAATTACAAAAATGGTACTAACAGCTGCCTGGCACTCAGCATTAAAAGGTTAGCGTTAACACTGATCTGCCCAGCATCAGGTATATTTTGACTGCGCATCACTATAAACTGTCACACTGCAGACATTGTAGTGATATGACTGAAAAATTGTTAAAGCTACATTAAAACTACATATCACACACAAAGGATCAGGGTCAACATGACATGTTTACCAAAGAATAATTTGGTCAACCGATATTCTGAATAAACATCTATATGAATAAATTTACTTTACATTAAAATAAATACATATCAGATCAGATACATAACACCATATATAAGAATATTTGGGGTTACACATCTTCACTACTTTCAGTTCGATCACTACTTGTTCTTTGATCAAAAGATACAAGGACAGGGTCACTAACTGAAAGAAGACAAATCGTTTCTGTACAATAAGCCATTGTGCACCATCTTCAGTTACCAGACAGTGCATCTCTTACACTTGGAGTAAGGATGAGCTATGTCAATTTCTGGGCTGAAAGGTCAGGGTCACAGTGACTAAAATAAGAAAACTGGTTTCCATACAAACACATTAGTTGCCCACCATGTACAGTTAACAAATTTTGTGGATGACTTGGGTTATAAAAAACAAAACAATCTTGTCAATTACTGGGTAAAAAGTCAAACTCACTGACTGAAAGAAGAAAAAGAGTTTCAGCACAAGAACTCAAGTTCTCGATCAGTCACAAGAATCTATCTTTGTGGATGGTATGCAGTTGTGAGTGGAAGAAGTCTATTGATTTGGAGGTCAATAAGGTTATAACAGCTGTGACTAAAATAAGAAAAATGAATTTGTGTTGCATGAAAAGTAAGATTAGTTATACACCACATACCTGGACCAATTTTTTTGTATGGCGTGTATTTGGGGTAAGGAAGACGCCTACTGATTTGGTGGCTGAAAGGTCAGATGCTAAGGTCACTTTGAAGGGATAAAAGGGTTAGTTATACACCACAGTATTGAACCAAACCATTGACAGTTAGTTTTTACTGCTTGATAATCTTGTTATAGCTAGACCTAATTGATAGATATTATTGTGGGCTTAAAACCAAAACACTTTCATCATCAAAAGTAGCAGTAGCACCATTATGGCATCCAATATGGCCACCATAGCAGCCATCTTCAAATTTTTTTCTTTCTACTCCATCTAAATGGAAAGTTGTAGATACCATGCATTTTCATCAGGAAACATGTTATGGTGTCTGGTTGATCCTGAATGAAAATGATGACTGGTCTGATATCTAGTAGGACCTTCATGATGGCCATCTTGGAGATCTTATTTCGGCTACGCCTCCTCGATATATGGCTATACTAGCGTTGGTTTTTTACCGAAAGACTTCTTATATAACTAGTTGGTCCCAAGCAAAAATGGTGCTAATCTTGCATTAGATAAATAAGATTTCATTTATGACCAGCTTGAAACGTGTTATCACAGCTTCGCCTGAATGCATTGACAATACATGTACTACCAATTAAACATCGAGAATGGCTGCCACTGCAGCCATTATGAAAGTCTGTTTCATTTTCAAGAATATTATGGATGATTTCAACACACACCAATTATGCAAAAGAAATGCTCTTTTGGATTCTTGAAAATTCTTTTGAGACAATAGAATGTCAATGTTTCATAAAACCTTAATCTGAGAATGTAGTTGTTAGGTAAAGAGCTCAGTTCATCGTACATTTTGTTACAAATTGCCATTGTAGAGGCAGCCATTACTATTATTAACTTTCTGATTTCCAGTCATGATTGATGCATACTATTGATAATTGATGTGTAATATAATAATTGTATTGCAGGTTTTGGTAGTGGAATAGTAGTGTAACATAATCATTGTATTCAGACCGTGTTAGTGTAACATAATTATTGTATTCAGACCGTGTTAGTGTAACATAATCATTGTATTGCAGACCTTGTTAGTTAACATAATCATTGTATTGTAGACCCTTGGTTGTGTAACATAATCATTGTATTTCAGGCCTTGGTAGTGTTTGTTGAAGGGCTTGAGGACAAATCAGAAGAAATCCGCAGAGGTGCTTGTGCATCTCTGGCAGTTTTGGAGGTATAGCATGCACTCATTTATCCAAACATTGTTTTTTATTTTTATTAGAAGAAGCATATAATAAAAATTAATAATAATAATAATAATAATAACAGTAACGACAATAATAACAGTAAAAACAATAATAATAATAAATGGAGCCATTGTTGATGAAGTAGGCAGAACCCTTTAGTAGTATAATGTCAGTCCATCTAGATGTCATATTCTTTACATTTTATCTTTTTTTTAAAAAAATTGAAGTTTAGAACTGTTTTAGAAAAATAACATTTTACCTTTTTTTTTTTATCTTGTAGGATTACGTGCTTGTGTTTATTTGGATAGATTTATCTTCCTAAAGTTTTTCTGCAATTCAGTATTTTCACATTTATAATAACTTGTGTATAGCTAGTATGGTGCTGATATAATCTTTAACCCATTACTTAGAGACAGACTGACTGACTGACTTTCAGCATTTGGGCTTTTGCAGAGAAACTTTACTGGGAATTGCCAGATTTTAACCAGATTTTGTATGCATCTTTATGGTGATGCGACTGAAAAGAGTTGAATTTCCATTTTCTGTGTCATTAGGGAAGTTATGTCCCTTTTTGCCTGTCTTTCATTTCTTTAATGGAACTTTAAGGATTAATATATATAAACCAGATTTCTTTATCAGCGCTATATTGACAAAACCTTGAATGAATTCAATTTCCAGCATTTTGTGTTTAAAGGAGTTGTGGCCCTGATTGTCCATCCTAACTCGGGCATCCACACAATAATTTAGCAAAATGGTTTGTTGGATTTTGGACCAATTTCTTAGGCAGCTTATTCTAATGAGATTTGATTGAGTTGGATTTTTAGCATTGATTAATGTCATTTACAGTAGTTATGCCCCCTAGTTGCAACTTCTACTTATATTGGTTTCTGCAGCTTAACTTTACCGAGGTTTTGTTAGATTTAACCCAGAGTCAGTTTTAGTGGGGTTTTTTGTTGTTGATTATAACTTGAATGAGTTCAGTGTCATGCATTTCAGTTCATAATAGTAACAGTTATGTCTCCTGATTGCCGGTCCATCTGATTCTAGATTTCTGCAGTTTTAATTTAACTAAGATTGATGGATTTCAGCCAAGTTTGGTATGCATATTTATGTTGATAAGACCTTGAATGAGTACATTTTCCAGCATTGCATTGCATTATAGCCAGAAGACATGTCTCCTGATAACAGATGCCTATCTTTAGACAGGTGCTATGCCTCCTGATTGCCCAATGCTCCTACATTTGATTCCAGCATTTTTTCTGTTCCAAGCTTACCTACAACAGAACCAGGACATGAAACCAGTAGATTTACAACATTTTGTACTGTAGTTTGGCCTCTAAACCAGTAGTATTTTTTTTATTGACATAAAGTTTAATTGTTTTGAGAGGACTTGAATAAAAGACGACAGCTGCCCTTAAACATTCTTCGAAAATCATTTTGAACAATGCAGTAGCAATTAAAATAATACAAAAACCTGAAATACTAACTCAGATGTTTCTTTCCAAATCAATCTTTTGCTAGGTGTGTCCATTTCATCTCACCTTTTGCCAAAGGTCAGCTGATTTTTATTCAAAGACTCGAAAGCCTTAATGGACCAACTTGGATCCCAAGGATAATTTAGTCCTACTGCAGGTAGAATTACATGAATGACAAAGTATTGTTAGATTTCCACCAGACTTGGCATGTTTCTATGTGTCTTTTTTGTCTTCATTTAACTGATATGTAGCAAGTCCTTTGTATGATGCCAAACTTTTAGATAATATTTGTGCTTTCGGACAACAATGTAAGTTCTGGCCTCAGTAGCAGTGATGACATTATGGAAAATGATGGATACTTCCTGAATTGTGGGTTGTTTTCTTTTCAGGCATCAGAGAGTAGTGATCTGCTAGTGTATGTGTCCCAGACTGACACCTCTGTCCAGGTTCAGTTCCGAGCTAAGGAAGCTTTGTTATCATTAGGTGAGTTGGGTTGATGAGGTAATAAAGTTACCAAAAATTCAGCACAAGCTTGTGAATATTATTTTACATAGAAACAGGAAATTAAGAAGACATTGAAGCTCATATGTAGATGTGTGTAATGGTTGTACAATTTTGATTCATTGCCTTTGGTCAGAGCTATTTTGGATGGTAAAATATTCTGCATACATGCATCACAATGTTAAAATTACATATTGTGTCTTATTACTGTGTATATCATGTGTCTTAATACTGTGTACACCGCTCCCTCAATAACTCGCGCCCTGATAACTCACGAACCCGCTTATAATGCGGTGTCTGGTGTGGATCCCGATTTTTCCCAACCAAAAAAAATATATTGCAAAAATCTTTCAAAATATGCTGAACATGAAAAAATTACAATAAGAATTGGTAAATTAAACCTTTATTCATTTCTCATTTTATCATTAAAAATGGTGATTAATGCCCGTAAAGATCGATTCCATATTGTGAAATTTGCAAATTCTAAATAAGATATCACATATTATATTAGGGTTTATTTGTTGATAAATAGTCATCAATACACCGTAAATAAACAGTCTGGTGAAATAGCGATCAATGAAAACGTCTGGTAAATGCTAACAGGTGGCAACAGATAATGAAATAAACAGCAATTAAATACCATGTTGTGTGAAAACCACATTATAATCCTTTATTTTTATTTCAGTGTAAACATTATAATTGCAACATATTCTTTTCTATGAAAACATGAAAAGAGTCAATCAACCGTCACATTGAAACCAGTGAGTACTTCCGTGACAACCTAATTACTTGCCGGCTTTGTTTTGATCAACAACTTGGCAAAGTGTTTGTTGCACTAAAATAATCCATTAAATGAGACCTGTGTTACTTTATCACTTGTGTCTTATGCATCGAATCAAGCAAGGGACAATTTTGCTCGGCAGCAGTGAAATCAGGGAGTAACACAAAAAAATTAACTGATGTTTTCAAAAAGTCTATTGTCATTTGTCAAGCATATCACATCAGGCATTTTTATTATCGTGTTCTAATTTACATTGTTTTAAATTTGTAGACCCACTAAATTCATGTTAGTAATGATTTATCCTTGTTTTTTATTTTACTTCTACCGCAATTAAATATATCTATCAATCGATCGATCGACATTGTTTCTCGAAAAGAGAGTCGATCTTTTGTATTAAACAAATACGTCTAATTTGGATCAAACATAAAAACTAGAATGTATCCAATTCAGTACAAAATTTAATGATGTAATACACAATGTGTGAAGGGATACACTTGTTAAGCGAACGGAAACAACATGGAATAATGTTTTCGATTAACTCTTTAATATATGGTAATTTATCCTGAAATTAATGTTACTCTATGAGAAAAAAATAAACTACACCGTTATAAAGAGATATTTATTCACAGTTAATAACAGCACGATTATAAAGTGAGTATTCAACACTATAAAATCTGCCACTCACCCAACTTTTTGCCGTTGTATCGATCCTTTTATTGTTTTTTATTATTATTATAGGTTCCTCGATAACTTGCGCCTCACTTATAGTGCAGTCAATGTTTTTGGACCCTGCTGTGCACGAGTTATCGAGGGAGTGGTGTATATCTCATGTATTATTACTGTGTATATCTTGTGTTTTACTGCTATGTCTATCTTGTGTCTTATTACTGTATATATCTTATGTCTTGTTACTGTGAATATCTTGTATCTTACTGCTGTGTCCATCTTGTGTCTTACTACATCTTGTATCTTATTACTGTATATATCTCATGTCTTATTACTGTGAATATCTTGTATCTTACTGCTATGTCTATCTTGTGTCTTACTACATCTTGTGTCTTAATAATGTGTATATCTCATGTCTTTCTACAGTTTATATCTCCAGTCTTACTTATATATCTCGTCTTGCTAACATGTATACATACATGTGACACAACCAGTATTTCAAGCCAGTAGATTTACAAATGTTAATCAATGTTGCCATCTTCATGGGGATGGAAAACAATATCTATTATCTTCATAGTATAATAGAACAACAATTTTTAACAGTGTTAAAATAATTATATGAGCCAATGTATTGTCAATTGATGAAAAATGACAAGTTGTTTCCCTTGTAGTTCACTGTAAAAAAAAAAACAAATAATTTTATAAAAATAAAAAATATGTAATAACATCCAGTAGCATTGTTAGCTTCCTTCACAAGGTTACTGTCTAGTGACCACTGATGACATTCATTGTGATTATTGAGCTTCACAAATAATAGGCTCTCAAGTTCTTTTGTCCAGATTTCCCCCCCCCCCTTGACCACTTTGTATTTTGTGAAGAATATCCTCTCTCAGTATCAGCATTAGAATGTTGTAATTGCTGTTCTTGTTGTTGTTTCCCCCCCCCCTTGACCACTTTGTATTTTGTGAAGAATATCCTCTCAGTATCAGCATTAGAATGTTGTAATTGCTGTTCTTGTTGTAGATTTAATGCCAATTTTCAGCTCACAATGGGGTATACTTGGAAGCCAGTATAACTGGTAGAGAAAGAACATGGTAAGAACCATTGATACACAGGAAACTGAGTATAAGCCTACTCACATACCCACATTGACTGAGCCTGAAACACACACACACCTACAGGGGTGAGAAGGCAGTGATCGGTAAGGCCAGTGCTTTAAATCACTTGGCCACCTAGGTCTAATGTTGTAATGGCAGGAGTTCAGCCTACTTAGAAGTTCAAGCTTCTTTTTACCTGTTGCTGGGTTTGTATTGTTGATTACTGATTTCCAATAGTTCTCAAAGTTATTTTTGTTCACAGAAGAAGTTTCTACAATACATTTAAGATGCATTTCTGAGTCTCATCCTCAAGGGCTTCTCTTCATGGCTCTGATTTGGAAACCTTTTGGCAGGTGTCAGTACAGTAAATAAACAAAATTTAGATTGATTTAGACTTTGAATAATCAAAATGAAATACACTATGTATTTGTATTTTTATGAATAATTTATCCCAATTTCAAAATTGATTATTTTGTAATATACTATTAACTAGGGACCCCAAGTGGTCTAAAGCGCTCACTGTAACATATCACTGCCATCTCACCTCCATCTGCATGGGTTCAAGTCTCTGATTCAGCAAATGTGGGTATGTGAGAAAGTTTGTGAGTGGATTCTTATGTGTCTGTGGTTCTTTCTGGGGTTTTCCCTGGTTCTTCCTCCACCATTTATACAGGCGGCCATGTATAGCCTATCTTTTGCTGAAAAATGGCATTAAACCCTACAACAACAACTGTTACCTGCTGCATTTATTTTATTTTTGAGGAAATTTAACTTAATTTATATGGAAATGCAAAAGATGCATACCTTTGAAATACTCTGGACCATTGCAACTCTCCTGTACACACTTAAACCCCAATGTCCAAGCACTGTTTACTTGTAGTATGTCTTAGCTAAGAGTTTACTTAACATGAGAGAAAGCAAATGTTTCAGCATTTTCCTCTAAAATTGAAGAAAAAAAATTCAAGAGCTGCCTCAAATAAGCCTCTAAAAAACATCTTGAACAATACAGTAACGATTACACTTGACAGGACCCCATGTGGTCTAAAGCGCTCACCATTATGGATCACTGCCATCTCACCTCTGTCTGCATGGTTTCGAATCTCAGATTCGGCCAGTGTGTGTATGTGAGAAAGCATGCCGGTTGCTTCTCATGGGTTGGTGGTTTCTTCCGGGGCAGTTTCCCGGGTAATTCCTCCACCATTAGTATTGGCCACCATGTATTGCCTATCTTGTGCTGAAAAATGATGTGAAACCCTACAAAAACAACAACTAAACATGACAGAATATTAAACTACTTATATGTGTCTGCTGAAATAATTTATTATGGTCAGTCTGTCAAATTTCCATTCCACCAATGATCAGCCGATGTTTGTCAAAGGCTCAGAAGACATCACGACCACCTTTTATTCCTTTATTATAAAAACTCAAAAGACATCCCACATTTGGCTGTAAACTCCCCATTTTCTAACTATAAGGTAGTCATTTAACATCTTGTTGTGTATACTTGTTGGCTGTTATTAAACAATTCTAATCTTATTGCTCTGCCACGCATGAAAGATTTACAGAAGTGGAACATTTCAGGATCCTAGTAGACTGGTTCTGGCTGGTTTCTCTAATGTGTTGTCAGAACTTGTAAAAAAACGAAATTTATTTTTAAAAAATTGTCTAATTTTCAAAAGCTTTTGAATTTAACTTTAAAACAGTATGTGCAGTAGACTGCAAAAAATGTATTTTTGGCCTACCTGTAATAGAATCACATGTGTATATTCTGTCACATTATCATTGTGTCTTACTACAGTACTATGTATGTCTTACTATTATGTATGTTTTGTCTTACTGCTGTGGATATCTTCTGTGTATATCAGGTTTTGCTATGCTCATGTCTTGCTGTTTATATTTCAAATCTTAGTAAATGGTGGTTAACTGATGCTCAGCTTGGAGCTAAATACTAGACTGGTTTATTTAACAGCAAATTCATGCTAGAGATATCCTTATTCACAGATTTAATTGATAAAAGAAAGATAAGAACAGTAACATAATTAGTACAGCACTGTCAGTTTGCTGTCTTAAGAAGTGCAAGTTATATATAAACAGCTTTAGTCCCAAACAACAAACATTAACCTAAATTTTAAGTCCAGCCATTGGTTTCTGAAATACTCCCAGATTACTATTATTTGATTAGTATATTGTCATTGATGGTTTTTACTCAATATAAGAGTTATTTCCCTTTGTAAACAATTGATTTGGTCAACATGGATGACTAAAAAAGTAAATAGGTTATTTCTGGCAAATTACATGTTATAAAAATGTAACCCTCAAATATATTTGACAGACCATTCAAATGGAAAATTGGCAATAATTTATATTTGGAAATATAATTGAATATTGCTGTTTACCAGAACAGCAGTTTTCAGTCCTAAATACTGCAGCGAAGTAGCATTACCCACACACGTTTCACATGTATCAATACCTTCCCAACACACACACACACACACACACACAAATTTAGCTATGACTGCTGCATCTAAGCGTCTACTGTAAATAGCTCAAAAACCCCACTAAACTAACGCATATATGCAGTGCTGATAAGCCTAGTTTACTACCCCAGTGTCGCTCATGTGCATCAAGTTCTACAGCACTTGAATCCCCAGTGACGCTCATGTACGCACTATACGACTGTGTTAACTAAGCGTTGATTGGTTGAAAGTACGAAAATGTACATATTTTTGATTATCATAAACAAAGAGAGGATTGTTTACTCAACATTTTGATACAAATTGGAAAGTTGAGAGGTTAAATTTAGACACACTAAAATGAATTTTCCACGGTTTACGAAACACGTGTTTTCGAGATAATCAAAGATGGATTCCGATTCAGATATGAGCGACTTTAACGGGTCCAGTGCAAGCGATATCAAAAAGTTTAATGGATCATTCTTAGAAAATGGATCAGATATTGATGTTAGTCCCATTTCAACACCAGATGCAAACAATTTTGAATCGGATAACAAAGGCGGATGTAGTTTCAATTGCACAATGGAGAGACTACCTCGCCGTATTCAAAATCAATGTTTTTGATACTTATGTTGGTTCAACAATCAAGCTTTGACCACTAAGCAATGAAAGATTTTTTACTCAGATTTATTACTGAATATCTGATAGAAAATCTTGAGAAAGAAACAAACAATTTTGTTAAGAAAATAAGGGACCAAAAGCAAGACATGAAATGGTATGAAATCAGCATCTTATATGTGGGTATTAGTCCTACATGTAAGACATAGCACATGTTGATTTTGTTATACATATATTGTAATATACATGATAACATCGTCATTTATGTGTGGATAATTACTGTTTTGAGAGGTACCAATTGCAACATTGTAATTAGAGTTGATTTCATTCATGTTTTTATATGTACATATGAAAATATTGGATTTATTTTGTGGGATTCAAAACAGTTTACATGACTGGGATTTCTTGTATGATGGGATTATAGCAGTATATAAAGTAGAAATATATGAATAACAGACACTATACAATATAAGCTGTTTTTTATTTCACTGAAATCCAGTAAAAACTAATGAAGTAATGAATATAAATGTAACCTTGTTTGATGGTTGCTCTAGTATTCAGCCTAGCAATCATCCTCAGTAGTCTGAGTAACTGATATGATAGCACTGAGCAGTAGTGAAACTGCACAACAGCTGTAGTAGTTAAAAGGTTAATATTGACTCTGATACCAGTTTTGTACATAACAACATTGATATTATCACAACCATAGGGAAGGTCCCTTTAATATTGACTCTGATACCAGTTTTGTACATAACAACATAGACATAATCAGAATCAATAGGGAGGGTCTCGCTGATGATGAGAAAGCCCTAAATTTGAATGCTATTCCTGTGTATAAGTTAGAAAATGAAGATAATACACTTGTAAATAAATGATTAAATCTGTCACCTTACTCATGCACAAAATGTTTAGCAATATATATACGAAACTAATATATGTACATTTAGATGCCTTTTTGTCAGTACTGACCTTTAAGGTAACTCTCGATGTACTAGGAACAATAATATAAAACTATATAGATGCAACCAATGTTCATGCATTTCAAATAATGATATTTCCTTGAGTGCCCAATCAAGACCAGATATCTTGAAATTAGGGACTGGTACAAAAGCATTGATATAGGTCATATCAATAAGCAAGGAACTGACAGATAATATTGTTGTTTTGGGGTCTGAATGCTATTACCCAGTGCAAGCTAGGCTATACATCGTAGCCTTTGTGTGCCTGTCTGTGTGATTTGAAATTTTAACGTAGCTCTAACAATTTTTCAATCATGATCACCGACCTAGTCAAATTATCCTCGACCAATCCTAACACTAACCTCTTAATGCTGAGCACCATGCAAGGATGCAGTTAGTACCATTTTTGTAAATTCACATCAGACTCAAGCTTTCATAATCAGAATATAATGTACATGTGTTAAGAATTTCGGAAACATGATCAAACAAGATTCATTTTTTAGGAAAAGAAAAATGTTGTTAGTAAATATTATGAAATACCTTTCTATAAAGATATGAAAGCAGGATATGGTAAGCTCTGAGTTTAAGTTTTAATAATTGTATTATAGAAGACAGATGTGTTCATCGTAAACTGAATCAAATGGCCTGTTTAAATCAGATTGATCCACAAAATTCGAAAAAATTCCCTATTGGCCTTATATACCGGCTACCTTCACTATTATCAATGGTTGATATGTGGCACTTATATCAATGATTTTTATATGGTACTGATATCAAAGGCTGATATTATGGTACTGATATCAAAGGTTGATATTATGGTACTGATATCAAAGGTTGATATTATGGTACTGATATCAAAGGCTGATATGGTACTGATATCAAAGATTGATATTATGGTACTGATATCAAAGATTGATATTATGGTACTGATATCAAAGGTTGATATTATGGTACTGATATCAGTGGATAATAAACACAGCTGCAAACTGAATTTGAAAACAAATTTGAATCATACAAAACAGGCTTGAAATATACATTAAGGAAAATATCATGGTAGTAATTACAGATAAAACTAAGGTTTCAATAATAACACAGCCAATAAGTTAAAATACAGGTGACTTCATCCTTTTATATGATAATTAAAAACTTTGTTTCCAAGGACAAAATTCATAATATTCCTATATTAGCTTTTATGCAGTTTACCTGTGTAGTTTACCAGTCTGAGTCTGCCATTTCTGTGTTCATGTGTGTGTGTGTGTGTGTGTGTGTGTGTGTGCATGTATGCATGTATCTGTGTGTTTGGTCATTGTTGTGTTTATGGGCTGTTCAGCATGAGAACACAGACATAATGGTATCCAAAAGTTTGAAGACTCTCTCTTAAATGGCACGAGTTGGACAATGCATGTATGTCGATACTGACATCTGAACATTATTTCCAGCATTTCTTCGAAAAGCGTGTGAATTATTAATAATATCAAGTTGAGGTTGGTATGGGGCGGCCTTAACTTTGTGGACCTAAAGATTACAAAAGCTATTTTTTTTAAATTGTCATCCAATGAGATAATAAAAATGTGCCCTCTGATAAAAAGAATAGAGGAATCAGCGAAAAGAACAGACTCCAAAAGATAGGTAGGCTACTTCCTGAGACTAGAGTAAGAGTCATTCAGTTAATGTATGCATTCATCACCAATTATTTCAGTGATGGGTATCATTATATAGAATTTGATGCTGCATCCTTTTTAAATGGCAATTATTCATGTTATTTGGGTCTTCATGCATATTCATTTAGAACATCATTTTTTTTTTGACATGCCACAAGAAGTTCATATGGCAAAATCAGTGTTTAAGTTCATAGACATTTTTGGACTAGATCAAACTGAAGGTGTGATCCAGTATAATCTGGATTAAATGTCATGGGCTGTCACTATGAAATTTACTAATGTTGATAAACAAATTCATACTTCCGTGTATTGTGAGGATTCGACTCAACATGCTCTTTTCTTGACCAAGTTTAGTACTGGGCCACCATTATAGAAATCCATATAGACTGATATTTTGGACTCAGTCTGGCAGAGTATTCAGTAAAGCAATGATTTATATTTAGTTTAAGATGAGAAAAATTTACTATATACATAGCTCTATATTGTTTTTCATTTTCCCAAAATATTAAGTCTTGTCTCCACACCTGCAAATTAATCATTTAAAAAAAACAGATGTAAGAACAGATTACATTAGATAGGCACATGTAACAGACAAATGATGTGTCTGTCCCTAACAGACAAGTAACTTGCCCATCCTTTCATCGTTACACAATTGCATCCTCAACATCACTCCAGGCCACATGCCTAAAGAGTCACACAAAACATCCCCTCCTGCCCCCCTCCCCCATCTTTCTATGTCTTTCATTCTCAATGGTTGGACAGGGTGTTTTATTTTTTTAAAAATTCTTTTACCTTTTGCAGGTGCAGAAAGCACGAGGGCATTTGAAGAGTCTCAACTGAGTCGTCATGGTTTCCAAGGCCTCCAGGTGTATAAGTGATCAGCACCCTACAAGTTGTGGAAGAGAATGTCAAAGATCAGATGACCATAAGAATTGTTAGATTTTTACCATTTTTGAATTGGAATTTCTGGTTCTGTAATTTTAGTATGAGAATAGCATGATTGAAATTATTTTGCCTTCACCAGTATCATACAAGCCATGTTACACTCATGAATGCAAAGTTATCCGGTTACACTAGACTGTGGGGGCAGTTTCTAGTGAAATAGTACTGTAATTCTTTCTGTAAGGATCTATGCAGAAGGGCATACTTGAGTGAAGACGGGCAATATGCATTTATGTTTCATTCTTTGTAATTAATGCACTTGTATAAGAGATAATTGCATATATTACTTATACCTGTATTATGTCATTAACACACCTTGATTGAACATGTGCAACAACTTACAAAATCACTGTGAAAAAAATCATAAGTAACCGTCGGCCCTTCTCTGCTTGTTTTACATATAAGATAATTTAATTATTTAGCAAGTGTATGTTCCTGCATGCTATGTGTCATTAAATAAACTCATTGGATTAGGGTTGTTCTGAAATTAGATTTTCAAGATAGCCAATGCTTTGAGAGTATTCAACAGCAAAAGAAGATTGCAGGGTATTTGCTTATAGTTCCATAAAAAATTTGAATTGAGGCAGGTATTCATGATGTACAAGAATTCAGAAGACTGGTATTCAGGATGAATAACAGTTCAAAACTTGTTTTGTTTTTTATTTTAAAAATTAAAACTGAAAAGAAAAGTAAAGGAAAATGTGTGTGTAAGTTTGGCATCAGAAATGGTCATTCCTGGTACACTATAACTCTTGATTATAAGGAGACAAGGCTGATTTTATATTCTGTTTGTTTAGACTGCTTTTTAGCAATGATACATACGTAGCAATAGAAATTCAGGGTAAGGAGTTGTGAACTTGCTGGTTAAAAAGCCTGGGAGTCAAATTTTTAATGTGAAGGGTCAGACTATAAACATGAGGATATTTTAATAACATTTTAGTAATCTTTATATCAAAATATGCAGAATAAAATCTATCAGAGAAAAGAATTTACTATTTTTTCATGTAATGCGGTATGGGCTTCATGTTAAAGACCTTGCATGTTATTGGAGCATTTTTAGCAATATTCATTAAACTTGTGCCCTCCCAGTATTTAGTCGATTCTGCAGGTTTATGAGAGTAGAAGAAACTAAATGAAACTGAATGAATATCTGTGTGTAATGTATGTATGTGTGTGGATGGGTGGGTTGGGCTCCTCTACAAAGGAGGAATGTCTAGTGGGGGAATCGGGGAAGCCATAATTGAAATAAATATAACTGTCATTTTATTAACTCTTTGAATTAAATAATAACAAAACAAATACTTCTCTGACTTTGAGATGTTTCTCTTTTTTGATGTTCTAATTTGCTTTGTAAATGTGTAACCATCTTAGATAAGAACCTTTAAAACAATAGATAACCACTACTCATGGAAATCCTCACTTTCTAGTGTGACAAGTTGAAATATTGGAAAGAAAACATATTGTATTAAACCCCATTGAGATTGGTATGTTTATGTTTGTACAAAAGAAGAATGGAATTTTACTCACTCCTGGAAAGTTGACATGTGATTTATGCAGTATTCTCATTGATTTGTTTATGTAAATAGCTTATAAATAACTGCAGTACTGTTGTATATACTCGCTGATAAGGGTAGTCCAGCTTCAAACTGTACAGACCCAGATCTGCCATCACATAATGATCCAGCATTTCTGCATCTGTGCAGTTTGTTTGGAGTAATCAGTAGAATAAACAACATAGACCCTGGTCTTCTGGCACATTATGCTACAGCAGATAAGGATCTTTATTGTTTGCTGTTTATCTCAAGTGATTATAGATGGTACTTGATTTAAAAGCAGTGTTACTATTGAGAGGCAATATTTTTGGATTGCTCTTGATAAATGACATGAGTGTTGACTTGGTAAGCAGGAAACCATACAGTGGAGAGATGGGAGGAATCCCCAAGCAAGGCAGACTCCACTTGTATTCTCAGCATATTTGAAGAAAAATTAAAAAGTGTGAGTCACTGTAGCCTGAATTTCTTCTTAAGGTGGACCTTTAACTTATTGCTTGATTGATTAGGTTTCAAATTCATATACTGTCTACTAATTGGCTGATACTCTGCCCAATTGCTTTGTTTAACCTCCTCAAGGCCCATGTGATCATTGAAGTTGGAAAACACACTTTACATAACATAACAACCATGTCACTTGTTTGATTGAAATAAACAGGAATGTTTTTAGATAAAGGCTTAGTTCATAATCAGCAGTAACCTTTTTGAATATGTGATGTTAATGACAGAAATATATTACATACAGAGTGAAGGCTGAGGCATGTCATGGATGGGTGCCAGACTTGAATTTCATACTTACCTTTTTACTGTTATCTCAATCTGTCTACCTGGATTTGAGTCCTGAGCTCAGTCATTTGCATATGTGAGAAAACTGCCAGAAACTTGTCATGGGTTAGTGGTTCTTACTAGGAAATTTTTCCAAGTTCTTACTTCACCAGTTTTACTGGCTGACATGTATATAGCCTGTATTGTGCTGAAAAATGTTGTTAAACCCCCAAACAACATCAACAACACCCCAAGTATGATATGGTGCTTTGAATTAGTAATTGGTTTTATGACCATGCATTTCATCCATGCACAAGTTGATTTGGTAATGCATTGAAGTTTGTAGTTATATTAGGAATCAGTTCAAATTTCATGATGTATCATAACTTTATTAGTAATTGAATAATAATTGGTAAAAAAGGAGTTATTTTTCCACAAAACTTCTTACCCCGAAAATCTAATTTTTCTCAAGTTTTTCTACTGATAATTTTGCTTGATACTTTCCAACAAATTCCAAATGAAAAATAATTTGATACTATTTTTTAAAAAATGGCAGCATTTTCTGGCCTTAGGAGCCATGCCTGTCCAAAAAGATAAAATGGTTTTGTTTTTCAGTAGGAAAATGTAATGCTTATATTATAGAAATTAGAGTATTTATCAAAATATTTGTTACTGCTACTCTTTTAAGGAATCGGCTTTCAACTTTTTTTCTGCCACTGAAAACTTAACATGATGCATAGGATATCACCATATTTGTGAGCTCTTACAGAAAGCACCAATAGCTTTCTCCTGTGATATTACTTTGTCCTCTCTGGTTATGTGACAAATTGATGGTCGGAATGAAGTTTTAGTACATGTCAAAAAGAACAAGCCAAATACTCATTTAGAATAAAACTAAGAACAAGCACAAGCTAATACTCCTTTGGAATAATACTGTAAACAAGTACAAACCAATACACCATTCGAATAAAACTAAACAAATGCAAGCCGACACATCTTTCAAAACTAATACTGTGAGCAAATGCAAGCCAATAATTTTAGAATAATACTGTAAACAGACACAAACCAAACCAATGCACCTTTAAAATAAAACTTGACAAATACAGGCCAGTTCTCCTTTTGAATTAACATAAACAAAAACCAATGCACCTTTAGAATAAAACCATAAACAAATACAAACTAATACACTTTTAGAATAAAACTGTAAACAAACACAAACCAATACACATTTAGAATAAAACTTAAACAAACACAATACACCTTTAGAATAAAATTGTAAACAAATACAAGCCATTTAGTTTATAGTTACTGATATTTCATATGTTGGCAATGTTATAATGCTAAGAAAAAAATTAGACTTGATGAAAACTGGGCGCCATAGTTACAACCACTAATGTATTTGCAATGTATTCAGGAGTTGTTGCCTGACCATGTACAATAATCATCATGCCGTCTCTTCACATAAATCAATTTTTGTTCAGTATGGTTTGTCTGGGAAGAGACAAAACATAAGATGAAAGAAGTCAAGTATGGCATGCTTGATATGTAGTTGATCACAATAAAGGGAAGAAAAATTGTCAGCAAATTTTCAATTTTAAAAAAATGCAGAAATGTTTCATCATCATAAATTTATGAATGCAGCCTATAGTGTTTATTACACTTTTCAAAGCATATTTTCAGAACATGGAGAATGGAGATAATTTACGTATGGAATGGATGAAATTAGTAAAAATTCATTTTAAAAACGTTATCAGGTTTCTTTCAACTTCATTGTAAATATACCAGTATTCTATCATTGTTTTTCATACAGACATTTTCTATAATTTTTTTATATAAACTTTTAACACAAAAATTGTCCATCCTTTTTTAATGCCTCACTGATCAAAGGTATCTAGCATTTGGGTGGTCCATTATTGGATGTGTTATGGACAGTGTTGGTTAACGTTTGTCCCAGCACTTGTAACTCAGTAACTGCTTACCTGAATTACTTCATATTTACGATTCTCAACTCCCCACATTACCACTCCTGGACCTGCAGTCTGGCCCTGTGGGGTCAAAAATAGTTATGGGGTCATATTGGTTGAAGTATTTTGCAACACTTGTAGTTCAGTAAACCCTTCCCTGATTCACTTTATATTTGGCAAATAATTTTATTACATATTCCCATTTTCTCAGTATCGCTCTTGCCCCAGATTGGGGTAATGGGGTCATGAATTTAAAATGGAGATAAATTGTGGCTAACGTTTATGGGTGACATTTATATTTTTCTTTGCTTATTTTTCCTTAATCCCTTACTCAACTCATTTAATATTTTTGGAATAAAACATCATCATATGCTTACTTTTCTTATGTATTACAGTATACACTTGAGTACAAGTCAAATCAGAAAGCAAACAACAAAGATCCTGATCTGCCTTTCCCATAATTTACCTGCAGGTCACATTCAGTCTTGTTTGTTTTTGTGATTGCTTCTAATAAACTGCACAAACCCAGATCTACCAGTGCATTATGATGTTATCACATAGTGCCAACCCTTCTGTACGAGTCGTGCTCCCATGTTCTACCCTTGGGCAAGAACTTTTTGGGAGATGTGTTTTGGCTTCTTAGAAAGAAATTCACTAGTAGTTCCATATCATTGATTATTTCCTGGTATTTTAATAAATCTCTCACCTATTTCATATTTGGGATTTTATATGATACAATATTTCCTTCTAAATTGATTGTTGCTCCTTTGGTTATGTTCCTGGCTTGGTCCAATGGGGTCAGGAGGTGGGATACTTTTTGTTATTAATTTGTGTTATTAGTTTATAGCTTCAACCATTTGAATGCATATTTAGAATATAACATGATCACAAACTTGCCTGTCAAATTATACCACTCCATTTCATAGACATCATACTTACCTGTCAAATTATACCACTCCATTTCATAGACATCATCACAAACTTGTCAAATTGTACCACTCCATTTCATAGACATCATCACATACCTGTCAAATTGTACCACTCCATTTCAAAAACATCATATACCTGTCAAGTTGTACCACTCCATTTCAGAAACATCACATACCTGTCAAATTGCACCACTCCATTTCATAGACATCATCACAAACTTGTCAAATTGTACCACTCCATTTCATAGACATATAACATACCTGTCAAATTGTACCACTCCATTTCATAGACATATAACATACCTGTCAAATTGCACCACTCCATTTCATAGACATATAACATACCTGTCAAATTGCACCACTCCATTTCATAGACATCATCACATGTCAGATTGTACCACTCCATTTCATAGACATATAACATGCCTGTCAAATTGTACCACTCCATTTCATAGACATCATCACAAATTTGTCATATTGTTCCTCACATACTCATGGACTACATTTTTGGATGGGACCACAACTTATATTTCATATTTCTTTGTCCATTCTAGACTGTATATGGATTATCATAAGAAATTCATTTTTGTTTACTCCCAATAGCTTTCATATCCTTGAGTCAAATCCCTCATCCGAAACCCATTTGGTTATGCCTTTGTTGATGAACAGTTCATTAGTTTCTTAACATATTTCTTGTTTCTTTTTAAATGTTATGAGAGTAAATTTGAAAATAAAATGCCAAATAATTTTCTTGCCTGCTAATGGACCTAATATGATTTTTTGTAATTATTTGATTACATTGTTATTTAATTCACAGAATATTATGTTAGTCAAGCATATTCATTAATCAACCATTTTATCAGAGTATTCACAAATAAATCCAGTGTGGTTTTCATTCATTATTTGATATTCACAGGTAATATAAGAACACTAATTTCCAATGTGAACATTTTCTTTATTTGAGCATAAATCAAATGGAAACCAGTCATAACTCGTACAGCATAAATCAAATGGAAACCAGTCATAACTCGTACAGCAGCTTAGTTAATATGCATATGATGCTTGAATCTTTTTTTTTGTGTACTAAAAGAAAATGTTTTGTCCTGTTTATTGAATCCATCCATCATTTTTTTTTCTTCTTCCCAACAAAAGCTATTAATGATAGATGCATTGCAAAGTTTCACACTTGCTTCAGTTTGCTCAGCAGGAACTTCAACAGCAAAACTTATGCTTGGAAACCAAAGTGAGGAGAAGAGACAATCAGGGGCAAACTCTTGCATGATGACATTGAATGTTTGAAAATGTACATTATTCAAGGTGATGTCTGTACACAAGGGCATGATATATTTAGTTGAAATCCAGCAGGTAAATTATTCAAGGGCATGTCTTTACTAAAGGGCATGATAAATTTAGTTGAAATCCAGCAGGTACATTTTTCAAGGTCATGTCTTTACAAAAGGGTATGATAAATTTAGTTGAAATCCAAGAGGTAAATTGTTCAAGGTTAGGTCTGTACAACCGAGGACAAGCAGTCAGTGGCTATAACTCTTCATAACATGGAATGCTGCAGATTAAACCAGTTTGAGTTCTTCTCAGTATAATACCAAATTTGTTTGAAAACCAAGAAACCATGGTAAAGTTAAGCTGCAGTTACAAACGTCAGGAGAACAGGCAATCATGAGTCATGGCTCTTTTAAAATTATGGGGATCAAACTCATCCATGTTCTCAGCAATTTAAACCCACAAACAAAATTTTGGTTTAAAAAAATGACTCGTTGGTAGTCAGGAAAGGTCATTAGGAAAGGCAATCAGTGACATTGTGAAATGCTGGAAACCTAAACTATTAAGGGTCTTCTCAGTATAAAATCACTCATTCGATTTGGTTGAAATTTAACTAAAATTGTGCTGAAGAAACCAAGGAGATGAAGATGAGAAATCATCTGGCACAAGTCCTGCAAATGACATTGTGAAATCAAAGTCTTCCAAGGTCTCATTATTAAAATAAAATTTTGAAAGTATTTTCATATTGATGAGGACAAAAATTTCAGCATTTCATGACATCATTTAAAGGAGCTATGGCTCTGATTTTTCAAACTGCTAAATGGATTAGTACAACATAAGTTAATACTTTTTATATTTCAAACAAAATTTAGCATGCTGTTTTTACAGTGAGAGGACATTGAATTAAATTGGTTTGTATCATTTTACAACATTTACAGGAGTTGTGCCACCCCACCTCACCCACTTGCCAGTTATTTGTTCCACTGACGTTGGTTTCTGCACCATTACTTATCAATTTTTTTCAATCATTTTTATCAAGATTTGGCATGCAGATTTATGGTGATGAGTCCTTAAAATAAATTTAATTTCCAAGCATTCTGTATTAGTTAAAGAGTTATGTCCCTTATTTGTCTCTCCTCCTGACTGGCTTCTACAGCATTAGTTTTGCATGGATTCCTGGATTTTAGTCAAATGTTACCAGGAGCTTTATAATGATTAGACATTAATTGAGCTGAATTTCTAGCATGATCTCTCAGAGCATTTACGTCCTTTGAATATCCATCCATTCTGCTTAGTTTCCCAACACAAGTCCCTCTGTTTAGGGCGCTTCTAAGAAAGTTATTCTTGGTGAACCCTTTGCATTGGACCCATTGCCAATAGCTGTAGTTTTCAATATCACCATAACTTTCTATAAATACAATCCAGAATCATGAATATAGTCAAACCTGTCAATAGCAGCCACCTAAAGAAAAAAGTCTGTGTCCTCTGTGCACAGTAGATCTCGGAATGCGATTTCACCTTTTCGACTTATTTCAAGCAACATTATTTTTATTATTATTTTTTCTGTTATTATTATTGTTATTATTCTTATTATTAATAATTATTATTATTATTAGGTGATTGACATTTGTTTTATGTGAAAGATTTGTTGCTGAACTTAAAAGTAATCTAATGATTTTATGCCTGTAAACATTTTTATTGCAAATCGCAAACATGAATGAATATTTAATGAAGATCTAGTATATACATTGTAATTATCTGTTCATTTTTCTTGGACCACAATTCATTTAGTGCATACAGATTTATGCAGACTTTTTCATACTGTTGTAGACCCTTAGCTCATAGGTTTGTTTTGTTTCATATGTATAACAATAATTACAAACTACTGGTCGGATATAAGCCGTGTTTTGCAATTTGAATTTAAGCTTTATAAAGAGAACTTACAAAGAGCTTGGCACAATCTTGGTATTACAATTAGATATTGTTGAATAGGTCAAATTTCACAAGTGAATTCAAAACAAATTACTTGTTCTAACTCTTTTAGGACACATTTAGTATAGTAATGGGCACACACACACACACACCAAACCCCATCACTGGGGTAATTATCCCAAGACAAACTTTCTTGTATTGTTGGGCATTATTCTAATTTAAGGTTATGCTGACAGATTGAGTGCAGTAAACATAGGAAATACTAGGCTTGTCTTCACCAAAAAAATGACCATCCTGAGGTGAGGGTGGGGGACATTTCGTTGCACAGTTTATACCTGTGCAGTAAGAAATAACTGACTGGTTTAGAAACACCTGGACATGAATTCAAAAAAGCAGTTATCTGTTTAGATCACGTCCGGTTTATTTTTTATTCTTCAGATTATGCATTATCTAGCTTGTGATGCTTCAGATTATCAGTATTTAATTTTTTAGAGATTGAGATGGTAGAAAGGATGCAAAATAACTTTTTAATTTTAAAATTTAACACAATGTAAGCCATTCTGTTCTTTAAAAAAGGATGGAAAAGGTCTATTTCCTCAAAGACATGGCAGCAGTTCTTTAGGAAAATTCAAAACTATTACTAGATGATTGGATAGATCGCTATTAGTTACACACCGTCACAATAATTATCGTTGTGACCTTGAGTTCAATTTGACTGGCTTAGGTTTTGGTGTTCAGCTGCCGGCCACATAAGCTTTGTACATGCAAGATTCCTCCTGTCGTCTATGTGCATAAAGATTAGATAGATGATGCAGGTTGATAAGTACTTCTTCCTGATTACAAAAGTAGATCATCATTTATATTGTGCTTGGTGTTCATATTATTGACCTCCAAAATAGCAGACCTTGACAGACATCTCAAAACTGCATATTAAGAACGGAAGATTTGACTAGGAGAAGAGCTGCAATGAACATGGACAATTATACGTTTTGGAAAAGCATGATTTAACATTTCCAAAAAGAAAGAAAAAAATATGGTCAAGACATTTTTTAAATTGGCTTTAGCAGGTCATTATAATAAATTAAAGGGGCCACTTGTTTGGAACAGTTATGTTGTATTCTTAACATGTCCTCCCAGCTGGTCGAAGTAAACACAGTATCCAAAATTGGGTAGATAATTTCCAGATAGCAAAGGTGCAAGCTTCACGGGAGTGTATGTTAAAATCATGAAGCATGATGATTGGATGCACCTGTTAATATTTTACCTTTGCAGCAAAACCTTATCTGTAGATACAGACAATATTATTCTCTTTAACGGTGTGTCTTGTATGCCTTGTAACAATAGCAAATATTTTGACGCGCAAGGCCACTTTAGTCTGATTTTGTTTTCGGCACGATAATTAATGTTTACGCTCGCTTTTGACGACTACGAAACGCTTTGTAGAAGTGAGTCATACTACCACTGATTACACTGTAAAAATCGTTTCATACTTCTATATTCGCCAGTCATTCATTTGTACTGACTAGTCAATCATTTTGTAAGATATTATGAAACTTTAAAATGTATCTTGTTCGTTATAAACAATTGTATTAAACTTGGATTTATTAAACATTAAAAAAATATGGATTGTGGCATTTTATTTGTTACATTGATTACACTCTGTACGACTAGGTTAAATTAATTGTAAGCAATTTGAAATCACAAATTAGGGGAGGGGGTTCGATGTGCATTAAATTGTATCTCCCCCAGTATTAATTTTGTTAATGCAGAATAACTCGTTCTCCACCAGTTACAGTGAAGAAGCTTTATGGATGGCTTACACTTAGGGTAAGAATGAACCTTGTCTACTTGGGAGTCAAAAGGTGTTAGGTCAAGAAATATGGTTTCTGCACAATAGCTTAGTTCTCCACAAACTACAGTAACTAAAGTCTGTGGATTCTCAATAATTGCTCTTTGGGTAAAAGAAAGAACAAATTTTGGGTCTAGGGTCAGATGTCCATCTTATGTTAAGTCTGACCAGAAAATTATTTGTTGCTCCACATTAAGTTTAGTTCAAGCACAGATACCTTGACAGAAATACCGCGCCGGTGGCCTCATGGTTAGAGCGTTCGCCTCAGATACGTAAGGTCGTGGGTTCGATCCCCGGTCGAGTCATGCCAAAGACTTATAAAAATTGTACTAACATGTTCCTCGCTTGGCGCTCAGCATTAAAAGGTTAGTGTTAGGGCTGGTCGGCCTGGTATCAGAATAATGTGACTGGGGGGGGGGGGCATCATGATGCATGTCTGCGGCATGATGCCCCAGTGCTAGACATAACCTTGACAGAACTCCGAGTACTGTTAGACATGTGGCGGGCATACAATGTGCTGTTCACGGTACTCTTATTTCGTGCACGAGAGTTCATCAACGAATAGATAAATATAAATACAGAGGAAAAAATTGTCGTTGCAGGTCCATACAGTTTAATACACAAATGATCTTTGGATATAGTACTGGGTACACAAAAATGGACTTATTAATGCAAGTTTTTGTTACAAAATTGAAAAATACAGGCTGGTTTTATGTTCTATTTTAAAGATTAATTTCCCAATGAATCTGTCTGTCGTCCACCCCGCAGTGGGACACTAATGCTGTAAAATGACCATGGTGGGATTGGAGGTTTTGGACACCTATCCCATCCTAGACGGTTTAGACATATTACTTATGGATGCAAAGTTCATTCAGTGTAGTGTAAACTTTGCCGACAAAACCACCAGTAATTACATGGGAAATAATATTGGAATTATGGACGTTTCGTCCCAGGATATTTCACCCCACCTGGTACATCAGAAAATTAATCTATCGTTTACAGTGATAATTTTCTATACTGCAGTACTTTTATTTTCGCTGTTACACAAACTAATAAAGACCGCTCCGGAAGCCCTAGTAGTTAGAGCGTCCGCCGCGGAAGCGGGAGGTCGTGGGTTCGATCTCTGGCCGAGTCGTACCAAAGACTTACAAAAATGGTACTTACAGCTGCCTTGCTTGGAGCTCGAGTGACTTTATACTTTCAGTCCTCGAGCTGAATGAGGGGCGAGGAATAAAAATAGTAATTAATAATAAAGAGATATAAAAACTGGTTTCAGACATTTATTTTCGAAATATTAAGCATGTATTTGCATGTTTAAGTCAACACACATCACTAATCAAAAGTACATCTCATGACAGGGTAAGAAGTGTCAAATTATGATGTGCAAAAGTACACTTCTAAACAGTCACTATCTATTATTTTCTCTCTTTTAAAAAAAATGCATTGATGTAAAACATCAGTTACTACTATACGAACTTGAAATACAAATATAACAATATATTACTGTTGCTATTTCTGACATGGGCCAATACAATTTGGCACAGCATTTAAGCAAGGTGTTCGTGCTAATTTGGTGGATTACATACTTCTCCCATAACTTGATAAGGCGACTCTGAACTTTTGTTGTCTGTTTCTTTTGATGTCGTCTTATCTTTCCCTCTTGCACAAGACGAACTACAGATCCAGTTTCTCTGGCTTCCTTATAAAGTTATGAGGAGACAGAAAGGCAATTTCATTTTCTTGCGTTCCTGTTGAAACAATTATGTCACCCTTCCACATCATTATTCGTTCGGATGCTTCTCCCATAACCTAACCAGGAGTCAACAGTCCTTATGTCATTGTGAATCCAGTTGTCTTAGGAATGACAGCTTATTCACTGCCTATGGATCAACTCTGCACATGTTGGTGGTATGTCGTCTGCTGGTAATAGGGGAAGCGCGAAAAACTTGGCAAAATAACTGTTTCTGTCTGTCGCACGGTTGCAGGGCATTGCGTATTCTTCCCACGCACACTATAACGCCATTCGATGGTTCGATTCTTCAGCTCACGCTTAACAACAAAACTATATTCAGCCAGCGGCGTCGCTAGGGTTGGTGTCACCCAGTGTGGTAAATTCATGGTGTCACCCCTCCAGACTTCCACCATGGATTTCTAATAAGCACCAGACGCTCTGCAGACTGCATGGTGGCACCCTTTGCCTGCTAGTCATGTATTTAACTATGATCGGTTATCCGCTTATGAAATCCGACTAGACCGAGCAGCGTGTGCTCTGTAAAATTTGCAGTTTTTCATTTTGGTGTCACCCCTCTGAGATGGTGTCACCCGGTGCGGCCCGCCCCCCCCCCCCCCCCATCCCCGCGACGCCACTGTATTCAGCACTAGATATTAACTTTCTTTTTCCTCGAGTGGATCATGTGGCTACTAATTCAAAGTTATACTATCTTCAGAATCCACTGGCCCTTCATCATAAACAGTTTCATTCATAACTGACCTGAAGAAAGGAGAAAAATCGTGATATGTGTGCAATTATCAAAAATTGAATATTTTACATGAAAAAAATATGTACATACAACAGTAAAATAACAAGTGTTTACAAGATACCTAACTAGATCGCTTAAATAATGAGCATTATTTTGAATAGACGATGGACTGTTGAATGTTTTATGTACATCAATATTACTGAAATTGATTGTTGCGATTTACTGTGCTTTCTTGTCCGCTTCGATTTACATTTAACTTACGCTTCTTCTTCTGGTGTCAAAGATCTGTGTGGGCGCTGAACGTCAAATGAAGAGATATCGGCTGCAAATGTTGATGCAGCATCAATGTTGACCATAAACTCTTTCACTGCATGGTGCTGGTCATTTGCTAAAATGTCTTTCATTTGTTGATTTCTATCCAGCCTGTAATTATAAATAGGTCTGAACCTGTGAGAAAAAAATTGAAATCACACAAGCAATACATAGAAAACCAAGTTAAACTATACCGAATATGGTATTTACACATAAAGACGTATGCAAGCACCCGTACGAAATATCCTCTTTATTGATATAAATAGACACTGTATTTCTCGTGCTCTCCATCTACCCCAGTGCTGTAACCGGTATTCAATTCAAAACTGGAATATATATTTGGCATGGCGCTGAAGTCCATTTTGACACTATCCATCTGCCTTTAAACATTGTAAAAGTGCACATAAGAACGCTAACGTGTTACATCTAAAATAAAAAAGAGCTAGTTTACTAGAATGGAAAATCGTGTAGCCCAAGAAAAACAACAAAATATTTGATGCAAGAAACATTATTTTCTTCTTTTCTAAAAATAATTTAATGTACTTAGATTTTCTTTATTTAATTTGTATGGCAGAATGTTTTATTGGATGGGTACAAGAGCTACTAACCTTCCAGCATTTGTGATAGGAGCAAAGTAGGCAGCGTTCCACTTTTGTTCACAATTTTTATTTAACCGTAGCTTAAGTACATTGAATGCGAACGGCAACCAGCTACTTTAGCATGTCTATATTCTTAAAATATTTTGTTTGTAATGAAATCTTACCCAAGGTTTTGAATTGCACAGGTCACACACAAACTGAAGAGATATCTTTTTAGGTTTAAGAAGACCGTACTTGTAGCTTGTTAGACCTGTAAATAGAAACCTTTTCTTCAGATCATTCAGTTCATTCCATCGACGTTTTGTGATCAAATTTATTTTAAAAGACATTGGATATACTGGAACACGAACAATATCATGCGAGGAAGCGACACTAAATACATAAAATTATTTTTAAAATTATTTATTTTGGTACGCCCGTTCATTTGCGGAATGATCGTGATATGATGTAGAAATAAATAAACTTACCAGTATCTCCACAGGCTATGTGTTGCCATAGGCCGCAAATATCACATCTGTGACTTGTTGTTGATGGGTACTGATTTTCTGCAGTAAATGCACGAAGGAATTGTTCGATCTATTGATTTACTAGATAGTATAACAACTAGTACCAAGAAAAGGAAAGACTGCGATTTATAGAGTCACTGATAAATTTCCAAGCAAACGCGTGCACGAGCTTCTTTCTATACCAAAGATCTGGCGGGCAATGCACTTGAAGAATCGCAATTTTTATCCTAAAGCTCAGATTTTGATATACGTTTGATCTAAGTTGTTTTAATTATATATGTCATTGTTTTTGTTATTAGTGAACGCCAGAACATCTGTGCTAAATTTTAATTTCCTTTTCATAATAGCTTCCATGACTTTCTCAAAACCCTGGCTGCAACTTAATTAACTTGATACCACATTTAGTAGATTATTTCACTATGAAGATCAAATAAGTTACCTGACTGTAATTAAGTCCAAATAACACTTGCTGGTAAAAACAAAAGAACACGAGAGAGAGAGAGAGAGAGAGAGAGAGAGAGAGAGAGAGAGAGAGAGAGAGAGAGAGAGAGAGAGAGGATTATGGGGTATGAAGTGTAATGTCCATTGATGTGGGGCGAAATGTCCCGGGCCGAAACGTCCATGTACCAGGTGGGGCGAAATGTCCTGAGCCGAAACGTCCAGGTACCATAATAATGTTGCCATATGTGACCTGTTTCCTTTTATCTCATCCCTTTCTTATGTCTTCGGTATACTTTGTAATAAGAAGTCGTGAGTGAGTACTCGATATACCACCCATCCCTTGCTTTCAGCCTGATCTTTAACGTGTTGTTTATTAGAGTTGTGTTTAAGACTTTGGGCAGATACTTCTACCTAAGAATGGTGATTTCAAAATCTATTGACGTGTGTAAATTAACTGGGGAATAGAAATATAACAACAACACGCTGCTGAGTGGTGGATGTTATGGAAGCTCGATAAATCGCGTCTATTTCGCATTCATCAGCTTGACTTATTTATTAAGAGTAATTGGATAAATGTACTCACATTCGTTCACACTTGAACCAACTATTACCATAATCTCTCTCTCTCTCTCTCTCTCTCTCTCTCTCTCTCTCTCTCTCTCTCTCTCTCTCTCTCTCTCTCTCTCTCTCTCTCTCTCAAAAGACAATTATTAAGCACTTCCGCCTTTCTTCCTTTGTCGTCATATTCTTTAGTCACAACTGAGCAACCAGGATCTATGTGTCTGTTTAACTTTCGCGATAACGCTTCAGTAAGTTGACGTGGTAATTTCAGTATTTCTGTCCACCCTTTTTATCCGTTACAACAAATGGTCTCCAAGAAACTTGGAATTTGTTTTGCTCCAGCAACAACACTATGTCACCCACTTTGAACTATCGTTCTTTCGTCTTTCTACTGCAATACCTGGCTTGACGTCCAGATACGTATTGGAGGTTCTTCTGAGCCAAGTTACATACTTCCTCCAGCTAGATGCGGAGATCAACAACGTACTGATATGTTGATCGTACTTACTCTGATGCCTGTTGTTGTTTTTGTTGTTGTTGTAGGGTTTAACGCCATTTTGCAGCACACGATAGGCTAAATTGGCGACCAGTATTACTGTTGGAGGAAGAACCCGGGAAAACTCCCGGAGAGAACCACCGACCCACGAGAAGATACTGGCAAGCTTTCTCACATAACTACATTAGCCGAATCTTGGACTCGAACCCACGCAGACAGAGGTGAGATGGCAGTGATCCGTAAAAGAGACTACTCGGCTACTTGGGCTACTATAACTTTTCAATACAACAATGGGTCCATTTCCTGTCCTCCTGTACACTAGTTCAAACGGTGAAATTCCTAAACTAGCACGTGGTACATCGCGATATGGGAAACGTATCGGACGAGGCATCGATCCCAATTCCTGGATTGACCTTCACAAAGCATTCTCGGAACATGCTTTAAGGAAAGCTCTACTAGACCATTGCATTGCAGGTAGTACATAGTGGTTAGTCATGTGTGTAATGGACAGTAACAGGTTTACTTCGTCTATCACCCAGCTCACAAACTGCACACCCTGGTTAGTTAGTATCTCTTCAAAAAACACAAACTCTCGACCAAACTCCTAACAAGGCACCCACTACTGTAACTGAATTAATGTTTTTTTGTTTTGTTTTTTTTTTGGGGGGGGGTTAACGCAAAAGCGAAAGGGTTTCGGGTGGCGTAGTCAAATATCGTTAGTAAATAACGATTTCCACTCTTCGAAGCAGCCTTTCTCGGACAAATAAGGTACATGACCACCTTCGATAAAAGCTCATCAGTCAGTGGGGTGGTTCCTATTGGCACTGGGCGATGGTTACTCTTGGATGCCACTTGCTGACAATTGTCACACGGAAACACTAACTTATCTCTGGTCTTCGTGGCGCCTATGTTGCTTCCAAGTAGACCCTCATATGCCAGCCTTAGCACTTCTGCAGCCTTATCTCTCAGCGCGATAACCTGTTTAAATGTGTCAGACCCTTTTCTGATATACCGGAACTAGATAGCCCATTTAAATACAAACTTCACTTTGTACTCTGGCAACTTCCATATGGACCCGTCTTTTGCGAACCTTGTTGAGAGACAAGTCTTCCTCTTGAAGTTTTCCTAACTGTCTGTGGGTTTAGTCGTGGATTTCATCGGCTTAAAAACTGACTTTCCCTTCATAGACTGCATTTCCAAAGACCCCGCGTGCATGGTCACATGGTTAGACTGTGACAAGATTTTCCTTCACCGTAGGACCACGTCGTGAGAGAATACTGACAAACATGCTGCTTTAATTTGTACTTTCACATACGAGACTATGTCAATGTTCACGATTGGGAACGTAGATTAAGTCTTGTGGGGATACCAGAGGCGTAGCTAGAGTGTTTGGCGCCCGGGGACAATATTCATTCCCCCCCCCCCCATCTCAACTCTGAAACCCATTATTTTCATCAATAAAATCACCATTACCCGTTACAACCTATTTCAAAGCCCATTTTGGCGCCCCCACTAGTATGGCGCCCGGGGACATGTGTACCCCCTGCCCCCCCCCCCCCCAGCTACGCCTCTGGGGGATACTGGACTTCCACCGTCTCAACTGTGTAGTCTCCAAGATTGACATATTTTACTGTCTACCAAGGCCAGATTATTACCATTACAGCCGGTATAATGCAGCACGATTGCCATCCACCGTAGCTACAGATGCGTTCGTCAAATCTACTGTTTTCGCTTCTTATGAGTGCGCGGAGTCACTGTATGAATCGTTGTCGGACGATCGTTACCGACATGGCCTGCTTGTTGCAGTTGTTGCACAGGGAGTCTCCTTTATGCCCGAGAGTACTCTTATATGCCGCCTGGGTCTCGCTGTCTAATAATGGTTGGACAATATTACTGGAGGAGGGAGGAGCAGGGGCAGTGTAATCTGAAAGAAGGTGTGACTATAAGTCGAATAACGGAGCGGTCAATATTTACTGGAGGAGGGACAGGGGGCAGTGTAATGTGGAGTAAAGTATGATTTTTAGGTCTAAATAAAAAAAATGGTCAATATTTACTGGAGGAGGGAGTAGGCGCAGTGTAGATTGTACTAAAGTGTGTTTTCTTTCAAACATACAAAACAAATTCATCATACAATATTCCCAATACTCACTACATCCCTTACTCCATCTCATGCTCTCTCTCTCTCTCTCTCTCTCTCTCTCTCTCTCTCTCTCTCTCTCTCTCTCTCAGGAATATACTAGTTCTGTTATAGACGTCGCCTGGTACCATAAAAACACGTTCTATGACAAGGTTCACTGGAAAATTTGAAATCTACATTTCTGCGCATAATACAGTAATGCAGTTGTACACTTTTTCTTTTAAATATTTTGCTTGCCTTGAGCAACTTGTCGATGCCATGTGCATTCACCTTGCTACTTGTTGCCATATCTTGTGTGTAAATTTGATCTGCTACATCTGTATGCAAGTTACCTATTTCTTCAAATCGCACGTAACCTTTTTCTGCTAATTCTCTATCATCAGACCAAATTATTTAAATCGTGTGTAACCATTTTCTGCTAATTCTCTATGCAATGGACCTAATTCGTCAAATATTCTGTAATTTTTTTCCTGCTAATTCTCTATGCATCGGACCTATTTATTCAACCTGCGTGTAACCTTGATCTGCTAATTCACTATGCAATGGCCATATTTCTTCAAACTCCTGTGTAACTTTGATCTGCCAATTTTCTATGCAATGACATATTTCTTCAAACTCCTGTGCAACTTTGATCTGCCAATTCATTATGCAATATTTCTTCAAACTCCTGTGCAACTTAAATCTACCAATTCTCATTGCAATGACATATTTTTTCAAACTCCTGTGCAACTTTGATCTGCCAGTTCTCATTGCAATGACATATTTCTTCAAACTCCTGTGCAACTTTGATCTGCCAATTCGCTATGCAATGACATTTCTTCAAACTCCTGTGCAACTTTGATCTGCTAATTCTCATAGCAATGACATATTTCTTCAAACCGCTGTGTAACCTTGCTCTGCTAATTATCTAGGCATTATACTTATTTCTTCAAACTGCCGTGTAACCTTGATCTGCTATTTATCTGGGCAATATACTTATTTCTTCAAACTGCTATGTAACCTTGATAAGCTAGTTTTTAATGCAATAGCCCAATTTCCATCAGCCGTTTTGTCACGTTTCTTCTTCGGGCCATGGGCATCAAAGGGATTCAAGCGCTTGCCTTTGCAAATGACTCACGTCTCACCTCTGTTCGCGTGGGTTCGAGTTTCGGCTAGATTATGTTGAGTATGTGAGTCGCTTCCCGTGAGTGGGTAGCTATTCCCTGGTTCTTCCTCCATAAATACTGGTCGCCATGTATTCTCGTGTGCTGAAAAAAGAGCGTTAAACGCCCCCGTTCATCATCATTGCAGCCTGACTATCAAGAAGATAAGACGTGGAGCTCCAGTCAGGACTACTCCCCATGTGCAGCAGTAACCAGTTACCTGAATTCGGATTCACGCTACTTCAGCCGTCCACCTAACCCGATTCCAGCCTCGCAGACTGAACAACTATATCCCTCTACCTAACTTCAACAAGGATAGCGGACTAAAGTTACTACAGCTATCAACGGTAATTATCAGGTATTTTATTAAGACTTCGGGTCAATTCAAACTTTGTGCTGTTTTGAGCCCCATAAAGGGGAATGTAAAAGAGATATCCCAAAATGTACTAACTGTAGAGGCCCGCATTTACCGCAATCTCCTTCCTGTCCCTATACAATACGGGAAAAAGCCATAGTAGGTATAATGGACGCGGAACGTTGCAATTATAAAACAGCTAAAACCAAAACTGACATTGCCGTACTTTTTAAACAAATAAAGTAATCCAAATTGAACATAACAAACGATAGGCTCAATTACAACAATACCAACAAAACAAACCATCAGGCTGATAAATTCCAAGAACTGGGTCACGTCATCACTCGACTGAACAAATTGATTGAGGATATCAATCTTCACACTATAGCACATAAAACTATCCTATCATCAATCAATAATGTTCGCACCCAAATTGAGCACCAGATTACAAAAAAACGACCCTAATAAAAATGGCTAATTCAACTCAAAGGGACGTTGTTATATGACAATGCAATGCAAGAGGATTGTCAGGAAATATTAACGAACTAAAACTCAAAATAATTAACTCTAGCTATAAACCTGACATCATTTGCATTCAGGAAACTAAACTTTCTGCAAATTCGAAAACATTGCCATCAATACAAGGATACTCTCCTGGCTATTTCCAACATCGAAAGGAAGGTCAGAGGGGTGGTTTAGCCATATTCATAAAAAAACACTCTACTATCTGTTACGATACTACCTATAACATCCCAGGAAATTAGTAACACACTAACAGAAATACAGTCCCTATTAGTCAATACAGGAAACCATCAATTACAAATCCTAAACGTATATGACCCAGGAGGGGGTACTAAGCTTAAACATAAATTAGCGTTTAAAGAAATAACCAAAATCTTTGGGACCGGGCTTGCAATCATCTGTGGAGACTTTAATGCCCATAATAAGATCGGGAGGGGAGGGGAGATGACAGATAGGAGGGGTACCTGGGTGGAAGAATGGATCAATCAATGACTCCACCCTTATTATCCTTAATGATGGTGCTAAGACCAGACTTAGTCCGGTCGACGGCACCCTGTCCGCCATTGACCTCACCCTAGGCACACACAGACTGGCACAAGTGGCTAAATGGGAGGTGGAGCAATCTGACCCCATGGGGAGCGACCACTTCCCAATAGTCACCACTCTACAGATGACTCTACAGTGCGAACTCAGTGATAAAATACCTAGGTGGAACTACTCAAAAGCTGATTGGGAAACTTTTCAGGAAATACTCAATAATGTTAGCCCGTCAGATATAGAATCCAAAGATATTGACATCTACTATGATAACATAATTAAGGTCATAACTCAAGCTGCCACCAATTCTATCCCCCAAAATCAGTGGAAAACCAAGACAGCTTAGTGTGCCATGGTGGACAGAAGAAATTAAACGAACTAGATAGGACAAAATTAGAGCTTTAAATAAATTTAAAAGATCAAATATTACTACTCACTTCCAAGAGTACAAAAATTTCGATAACAAGCTCAAATATCTAATAAAGCAGTCTAAAGAAAAAAAAAACTTGGCAAAAATACTGCAGCACTATTAATTTTAGAACTAACTCTAAACAAGTGTGGGATAAAATCAGGGCCATGAGGGGAAAGAACATAAATGGCACCCCAAAAACCAATAATACCTGCAATCAGAAAGAACAAGCTGAATCATTAGCAAAACATTTTAAAAATATGAGCAGCAATACTAACCACACTACTGAATTCCAAAACCATAGAACTAAAACTGAAATTAAATTCTGCCATCTATTTCAAGACCAGGGACCCATAAATAAATCACTCAACAAAGATATTACCATATATGAATGGTCCCAGGCGCTCAAATCCAAACATGAAACTTCACCTGGGGAAGATCAAATAGGTTACATAATATATAAAAACCTACCTAGCAATATGGTTATGATAATAATAAACATGCTAAACATAATTTGGCAAACAGGGGAGCTACCCCAAAAAATGGAAAACAGCGATAGTTATCCCCATTTTTAAACCTAACAAAGATAGGAATAACATTAACTCATATAGACCAATTTCACTTACCAACAATATCTGCAAAATCATGGAAACAGTTATCACTAACAGACTCAAACACCACCTGGAGAGCAATAATTTGATATCTCCAAACCAATGTGGTTTTAGAAATAAAAGATCTACTACGGATCAATTAATTAAATTGGAGTCCGCCATTAAATTAGCATTTAATAACAAACAGAGGACTAATAGAAACTTAATTGCGGTTTTTCTAGATCTTGAAAAAGCGTTTGATCTGGTGTGGACCAAAGGATTAATAGCCAAATTAAATCATTATGGCATTACTGGTCGCATATTTAATTTTATACAAAACTTTAACAGACAGCAAAATTATAACTAGGGTAGGGGCTACTTATTCTGAAGAACACTCCCTTGAAAATGGGACTCCCCAAGGCAGTGTCCTCAGCCCCACCCTCTTCAACCTCATGATTAATGATCTTGACTCTAATCTTGCCTCACCCTCAATCGAATTATCACAATTTGCAGATGATAGTGGACTATGGAGAGTAGGAAACCCCTCCAACCACACTCATATGGCTGAAATGCAAAAAATGTCTAAATAACATTGGTAAATGGGCTGACAAATGGGGATTTAAACTGTCGCACCAAAAACGGTAGCTGTACTGTTCACACCTTATAGAAAAAACAAAGTATACCCCAACCTTCAAATTCAAAATCAACAAATTAAATTCTTCAAAATAGTCAAATTTCTAGGTATGTGCTACGATGAACACCTAACGTGGGTATCTCATATTGATGACCTAGTTAAAAGGTGCAATCTTGACTTAAACTTACTTAAAAGCCTCAAAGGAAGCCAGTGGGGTGCTAACCAAGAAACAATAATGACTCTATATAGGGCCTTAATTAGATCTAAATTTGACTATAAATTTGACTATAGATGCCAAATTTACAACACGGCCTCCATAACCCAACTTAATAGATTAGATAAAATACAGGAAAGCCCTACTCATAGCAACTGGGGCATTACCATATACATCTATAGCAGAGTTGCGGGTCTTAACAGGAGAACCGCCATTACAGTTTCGAAGGCAGGAACTCATGTTGAGATACGCAACTCGGCTGTCCAACCACAATAAAACACACCCCACTCTAGTAGCTAGCAACAAATGCAAAATTCCTTTTAGGAAAACTCTTAAAAATAAATCAACCTTTGGGAAAATAGTACATGAATTAAATCTGCAACTCCCAGTAGATATATTCCAAGTAGAAACTAACCAAATATTTGATAAAGAATACATCAATTAAAGTAAACATCTTCCTTACAGACAAAGGTAAAAAAGAAAATCAACAATATTACTTAAAAACAGCTGCAATGGAACTAATCAACAACCAATATAAAAACTATACTCATATATTCACGGATGGTTCCAAAATTAACAACCCCTTTAAAACAGCTGCGGCTTGGGTCATTCCAATACTCAATATAAAAATGGGCAGCCGCCTACCGGATCACTGCTCCATTTACACAGCTGAATTCTGGGCCATCCTGGAATCTTTAAAATGGACACAAGAAAACAAACCAGATAAGATTTTGATCATTAGTGATTCACTAAGTGTCCTAAAATCAATACAATGCAATAATACTAAATCAAGAGAAAACTTTTTTAATCAAATTAACCAAATAATTAATATACTCGATACTCAAAACATAACAGTAGACCTCACATCGACATAAAAGGCAATGAATTAGCTGACCAATTAGCCAAGAGTAAACTCACTGAACCTAATTACATGCCACTAAAGTATTGTCCAACAAAAATTAACAATTTTATTTATACACTGATACATCAAAAGTGGCAAAAGGATTGGAACCATAATAAACAAGGGAGATTTTTACATATTATTGTCAAAGATTTCAATAGAAATATCCTGATACCCAGGTGCATCAGTTATGAACAATCTAAAATAAATAGGATAGTTCTTGGAAAAACAAAATTAGCTAACAGTTTTGGAAAATATATATGACCTTTTCCGCAGAACATCAACTGCTTCCACTGTAACGTACCGGAAGATCTGTATCATATATTCAACATCTGTAAAAATACGCCAAAAAAGAGACCTATTTATAACTAAACAATTAGAACTGGCCGCACCAAGTACATATCCAGAAATAATTAAATTATGCAACAAAAACCCTCAAAGAACATACTATAATTGAATTTCTTAGAACTACAGGGCTAATGGATAGAATATAAGTATAACACCATATCATCCATAAAAGAAATATTTTTTCAATACTGGTACCTAAATATGCATATAAAATAATATTGTTCTAAGGGGAGGGAAGCGTACGGAGCCAAAAGGGATTCGTTACCCTTAAGGGAGCCCACCTACACTACGCTGGGTATAACGTTCCCATGGCGGCTCCAGAGCAACCAAACCTAATGGAATGGTAAAATAACATGGAACAATAAAAATACACCTAAAATAAAAGAGATACATCAAGGTATAAACATCAAAAGTTATATTAACTACCAGTTATACAAGCAATAAGGCAAGCGTCTTACCTCTTTTCTTCTCTTAGGCTTCTAAAATTCCTTCTTCTATTTAACCCCATTGACAACATCTCATAACTCAGTTTAATATTACGAAGGTATTATAGGCCCCTAAAAATCGCGATACCGCTGTGGTTAAATTATAACCACTAACACGCGCCCCTAACTATGGTGTCATAGAATTAGTCGAAAATTTAATTTATTTCTTCTTGAATTACAAACTAATCTCACCTTTTTTTTGTTTCGTCGTACATGCGTTAAATGGGGTGAATAAGTGTTTTTCAAGGTAAGCGACGTGTAACGATTTGCATGTGCCTGATTACGAATCACTTGAAGTCAGGAACATTATAATCACGGGGTGCACGGGAATTTTACCGTGAATTTTGCTCACCTATTTGGGATACATAAGGCAGAATATTTCTGATAACATTACGAGTCCAAAAGTATCTTATCAAAGGAGAGATAGCTCGTCATTCTTTCTCCAGCCAAAGGGGTGAGTGTTAAATTTATATTTCGTTTTATTGTGAATTTTATTCAGTTTATCATTTCATGTAATGATGCTTTTATTACAATGCAGATTTAAAACGTGGAATATTTGGAATTACTAGTCACTATTAGACTTTAAATGCAATAGCGTAACCTAAGTTTTAGATTGTTTTAGAAACAACTATTATTAGTTTGGTTTCTTTATTGTAGCTGAAATTGTTGCTGATTTGTAGCGGAACGTCTCTGATTTGTAGCGGAACGTCTCTGATTGTAGCTGAACGTCTCTGAATGTCTCTGAATTGTAGCTGAATGTGATTGATTGTGCCGTAATTATGCTGTTTAATTGTGCGATCAAATTGAGGTATCTGACTGTCTGTCTTTCGGATTGTCTGTCCGTCTACATCTGTCGTGATGTGTAAATATCCGGAAATCTAGAAGTCTAAATGTCCGAGTGTCGGAGCTGTCTAGAGGTGTAAACTTCCGGGCTAGTATCTAGGTATTTGGGATCGATGGTACTAGTAGATGCTGTGTGCTGTCTGTACGTATAACTGGGGTGGATCCGTGAAGGGCAAGTGACCGATAAAAGTATTGAGTCAACCCTAGATATTCGGAGAAGCTGGGCGGCGATTCAACAGTTGGTGAATCGTACGGTTGTACAGGGTCGAGACATGTGTGTATTGCAACTGTAGTTACAATTGAATACATTGTTATATTTACACATAGTTACTTCGAATCACAGTAGTATTTCAAGGGATTACATGAATCTCAATAAAAGTTAGCAACTTGATTAAATACATGTATATGTTTGTGCTAGTTGTCGCAATCCATACGTGCGATAGTATAGTTTAATGTTAGTATTTGTTATCGCAATTTATACTTGCGTTAATATAACTTTTGTAAAGGCTCCTTGGATCTGTGTTTAGTCCAGGAGATTCCTTGGTTCTATGTTTATTTTTTATTAATATTTAATTTATTGTTGAATTGTGAATAGTTGTGAAGCGAGATTGTGGGTTGAATGCATGAGTTATTGTGTCGATGCATCATTATTTTTCATTAATAATTTATTTCATAAATTTACATTATCTTTCACATATTGTGTTTGTGTTGTTCATTTAATCCACCATCCACTCGGTAACAATTCTGTTACATATGGTCCCAACTAGAGTGTATGAGGTAGTCTCAAAACCAAGACTATCAGGTCCAGCGACACAATGTTGCAACTAAAAACCTCATCATATATGCATAGGTTATGACCCCAAATTAGATCTTATAAGGTAGTCTCAAACCCAAGACTATCAGGCCCAGCAACACAAGGTTGCAACCAAAAATATGCTAATTTAGAAAATGACCTCAAATACATACACTATAAAGATAGTTAACCCCAAAACTATCAGGCCTTGCAGTAACTTAATAACATCATGCATTAACTAACAATGCAAAAAGTTGTCATATGTGGTTATATATTTTACACAAAACAGCACAAAGAATTCCAAATTAATAGGGAAAATTCGGAAGCCAAATGACGAGGGAGCAAGGATGTTTAGATTGAGAATCCAAAAACAAGACACCCAAGATGTATACAGGGAATCATCGAGTGAGTACAGGGTCAAACAAGACACTCAAGAAGTATACAGGGAGCAACCACAAGAACAGAAGGATAATCGGTCAGTAAAAAAAAAATCCCTTTTAGGGCTATTGTCTTTCATTGCCTTAATATTGCATCGGTGGCTTACACAATTTTGGGATAGGAAAATCCACTCGAAAAACTGGATTTAATTTGGAATAAGTACGGCTAGGGCGTTTCAAGGCTGTCGACAGTGCTCGTGCAACATCCAGGACCTCAGTGGCGCCATCTTCCGGGACCTTTTCCGCCTTTTCCTCTGCCGGACACCTCTATCATGACAACATGAGAGAACCAATTCTCTCTCGTCATTAATGATGTCATTGCACCCCTAGCAAGGTACGTACTTGGGATTGGTTGAGTGCGTGATGGGTCTATTCCCACTCACCCAGGTCTAACATTCATATCATTAGCCCCTTTTTATGGGTATGATATGACGACCAAATTAAATAGCGCACTCTGTGCGCATAAACGCCAGGAAGATGTGGCACCATTCCATCTTCCTGGATAAATTAAATCACTTCCATGTAAATAAATGGCAGTGCAAAATAGTGAACATATGATCCTAGTGGCCGGCTTCACTTTAAATCCAACTATTCATTCATTCGTTGAACGCCCCCAAACCGAAATCCACATTTCTTGAAGCTACAATATTGTCTTCAGCTTCGTATGTAACATGTAATAGCATCAGCATCATTTCATCGAAATGTTACATATAATCAGAGTGCTGATAATGTTAAATGCAACAGCATCCGCATTCTTCCGAATTGCCATTTTCAATATCTTGATCCTGATACCGCATGCAACAATGAATAAATACACTTTCAACAGCTACTTCATGGCGTGCTATCTGCCATTTAACTTCTTTCTAACACTAAGCTGCTAATTTTACATGCAACCGCCGTAAAATGGAACAGCCTCATTTCTCTGAGTTACTATGTGTTGTTTTTGCTGCTGGTGGTACAGTTAAATACTAATAATACATGCAACAAGCCACGGTTGTTCCAATGTTATACGTAGCATTATGGTTCTGATGTTGTATCCATCAGCCACGGTTGTTCCAGTTCGTATCATTATGGTTTTGCTTTTGGATACAAAGACTACGGTTCTTGAAGTTTTACGTAGCTTTGAAAACTGGTAATGCAGTAGTATTTAGCGCAGTTCTTAAATACCGTCACAAGGGACACTCGAGCTTATTAAATATTATGCCCGATATTGGTTATCAAGGTCACTGAGAATAGGTTCATAGTTTCTTGCAATTTTACACACGTCCTTTCTTGGAAATATATATCATCTACCGTAATAGGTTATTAAAGTGACTTAAGTACCACTGTAACAGTGAGCCCAGAGGGAAAACACGCCTTATTATCGATTGATTGAGCTACCTTATGCACTAAATGTCTACTCCATATACTATCGATATATATACACTCAACAAACAAAAGACGTAACACACTATACAAAGGCAATAGTATTGCTAAATGATGTTCGCTTGTGAACAGTACAACAGAAAACCAGTCGGGACTGTCTGGCTATAGTCTTGACGGTTTAGATAAATTTGTATGCTCCTATGTATGTATGTATGTATGTATGTATGTATGTATGTATGTATGTATGTATGTATGTATGTATGTATGTATGTATGTATGTATGTATGTATGTATGTATGTATGTATGTATGTACGAACGGACGTACGTACCTACGCAAATACGCACGCTCGTACGTATGTATCTTTGTGTGTGAAAGTATGTAAATATATAGGTAAGGTGTACACAAATACTCTAGAAACGGAAAACTTTGAAACACACACGCACTGATAGATAGATACACACGAATATATATATATATATATATATATATATATATATATATATATATATATATATATATATATATATATATATATATATATATATATATAAAGAAAAAATGCTTAAGAAAATGTAAAATATCCTGGAAAAATTTGAATTATTTACATGATTTAATCAGTACATTTAAATGAATTATCGCCTCGGCACTCCATCTCAACACTGGGAATCTAACGGGTGTAAATCATATGTATACTAGTCAAATATGACATTGGACCTAATATAATGTTCGCGCATAATCTCAGATATTATATTCAAGATCATTTGTTTATAATCCTTCTCCCAGAAAACATACTTTTCTGCCTTGTCAGGTCATCCATATCGTAATAGTTGTCAACGCGTTCAGTTGTATTTGAAAGTCGTTTCACTTTACTTTTTTGGAGTTTTATCAGTTCCATTTATGGTTGCGTTATTTTTAAAATGGCTTCTGCAAGGGGTAGATTGGCCAATTCGAGGTCGGTATTTTCCTCCGAATCTTCCGGTTTCTTACAACATTAAACCATCATATGTAGTTCTAAGCCAGATACTATTCTAACATCATTGTTTTCATGGTTACGGTGCTTGACAAGTTTATGGTATCTCTAACTTCAAAACTGTCTTAAGCAGAGTTGTTTATTATTATTATTATTATTATTATTATTATTATTATTATTATTATTATTATTGTCGTCATCATCATCATTATTATTATTTATATTATTATTATTATTATTATTATTATTGTCGTCGTCGTCATCATCATTATCATCATCATTATTATTATTATTATTATTATTCTTATTATTATTATTATTATTATTATTATTATTATTATTATTATTATTATTATTATTATTATTATTATTATTATTATTATTATTGGTTTGTGTGTTTAGCTCTACTGGTCATAGATAAGAGAGCTTATTGGATGGTTTGTTGTTCGTCGTCTGTCGTCCGATGTCCATTTGTCCATTAGTAAAATTATATCGCTATTCTACCTGAATGGCTGGTTGTATCAACAATGGTGTTTTCATTAAAGTACTCCCTATTATGTCTTCTTGGTTCTAAATACAAATTGTGCCGATATATGGTCCAAGATGACCGTCAGAGCAGCCAATAACATTCTTGAAAATGTTAACGCTACTTCACCTGAATGGATGGTCATATAAATAATGTGGTTTTCATTAAAATTCGTATTACGTTTTGTGAGTTCTACATAACAATTGTACGGATCTGTGAGGTTCAATATGGCCGCCAGAGAAAAAAAAATCTGTTATTGCTACTCCTTCTGAACAGAAAGTCATATTGGTATGAGTTGTTTTTACCGGAAGACTTCTTATGGTGTCTAGTTAGTCTTATATAGATATTGTGCTGATTTGGTATCCAGAGGCGTAGCTAGAGTGTTTGGAGTCCAGAGACAATATTCATTTTTACGCCCCCCCCCCCTTACTCTGAAACCCATTATTCCACATACAACCTATTTCAAAGCCCATTTTGGCGTTCCCCCCCCCCCCACTAGTCTGGCGCCCGGAGACATCTGTCCCCCTCTCTCTCCCCCCCAACCGATACGCCTCTGTTGGTATTCAATATTGCCGCCACATCCACAAATCCCTTAGCTATTCCTTATAGATGGAAAGTCATTACAGCATTGGGTATTCACCAGAAGACTTCTTATGATGACTACCGAATGAAAATGATGCCAGTATGAAGTACCCTAACGCAGCAGGTGCCAGAATAGGCGTGTAGCATGCCAGGGGAGAATACCGATGTAAAAGTGAAAAACAAATTCCTGGAACATAACAGGGCGTGCAGCAAGCAAGAGCAAAAGACCATTGCAAAAGATGGAAAGAAGTTTCCTGGGACTGCAACACATATGACGACCGGAATTGAATCAGCCAGCCCGAAGACTTATTAAAACAGTTAGAAGATATTATTTAATCTTTAGTTAACCCGATACTCAGTGTTACCCTTTCCTCTCAACGATGTACCTTAAACAGTACGTCGTTCGTCCATTAATCAGTTTCATATGGCTAAATGGCCGCATGCATTCAAGGTATAGACGTGCATGGCCGATGTACGTTTGTTAAACAAGATAAGTTAAGCAGCCTTGCCATTTATTGTCGATGGTGCACATATAAAACATTTAATAAACAATGACAATTCAGCACTGCAAATTATGGAAATTGAGTGATGCAATCCTTTCGATGCATAGAGTTGAACACCTTCTGTGTCTGGATAAAGAACTAAAGTGTTACCCATGCAAGCGCTATTCAACGAGAGATACAACCTTAATACAAATAACAAGGGACTTCGTCAAACAAGTTGTGAACAAAGATAACTAAGGCAGCATGAACGGAGGATTAGAGGGGAAGGGAAATCAAGAGGGAGAACATTTCCCCGCTTCTAATATATGATTGGATGGCACAAAAAACTGCGGGAAAGAGAAGAAACAGCTTGGATCCGTGAAGAGGATGAAAACGAGGTGTGGGACAATAGGGCCGATAAACCTCATTTTGTGCTTAATCTCTTCGTAAGCTCCACGACGGAATACTTGTACAAAATGTGCCTTTCTTGCCGAACCTGATTAGCGAGGATTAATTGTATTGGATATCGATAAACACTCTTTATCCAGGACAAACACCAACCGTCCTTTGAGTTTGAGAGAGAGAGAGAGAGAGAGAGAGAGAGAGAGAGAGAGAGAGAGAGAGAGAGAGAGAGAGAGAGAGAGAGAGAAGAAACACAATCCATCTTAAACTTAAATAATTCCCTTTATTATGTTTTTGGGTATAGTGTGTCTTATTCTTGAGTGCTTATGTGTGTGATTGTATGTTAATGACTAGTGAGTATAGGTTGTCCATAAACACTCATACCATTGCTTGTATGTGATAGTGCGCTTATATTTTACTTCCTTTCTTTAAAATCATACCATAATTTGGATAATATACGTGGTATAGCATATACTGATGCGTTGGATAGTAATCAAAATGTGGGTGTTGTATAGTAATCAAAATGTGGGTGTTCGATAGTACTCAAGAGGTTGATGCTGAATAGCAGTCAAAACATTCTAACATAACATTTCTTTTGGGACCCATACATTTTTAAAAGTGGAGACGGCCGATAACCCTCTCCGTCAAATAAACCTATGGCGATATGTTAAATTCCACTATGCCATATATCGACAACCGCATGTTAAGCGTATGCACATGTTTAACATTACGATTCCCCTTATGCCCTACGGTTTTGATTTCCCTTGTGTATTACTACTTAGACACAACTCTCGAAAATGCATCTGATCATGACGATAGAACGATCAGCACGTCTTAACCTCATGTAAGTTATATATGCTTTGTGTCGGGGAAAATCATCAACTGATATGGAGCTGGTTGCAAACAGAAGTATCATAATACAGTTTAATACCAAAATGGGGCATACATCTGAAACAATGCATCACAGAAGCTAACTTAATGTAATGCGGTATGCCAAGTGTCAGTACAGAGCACAGGAAGATGAGGACTAGTCAAGCGGGCAAGTTTTAAAATTATGAATATATATATATATATATATATATATATATATATATATATATATATATATATATATATATGAACAATCCATCTTTATTTATCTTTATCCTCCAAAATCTCCGCTTTCAAATTTGTACTTTTTGAATTGGTTAGAATAAATATTTTGTCATGAATCTATCTGACATAATATCGTGGAAAACCGGAAACCGCCCGAGAAAGCGGCATCCATTTCTTCATCTACGCAATGATTCAATATCCTGGTTGAGGTTTTCACGTTACAATTAGAGATAAGATCAAATTGCAGTATGTACACGCAGAGAACTGTACTGTGCGTAATATGCATTCACCCATTTGCACTTCCTCATCTCACCTTAACAGCACTGACACATTTTTCTTATAACTCCTACAGCTTGTTTTTTTTTAATATATAGATAACAAAAGAAAAATAGAAACAAGTTGTAACGTCGCTAAGATTTTTATAGAGGCATATACATGCCGTGTCGTTAGTGCGGATTCGACCTTGGATTATATATGACATTATATATATATGATGTCCTTTGATGACTGCTGATAAACTTACGTGTGGGTATTCAGTAATTTGCCGAGAAGATTTTGAACGGAAATGCAGCGGTAAGTCATGTCACAAGCTATGCATCTTTCCTTGCTGTTGCTGTATTAAAAGGATTTTGTCAAATAGCTTTCCATGTTCCCCATTTTGGAGGGTGCATCTATTTTCTTCCCATATTTTGAGTTTCTATCGACGTAGATTCCAAATTATCTATTTGCAGCTTTATATGACTTTCTGAAAGTATCGTTTTCAGCTGAGCCCGAAATTATCTTTCACCACAAAACGACTCGAGTTTCGAGGTAACACGGAGGGGACTACGAGTTACGTCTGTGTACATTTCAAACTTATATCGCTCCGGTGGCCTAGTGGTTAGAGCGTCCACTGCGGAAGCGGGAGGTCGTGGCTTTGATCCCCGGTCGAGTCATACCAAAGACTTACAAAAAAAATGGTACTAACAGCTGTCTCGTTTGGCGCTCGGCATTAAGAGGTTAGTGTTAGGACTGGTCGGCCCGGTGTCAGGATAATATGACTGGGTGGGTGAGGGGACATCATGTTACATGTCTGCGGCATGCCCCAGTGCTAGACATCACTATAAACTGCCTCACTGCAGACGTCGTAGCGATATGACTGAAAAATTGTTTAAGCTACGTTAAAAATCCTAATCAAACAACAACAACAACAAAAAATCAAACTTATATACAAAACTCCACATTTGCCTTTCTGTCTGTGTGTCCCCTTCTACCAAACAATATGTCGCGAGTTTAAAAGTTGCGGCGGCATCCCAAATTTTAAAAACATTTTTTGTGGTATATTTAATGAAACTTTCCTTTAAATTCTCTCATCCCAATTGTTAAATTTGTTTTACCATGTTTTAAAAAACATATTCACTTACGAGGACGGTCGATTAAGCTAGTATGTTCATATATTTAAGAGTCGTTTTCTGGTTATCGGTGTGCATACGTTGGTACGAAAGTATAGAAAAGAATTATAGAGAATAATTATAGTCAGTACTTACATGTTTGTCTATACAATACACAAGCAAGACAAACAAATACTTTTATTGACCCAGAAATCGAAAATTTGCGCTTAAATAAATTTTACATTAAAAAAAAACAACAACAGATGTCATCATGGCCCATCGATTTCTATGTAAATACAATATTTTCCAGCATGCTCAATAAGTTGGAATAAACTAGTTGAAATATAATACATTTTAAGTTTTATTTCCTGTAGAAACAGCCATGTAAGGTTTTACAAACACAGCGGTTTTTGTATTTTATTTGTTTGTCTTGTCTATGTTTTGTATTTGCCATTGAAAAACTCATTAAGAGTCCAGAGCGCTCAGGCTAGTTAGATACTAGTTTTTCACTGTTCGTGGTCAGATTTTTGCATTTATCTTAATCAATCCCTGTCACACGTGATGCCTTGCTGGATCCAGAGCCTTTGAAAGGACTGTTATTATCCATATGACCTATCGTCGTTTAGTTGTTTTATGAGCAGCAGAAACAATGGTTATTGTGTAATTATTAGCATTATTCACAGTACACGGTATAATAATAATAATAATAATAATAATAATAATAATAATAATAATAATAATAATAATAATAAAAAGAATAATAAGAATAAAAACTATTATTATTATTATTATTATTATTATTATTTTTATTTTTACTACTACTACTACTACTACTACTACTACTACTACTCACGCGTACAAATTCAGATATACGGTACTTAATAAGACAATATATGTAACAGGCATATCCACGTGAGACATCTACATACGTTTTCTAAAATTTATAATGATTGTGATCGATTGTCAATTTAACAATTTGACAGTTACATGTAACCATTGCCTCATTTCACACGATGTTATTTCTCTTCTTTAAATTAATTTATTTTCTGATACTTTAGAAAAGTTGAATTCTTTTTTTTAAAAAAGCAATCTGATATAATAAAATACGTCTCCCCATTCCTAAAGTTCACTCTTTTGTACTATTTTGAGAAAAACTGCTGACTAAACACGCAGTCTTGTTTAGACTGTTAATTTCTTACTCGGCCTTATGCACTAAGGTCTTACTGGACAGTTTTTTTTTTGTGGCTAATTTTTGTCCGACAATGACCTATAGCAGAAAAATGATAATAATATTACATTAAAGACACAAATAAAAATGAATCAACAATCCCCCAACCCCTCTTTTTACATTCATTTTTTACAGAAAGGGGGTATTTTGAATATTTTCCTGTGACAAGAAAGCTAAAAAAATCAGTATGTGCCTTATACATTAATAAAGTTCACTAGTACTGTAACAAATTAGCATACTTTTCATCACCCCTCAGCCATCTAGATTTTTAGATATTTACCTCTGTAGCAGACATATGTAAATACGCAAGCCAAATCCGCGGCTCATTTGAAGCCCAAGTTACGCATTTGATCTCCTGTGCTTGTCTAACTGTGACAGACAGTCACCAACAAGTCAACCAGTTTCCAAGCCTAACTCAAAGTAAATCTAAACCACATTACAGATTTAGCTTATGTGTGAACTGAAAAATGCTAGGATGGTGATAATTAGGCCCATGCCTTCTACCTTAAATATTAGGGAGGTGTCAAAATGCGAAACTATTCAGTGAGACCTAAGGAACAGTTTATTTTGTAAACATGAGAACACAGCTAACCTAAAGAAAACCACACAAACTTCTTTCCATTTATAAAAGGAACATTTTCTTATATGTACTTTTCTTAGACAAACGAACAGATAAACAACACACTGTGAAAATTGCCTGCCACTTATGATACGTGATGTATATTTACTATCATTTGAGCAAGATGTGCGATAGGCCTTCTAAACTTGGAGAGACGCATACAAATGCTTATGATATCTATATTAAAAAAAAATGCCAGCCATACTTTAAATTATTTATGTCCTCATCGTGTAAAATTTATATCGGATTATAAACGTTATCCATAGTGTATATCTTGGCTAACCGTTACCAATTATCATACAGTGTTATTTGCATTCGCTTACATAATGTTCTTATGATTCTCTTTAGCAGGTCAATTAAGATACTGGTATTTGATAGGTATGCTTTACCCCCAGGGCTTATGTGCTTTCCTTTAGTTTGGCGGGTGTCTATTGTAGAGGGACACATAAATACAGCACCAATAATCTTAATTCTTTTCATTCAATCCATTTTCTCTAGATGCACTGCACTCATATATAAGTTTTTAAACTTATAACCATTTATTCGTACAGAATAAGCATACACAACTGTAGAGATAGACAACTGATTCGACTACTAGCTTACTTACAAACCCGCTATATCCCACACAAGGCCAGCCCTGGTCAGCTGTCCCGCGTGTCTTTATGAAATTTGTCAGTTGACCTAAAAATCGAGCTAACAGGTTTGCTAGCTAGACAAATACTGTCAGATAGGTAGATATCTTAAAATAGGCCCATATATGAGTTTGTACTTGATCTAACATTAAGGCAGATAGGTAACCTACTAGGTAGGACGATAGGCTGCTTGCTAGATAGCTAGTTTTATGTACATACACAAATCTCAACCACGTACAGTAAGAAACGGTAGACAGAGAAGCATTTCGTCCAGGAGGTAAAGCATGCATCATTCGTTATCTAAAGATTGTAACATGTATATGACCTAAGTTACAACCTGACATTCGAATATTGAACTCTGAAATTGTATGATACCCGTATTAAACAAGAGCCGTAAACGTCGATTCGACTTCTGTATCTATTATTGATTGATCCACTCAATGTTGCCAGATACTTTTTTCAATTCCCGCACGTGTAAAAAGCAGACTAAAAGCCGCCCAATGTATACATTAAAATCTGAAGAGTAAATAAGAACCAAATACCATAAATTTAACAATATTATAACACTGATAAAGTGATAATAGTGCCTCCGCCAAACAGGCTACAGTTACCAGCATTAGATATGATATTGATATGCTAACTTAATTTGAAATTTGAAATTAAAAGCGCGCTTCGTTCTTTCGGTTCCGGCATTTAAAATAAAATTATTAATTATGTGAGATGCATTTATGGAGATACATCCAGAACAATGGATTCATTGAGATTTTTAGATATTATCGTCACTAGCGCCAATTTGAAATTGAATGCGGATAATTTAATAGCAATTTGCTGCATCCCAAATTACGGCGAAAACAAATCAGAAACCAGCACAAAAACTGCAACCTAAAATATTTTCACGCATCCAAATTTCGAAAGGAGCTCAACTGGGCGATAAAAACGCGTACCTGGCAACTCTGTATCCACTGTCGCCCTCAAATTTAGGTCATCGCTGCGAGAACCATTGATACGTATAATGCGACGTAAGGGTTACAAGTTCGCACAGTCAGTAACATGCAGTTGAAATTTCAATGACGTATGTCGAGAAATCCAATATCACGTGTTGGATTAAATTGCATGTCCTGAATGGTCCATTTTCTAGATGGAGCTTTTATATTTTATATTTTGAATTATGCATTGATAGTTTAGTGTTTGTTTTTTTTTTATCACGCCGTTTTACAGTGTTTATCTTGAATTACGCAGCGGTGGTTGAAATTCCAATATCGTATGTCGAGAAACCCTAATTAACACATTGTATGCAACAGTTTGTGATGAAAGTTTCATTTCATATAACGAGTATTTAGACTTCATCTGTTGAATTTCACAGCAACGAGAAGCAGACTCCTTGTTTAAAAATAATTAGACCCGTTCTAGCGAAGAATTTCATAGTAATTCTGGATCTGTGAATACTGTCAAACTGTAAATGCATGAAATGTAATGGCCCCTCATAATTGAATACACGAATGTTGTATCTTAATAATCGATATTATTTTGAATTGTTAAAATGGACACTGTGTAATGTTACTTTTAACTCCAACACACCATTTCATCATCTCAAAACAACAATTACGACAAGCACAATATAATGTGATATAGATTATGTTAAACTGTTGGCAAGTACGGGATTATTTTAATTAAAACTCATCAAGATTCTGTCAGGTGTCAGATTTTTCTTGGACGAATATTTACCAACACGACCAATGTGTTTTTTTTTTTTTGTTTTTGTTTTTTTTTTTGCCATTCTAAGTTTTGTTGGGCTGCAAGATTATCCATTTCTGATTAAACTTTTGCATGATATTTTTTTTACATCCGTCAGAGAATTACTATTTAAACCGTAGTTCGTTTATTCAATATAATGATTAGGAGAATTCCTGTTGAAATATCGTTCGTAACTGTTATTCATTCCGTGACTTATAACCAATGTAATTTCGCGTTTTAAAGTAAAGGGAGATAATTTCCAAAGGTAACCTATTTGGTGTCCAGACGTTAGTCAAAAACACAATCCTCTTTTCTTTCTGTATAAAAATAGTTATTTAATGAGTAGGATGATAATAAAAATATTATATATCATCAAAAATATTTTAGCTTTATTTGTAACAATTTGGAAAAATTGATGCTGAAAATTTAAAAAAAAGGAATGTGGATAGTAAACCAACGCGTTTATCACAGATTCTGGTTACCGGTGTGCATACGTAGGTACGAAAGTATAGAAGAAAATTCTAGAGATTAATTATACTCAATACCTTTATGTACCCTTTTCGATAATTAGCTCATTTTTCATGTTTACTGTTTTTTTTTTTTTTTAGTCTAAACCTAATATTTTGACATTTGAACAAATAATGAATGTAAAGAATTTGAATCAGTAATAGAGTCGTTTTTTATATACAGAACTCCCATCGCCAAATAACTCTGTGTTACGTGGTTGATATATAACCACACACTATTGTATGGTTTGTAATGTACAAGGATATTGAATCACCTCGTACGATTCTAATGAGGCGATCTTGCTCCGGTTTCACTCAACATCTTGAATTTTCTTCCTGAAATTGAGAATCATACACTTTTTTCTTATTGTTTCATTTATGATGACGAATAAATGGTTCACTAAACATTCATCAAGTGTCAAGGATTAAAATACATACAGTCATAATATCCGGACCCGTTTTGAATGAGGACTTCTTCATAGTTGATGGTTTCCTCAGTTTGGGGCTCTACTTAAGAAAAATAAGATAAATTTGCTCCAAGGTGTACAAGTATCATTACTAAGGAGCTAAACTTTACCTATATAATATATCTAAATTTGAGACAATATCCTTCATCGTCAGAGTATTATGCACAAAATCTTGTAACATCGTCAGAAGTACTATATAAAATATGATGTAACATCGTCAGAAGTACCATATCAAAAATATGATGTAATATCGGCAGAAGTAAAATACAAAATATAATGTAACATCGTCAGAAGTACTATATTAAATATGTTGTAACATCGTCAGAAGTACTATATAAAATATGATGTAACATCGTCAGAAGTACTATATAAAATATGATGTAACATCGTCAGAAGTACCATATAAAAAATATGATGTAATATCGGCAGAAGTAAAATACAAAATATAATGTAACATCGTCAGAAGTACCATGCAAAATATAATGTAACATCGTCAGAAGTACTATATAAAAAATGATGTAACATCGTCAGAAGTACTATATAAAATATGATGTAACATCGTCAGAAGTACTATATAAAATATGATGCAATATCGTCAGAAGTACTATATAAAATATGATGTAACATCGTCAGAAGTATCATACACAATACGAAGTAACATCGTCAATGTACCAAAATAAGATGATGTAAATCCCATTTTGGAAAGAAATTTCGAGAGTTGTGGTGAAACTAGAATCTAAGCGTTGTTATTCGGCCACTGTTTCGAGAGTTGTGGTGAAACAATGGTCTAAACGTTGTTATTCGGCCACTGTTTCGAGAGTTGTGGTGAAACAAGAATCTAAGCGTTGTTATTCGGCCACTGTTTCGAGAGTTGTGGTGAAACCATGGTCTAAGCGTTGTTATTCGGCCACTGTTTTTCCAGAGTTGTGGTGAAACAATGGTCTAAGCGTTGTTATTCGGCCACTGTGCCACTAAAGCACATGAAGAAAATTACATTTTGTTACATCCAAAATTTCAAACTTTCATCAATCCACTTAAATCTTCCACTACATACCTACAATAAATATTTTCCATTGTGTTGAACAAAACATATTAATACTAATAATATATGTAATTTGTAATACATCCATGTATCGACTAACCTTTCATCAAGGTCAGGATCTTGGTCAACATTTCTTGTTTACCAAAGAAAATTCAGATCAACCGATTTTTTGAAAAACATGATCTCTAGTGAATAAATTAAAAGAATTTAAAACTGTCAAATAATATTAACAATATTAAATTAAAACAAATATATATCAAATCGGATATACGTAAAGAAAAATTTATATTATAAAGCTTACCATATGTTAAGTATACATGAAATTTAAGAAAAAACATAATAAGTATTCTTATGAATTTTACAAAGAGTGTTTGTTTATTTGTTGCTTGTTTGATTAGGATTTTTAACGTAGCTTTAACAATGTTTCAGTCATATCGCTACTATGTCTGTAGTGAGACAGTTTATAGTGATGTCTAGCACTAGGGCATCATGCCGCAGACATGTAGCATGATGTCCCACCCAGTCACATTATCCTGACACCAGGTCGACCAGTCCTAACATCCTCTTAATACTGAGCGCCAAGCGAGGCAGCTGTTACCATTTTTTTAAGTATTTTGTTATGACTCGGCCGGGAATCGAACCCACGACCTCCCGCTTCCGCGGCGGACGCTCTAACCACAAGGCCACCGGCGCGGTACAAATAGTGTACATAAAATGATACATTTCTACACAAGGAAAAGTGCATCTGCTAGTAAATCATAGTTTCCCTTGATGTGCCTGATGTCAAGATTATATTCCTGTGACAATAAACTCCACCTTAGTGACAGACCTTTTTATTAACTTGCACAGACCTTGGCATATATAGGTTTAGCTTGTCCAAAATGTCCTTTGAAAGGTTACACTAGCACGGCAAAACTCACTTTTAGACAAAATCTAAAAATTGCGTAGGTGAGTATGTCAAATAATTTCCTAAATATTGCTAAATGTTATTTTTTTTTCATGTGTCGTTGTAGATGATGACATCATCGATATCAGCATCACAATTATCTAGACCAGAGATAATCATATTCACGAGACGGTGATACGTACTTGTCGACTCTTTAATCCAAAACGTCATTACTGTATATTGGTAAATCCCATCTGCAATCACGAATGCCGAAATTTCCTTTGGTCTTTCAGTTTGGTGGAATTTGTCAAAATCCTTTTAGAAAGTCGACTTTGGTAATATACTTGGCATTTCCGATCTTATCAATACAGACATCGATTTTTCGTAATGGAAATTAATCTGTCCTTGTCATACTATTCGCCTTTCTATAATCAGTACATATACGGAAAGTTTTATCTTGCTTTGGAACATGTATGCATGGTGAACTCCAGTCACTTTTATTGGGCTCTATGAAATCATTCTCCAGCAAATACCGAATTTCTTTTCTAAACATTCCTGTTTAAGAGGGTTAATTATATACGAGTGATGTTTCAAAAGTTTGGAATTTACAATTTCAACGTCATGGAACATTTGGTTTGTCCTTGTATGGACATGTGGAAATAAGTGCTCATGTTCAATTTATAACTGTTTGAGTTCATCTCTTTATTGTTCTTGTAAATGTGAAAGTTTCAGGTCCAAATCTTTGATATTTTCTGAATTCCGAAGATTTGTCACTCCAATATCAGTAGAATCCGATGATATTCCTTCACTTAAATCTTCATTAAGTGGGGCAGGTACAACTAAGTTAATTGCATGTTTAACCTGGCTATCTCTTTCATTATAATGGAACTCCGATAATTTATTTTTATCCCAGAGCACTAATATTTTAATTTAACTCATTCATTTTTTTCTGAAGTTTGTAAGGTCCGTAAAATCTAACCTGAAGAAAATTTTGAAGAATGAGCAAGAGAGACATAACTTCATTATCACTCAAACGTTCTTTCCATTTTAGTCCTGTCAAACCGTAATTTCACTTTTGATCTGCACTGTTGAATGCCAGATTCACGCATAATAGGCTGGAGAGTTCCAGACCTAAAATGTGACCTTTAACCCGATTGGACAGATTTAGGAAGACCAAATGGAGTACAAAAATCTTTATCAAAGTTTTTACTAGTGTTGAACATTTAAAAATCCTCAAAGGAATTACCTTTGGTAACCTTGTTGACATACACATAATGGTCAACATATATTGGTTACCTGACTTAGTCTTAGGTAAGGGACAGATACAATCTGCTATAATTATTTTACTAAATGATTCATCAAATGCAGGATTTGGGTTTCACATTTGACGCGTAGGATCTACAGTATTTGGCAACATCACTTTTGATTTTTGGCCAATAAAAGTGAGTCATGATCTTGTGATAAGCCTTATTAATCCCTAAATGACCAGTCAAAGCAGTTTCATGGGCCAGACTAAGTATTTCATGTCTGTAAGGTTTTGGAACTACAATTTGATAGTTGACTGACTGACCACTGATCACCAGCAGGAACCTCGAGAAGTCTCCCTTTTCTAAACAAAATCCATTTTTAATGAAATACCAGACAGGTGCTTCAGGGGCTTCAGTTTCAGTAATGGCCCTTTGAAACAAACATAATATCTCAGGATGTTTTCCCTCTTCAACGACAAGTGATTGTCGTTTATCACCCTGATTAGAGTAAAGAGAATGAGTAGTTAAATGATGATGATAACTGTCATCAACGCCTTCTGATTGCTCCAAACAAGGAGTGTAAGTGACATCTTCAAAAACCGGACCAATACGCGTGTCATTTAAAGGAATTCTTGCCTTATCAACATCATTCTCAAGAACTTTCTTTGACATAGCTCTGGTAACTTCACAAGCTGGGAATAAATCAGGGAATTCTTTTTCAATTGGATCTGCTTTCTGATCCAAATATGGATTATCAGTTTAAAGTGGATTAACCACAACCTTGTCTCCAGATAGGTTGTTGCCTAGCAATAAATTAATGCACCCTACGGGTCAGATAGAGACTGTTCAAACTGTCACGGGCCCCGAGACTAAGTCTTATGACCAATTTACACAATGGAGAGGAACATTAACAAAGCCGCACTCTACTCTTTGAATAAGAACACTCTCATTAGAAGACTTCTCAGATAAAGGCAAATTACCTGAGAATAAAAGACCATGAGAAGCTCCTCTGTCCCTTAAAATTTTAATAAGGATGTTATTGGCCGAATCACCCAAGAGTGATATAGAACCATTCGATATGAATGGTTCACAATTCTCATAATAAATCATACTGGGGCTTATTAGACCCAACAAACGTATTGCCTTCAATAAATGACCATGATCATGACCTCTTAAAAAAGAGCATTTTGAATAGGTCTGTATTGATTCTTTTTTTCACGATGTAGCAATCAGAAATTTCGTATCCTTTTTTTCTTGCAATAGGTGCACGTAAAAAAATAGTCTTCTAGAATTAAACTTCTATGCAGTTTGATTCTTTTAAAGTTGTGCCAGTTTGAGTTTTAGAAGGGCTTGTATTAGGCTTAATGTGTGACAACACATAAATGGATTTAAGAGCTCCGACTCCTAGCCAGATAGTCCCAACTGGTTTTCCTTATTATGTCAATAATAACGCCAGGTTAATGTAATACATACTACAGTTTAGAATTAAAATCTATATGTACAATACTTATCAATGATACCTATGTAACAAATGCAATTTTTCCTGGTGGTGGTGATCGATGTTTAAAGTTTTATAGTCGAATAGTTAAACTCAAAAGCGAGACAGGCTCGGTCGGTACAATTATTTTTGTATAGTATTACGGCTTTTGTTAGCTGTGTGCGTGGAGAAGATATGTAGACCATAGTTCCTGCATAAGGTAGATAAATAAAACCATAATAGGGAGTCTTTATCAGGGCTCCAGGGTAGATGACATATATTTCCAAGAAATATATATATATATATATATATATATATATATATATATATATATATATATATATATATATATATATATATATATATATATATATATATATATATATATATATATATATATATATATATATATATATATATATATATATATATATATATATATATATCGGAATTGGGAGTGTGTATCTAATACGTTTCAAGAAATCGCGGTAGCCTGGTCACCGGTTCCTTTGTTCGTTAGCCAATAGAATGACTGTGGACCAATAAATACGCATACCAAGAATTTAGTACCTATAGATTTAGCCAACCGTAGCTAAATATACAGCGGTGTTATATTTAGCGTACAATCTGTTATTGAATGTCACCGTGTGCGTTGTTGCAATTGACAGAAAAATACATAATGTTCGATACATACTGTACATAATACATAAAAATACATGATGTTGCTGTTGATACATAAACACATAATGTTTGATGCTTGAAATTTTGAAACACCATATTAGAATCTGCAAATTGTGCAATAAGTAAAGTAAGAATAACATTTTTTTTCACAATCCTAAGCTAATATTTAAAAATATACGGAAATTTCAAACAATATATACATTACTTAATACACTCATGGGATGGACAAGGAAAACATTACACCATCGTAAGACACTTTTGTCATAGAGACGGTGTCCCTCAATCAACTTGAACCAGCTTGTGCTGGGGAGAGAAACGAGGATCAACACCAATTTCAAACTGTTGATCTAATTTTTTAAAGTTTGTACTAATCCCTTGGAAACAGAAGTGTTGGTAATGATATAAAAAAGAGATGAACGAAAAAAAATAATTTTGTTTTGAGTCTAGAGTAAGTTTTGTTTGTTTGTTTCTTCTTTCATTCTTTTTTAAGTTCTTTTTCATTATTCTTTCCTTCCCTACTCAGCAACAATTTGCAGAATACATAAGGCCATTTAGATCAACTTGAATTTTATTTCTGGATATTCATACCAAGATCTTAGAAGTTAGCTTCATTTTTATTATAAACCAGTTATATTTACAAGACTCGAACGTGCTTTTCTCATTTTCACAATATTACATAAAACATGTATCGTATGCTAATTCTTCCAAACGTTGAAGGAAACAAAATCCAGAAACAAGAAACAACACATTGTGTGCATTGCCTGCCACTTATGATATTTGATGTATATTTACTATCATTTGAGCAAGATGTACGATAGGCCTTCTAAACTTGGAGAGACGCATACAAATGCTTATGCTATCTATAAATAAAATATGCCAGCTATACTTTAAATTATTTATGTCCTCATCGTGTAAAATTTATATCGGATTATAAACGTTATCCATAGTGTAATATCTTGGCTAACCGTTACCAATTATCATACAATGTTATTTGCATTCGCTTACATAATGTTCTTATGTTTATCTTTACCAGGTCAATATAAAATACTGGTATTTGATTGGTATGCTTTTCCTCCAGGGCTTATGTGCTTTCCTTTAGTTTAGCGGGTGTCTATTGTAGAGGGACACTTATATATAACAAAATGTTGGTTATCTGCCCGCCAATAATCTAAATTCTTTTCATTCAATCCATTTTCTTTTGATGAAATGCACTCATATGTAAGTTTTTAAAATTATTACCATTTATTCGTACAAAATAAGCACACAAACCTTTGGAGATAGACAACGGACTCGATTGCTGAATACAAACCCCGCTGATAGGCTGTCTCGGTGTGTATCTATCATTATGAAATTTCCCCGGCATGAGATTCCGAGCTAAGTGTTAAGAAGTCACGATAAAACCATCGAGACAAATTGTCAGTTGACCTTAATATCGAGCTAACAGGTTTCCAAGCTAGACAAATACTGTCAGATAGGTATACCGATAGTCTAAAATAGACCCTTAGAGGCAGATAGGTAAGCTAGTAGGTAGGACGGTAGGCTGTCAAATAGGTAGATAGCCTCAAATAGGTCCATAGATGAGTTTGCACTTGGTCTAACATCGAGGCAGATAGGTTAGATAGTAGGAAGGATGGTAGGCTGTCAGATAGGTAGATAGCCTAAAATAGGCCTATATATAAGTTTGATCTTGATATAACATTGAGACAGATAGGTAAGCTAGTAAGTAGGACGGTAGGCTGCTTGCTAGATAGCTAGTTTTATGTACAAACACAAATCTCTACCACGTACAGTAAGAAATGGTAGACAGAGAGGCATTTCGTCCGGGAGGTAAAGTGTTCATTATTCTTTACCTAAAGATCGTAGCATGTATATGACCTAAGTTACAACCTGACATTCGAATATTGAACTTTGAAATCTGATTACACCCGTATTAAACAAGAGCCGTATACGTCGATTCGACTTCTGGATCTATTATTGATTGATCCACTGTCGTACTCAAACTTAGGTCATCGCTGCGAGGGCCATTGGTACGTTAATAATGTAGATACTTCGCGATGAATCAGCATGTAAGTAATCGTTTTTGGTTTTAAATTATATCAATTTTGCAGTGATGTAAATACCTTTCATAAAACGTGTTCAATACAGAGGACTGTAAGTATCGACTAAACGCGATAACCCTGCTTAAAATTAAATAATTACATCTACGTTCTGCATATTGTATTTATTAAACTAGAATCCTTTTCCTCTTGATCATGAATTTGACCCAAAAATGTATAAAATAAACAGCGTCTATACAATACCTAACATGGCTTAAAGAAAGTAATTGAGAAAGGATTGACACAAATTACAGTTTAACAAGTACAAATCTACACGACAAAAGGATCATATATAACAATCATATCTTTCTACTTCGGAGTTAAATAAACCTGTCAGATAGGAGAAGTGTCTGTGTGTGTGTGTGTCTGTGTGCGTTCGTACGTATATATATATATATATATATATATATATATATATATATATATATATATATATATATACATACATACATACATACATATACGCATATATACATATACATATATATATATATGCATACATTAAATATATATATATATATATATATATATATATATATATTTATATACAGACACACAGACACACACATATATATATATATATATATATATATATATATATATATATATATATATATATATATATATATATATATATATATATATATATATATATATATATATATATATATATATATATATATATGTGTGTGTGTGTGTGTGTGTGTGTGTGTGTGTGTGTGTGTGTACCAAAACACATATACCATCTAATATGTGTACCAAAACACATATACATCACCATTCTAATATGCGTACCAAAACACTTATACATCATCAGTCTGATACATGTGCCAAGGCACATCTACATCACCAGTGTAATGTACGTATCAAGAAATACCAAACATCACCAGTCTAATATGCTTACCAAGATAATATTTATTTAATTTGTATTGTGTCTTGTTTTCGAGCATGATTATATGTTATATATATATAATTAATTTGTATTCTGTGATTGATCTTTATCCATACATGAGGGTAGACGTTTTAGGTTGTAGTCGTATCGAACAAGTTCTTAGACAAACTGTCAATGAACCATCGAAGTTTTTTAAAAGAGAAAATCCTTTCAACCGAAGATTCGAAATTAAATCTTCTTGATTATGTTTTGGTTTCAAATATAAGTCGTCGAAGACTATTTAAGTAGCAAGAAAGAAGCATTTGAAACTACTATAGTAAATTCAACTTGCGGAAAGAGCAAAGGATATCTCGGCATTTGTAACTCTTGATGGACTTTAATGATATAAATGCCCTTTCGTACAAAAGGTTCACTTTGAACATTCCAGCGTTTAATGAACATGATTACATCTGACTATACATTTATGACGCTTCCATTGATGTTTTAATCATCTACAACAACACCTGGAAAGATCACTTGGAAACCATTCAGAAATTCTGTCTTAGTGGTGTGAAAAGTTGACAATTAATTTAAGTAAAGGTAAGTTTTGCCGTGTTTGTATTACATTTTAGGACATAATGTGGACATGGTAAAGTTAAACCTATAGAACTTAACGTCAAGGCTATCTATGAAGTCCCTGTGCCTATCAATACAAAGCAATTGATTGGATTTTTAGGTATGACTGAAATCTATCAGAAAATTTTCTCCAATATTTACATAAATTGAACCGCTGACTAATTTGTTCAATTAGAAAACCAGGCTTCATTGATCTAAAAAAATTCCAGGAGGTTTTTGATAAATTAAAGGCATGCTTAAAAAAATGCACTAGTTCTTTCAGCTCCAAATGTAAGTCAATCATTTCAAATGTTTGTAGATGGGGTTGGTGGAGTTCTAATTCAAAAAGACAAATTTGATATGAATCATCCAGTATGCTATTTTATAAAACAAAAGTAAACAAGTAACATATAAATTATTTCACAATCGAAAAGGAATGTTTCTGCACTGGTGTTTGGCTTTCGAACAGTTGAAGTGTATATTAGTTAATCTGCTTCTCCGATTATTGTATTCATTGACCACAACCCCCTTAATTTCAGTAACAAAATGAAAACAAAATCCCCCAACCATGTTAAGATGACATTTGATGTTGCAGGAATACAAAATTGACATTAGCACATCAAGGGAAAAGACAATATATATACAAATGCACTTTAATATGCACTGTATTGCTTCATGTATATTTTACATCATTCATAAAACATCATATCTATCTATCTATCTATCTATCTATCTATCTATCTCTCTCTCTCTCTCTCTCTCTCTCTCTCTCTCTCTCTCTCTCTCTCTCTATATATATATATATATATATATATATATATATATATATATATATATATATATATATATATATATATACGTATGTATATAGGGTGGTATTGTGTTTACCTGACTATTGTCATTTTAAAAATAAAAAAACAACAAAAACACATTACAATAGCTAATTGTTGTCAAATATTTAAGATTGTATATTAAGATTTTTATTATTTAGACGTAAATATGTTTACCTGGATCTGAATTCAGAACATTGGTAATCCCCTGGGACAAGCTTGGTTTACCTACCTTTTCAAGGTAGTTTGCTAAAACGTAAGTAAACAGACCTGACCATGTGTTTACGAATGTGATGGAAAATGTCGTTAAATATTTTCAGACAATCATTATAACATTGTTTTCTTCTGAATTATTCATTCCTATCTTAACATCGGTCTAGATGAATCAATTCAAGTTGTGCTTCAGTTAATAATTAAGAGGATTTTTTTCATTTAAATTATACACTAAAATTACAAAGCGCTTTTCATTAAGTTCGAACTAAACCACATTTTTGGGGTTATTATTAATTCAGTCAGAGGCATTTTGAATTATGTCATTGTGATACATCAAGAGTGTTAGCACATTATTACAGGATAATGGATACATCAAATCTGAAGTTTATTACGAACACCGTTTAAATTCTGAACTCTTATGACTATTTGTAATGTAATTCACAATACTGTGCGTTCTTTATAAATTTTACATTTTATTCAAGGGAAATAAATTATTTGTTAAATTTGACAAAACTGGATGGTTTGAGGCCTTTTATGTTATCTAGTTTATGAACATAGAGTCCTAACAAAAGGCACATCTACTTCATCATTATTATATTTGCACTAAAGAACGTCTGAACCCGAGTCTAACAGATGTGTCATAGCAGATTTTGACCACAAATCTAACATGTGTACCAAAATACATCTGGACCACTAGTCTAATACATGTACCGTGCTACGATTTGACTACTATTCTAGTATGCGTACCATGGTACGTCTGGACCACTAGTCAGTATTAAGATAATGGTACATCTGGATCAACAGTCGAGTATGTGTACCAAGGCACATCTACATCATCAGTCTCTTGTGTGTACTTATTTCACAGAGACCACTGGTCTAATATTTGTACCAAGTTTCATATAAATACATTGTATGATTAAGTATTATACACAGGATAAGAAAGTGTTAATGGATGAAAATGCTGCAAAATATTGAAACCGATGAACTGTGAACACCAAAAGGCACATGTACATCACAAGTTTTACACGTGTAGCAAGTGTCATATAGATGACATATGGCTTTGGAGATTTGTATCAAAGCAAAGTATGAATGATGGATAGACAGAAAAATGGACAAACCAATGAGGATTGAATGATGAATAGAAAAATAAAATAAACAACAACCCACACACAAATGGACTTCTACTGCAAATACGTGTATCACGTTTCTTTGAAATATATATTTAACGAGGTGAAGAGTGGATAATGAATGGAAGGATGGACCAAGTTTGAAAGAGATATCTTGACCACTAATACGAAATTTTACCAGGTTTTAGAGGTATATTGACCACTAATGCCAGCTTTTTACCAGGTTTTGGAGATATCTTGATCACTAATGCCAGCTTTTTACCAGGTTTTAGAGATATCTTGATCACTAATGCCAAAATTTTGCCAGGTTTTAAAGATATCTTGATCACTAATGCCAAAATTTTGCCAGGTTTTAGAGATATCTTGATCACTAATGCCAAAATTTTGCCAGGTTTTAGAGATATCTTGATCACTAATACCGACATTTTACCAGGTTTTAGAGATATCTTAAACTATTTGAGAGTTATGCTCCATAATAAAAATTGGCTGGATACACAGACATACAGTTGGACGGACATACAGGAAGTTGGGTATGAGTATGCTGATGACTTTGGTATTGAATGCCCAAGGTATGATTGGTCGTACAAACTCTATTGTCCGTTAAGCCAAGGTCAGTTTAAAGTAATGTTGACTATATCCGACTAGTATACGAATAGCTTTTACAGCAAGGTAAATAATGCATGAGTAACGAAAACAGACGAAGGAGGTCTTGATCGTACATGTATCACGACTAATGATTTAGTAGATACATATTTATAAATCGTACTTAAAGAACGAGAAAACAGTAAGTGGTGTTGTTGCTAAGTTTAGTCTTATCAGTGTATAAGCAAGTGTTTTATTATTACTAAACTACTTATCGTTTCTCTGTGTAGCATGTATATCGATATATGCATTTGTTTATAAATCCATAGCGAAGTTCCTTGCGCATTAGTCAACAGTGTTCTGTCCGCACAACTCTCTCTCTCTCTCTCTCTCTCTCTCTCTCTCTCTCTCTCTCTCTCTCTCTCTCTCTTTGATCAAAACTTGTATACGGACGCATGCGCTGAGGAGTAGCTTTCGTGTGCTATTTCTAGTGTGTAAGTTATGTAACAGACGGGATCATCAAAGTCTCTTTTCCATTTGAGTTTTGATTTGTTGTTTTTAGTTTTTATTGCATTTTTAAGCGCATTCCATAAGGACACTCTGAGGCAACCGTTTTTTTTTTCTTCTAAATGTACTCTTCGATCAACTCTTTTAATAGTTAAAATAAAATCGATAAATACTGCATACAATGCAAGCAAATGTATGCCGTAACTGGCTATGCACTGTCGACACTTAGATACACTGTATAACCACTGCAATCACGCACTGAGATAGGGGATCAATGTTTTAAACTTCTTTCGAGTGCTGCTTATTGACAAATATAATAAACGAGTTTTAGGAGATCAATAATAGCTGAATGTATTACTTATATATAGTTTCCAACAAATGTCTAAATCACCTGATATAGCCAGGAATTTAATATACGTGCAGACGAGAGCAAAATAAAATGTTCAAGGACAACAGAGCATTATCCATAATGTCAAGAGAAACGTTAAATTGCTGGCCCCACTTGGCGCTCTCGCTCTCTCGAAACCACTGCCATATCAAGTGTGAGTTCTGCAAGAATCTTACCCCCAAAAAGAGCCGTTTTTAGTGTTTTTGCAGAAATAACGGGGGAAAATGTATTCTTAGAGTGTCATCATGCTGCGTCACCATGCAACACGATAAATGAGTTTAATGACAATTTATAGCAATGCTGTCTCAAGGGTCAAACACTCGTTATACAGAAGTGTAGATGACAATATTGTATAATTAACTTATTTTTATATCAATTTGAATGAAAAGAACGAGTTCATATGGCATATTCAGAACTTTGTTTGATTATAAAGTAGAATTAGATTTAGTAACGGTGACTAGTTTTTTTCCCAATATTATACCAGTCAAAACCAGCTAGTTGAATATTTTTCTTTCGAAAACATACTATCAGCACTGAAAAAAGTTTACCATATACGATCCACAAAAATGTTATTGATGATGACGACGACGACGATAATAATAATAATAATAATAATAATAATAATAATAAATGATGATGATGATGATGATGATGATAGCATTTTCGTCGTTATATAATTCTGAAACTGGTGAAGGTTATCTCATCGTTTACTCAGATGGTTGATTATTTGTTGCTAGTTTAAATTCTTGTATAGTAGTAACCGCGAAATCTAAGAACGTTGGGATCCCACGATAAAATTATTGAATTCAAAGTAAAAGCTTAATATCTAATATTATAACGTGTCTTGCCTGATCTGCCTCATAGATTGTTTGCAAATTCATATAACACTTACCTTACCAGACAGTCAAAAGGAGGGTAGGGGAACATGGACATACAAGGGAAAAACTTCCTATTACTACTTATTAAGTGTGACTTCTGACCTAAAATAAAAAAAAATCTTGTAAAAAGTTTCATTCGGTTTTGACTTTTACAATGTTTAAATGAGCCAATGGCGTCACTAGGGGCTTGTGGACCACGCCAGGTGACACCATCAGAGGGGTGACAACAAAATTACTGTCTTTAAATTTGTGTGCATTGTTACAGCAGAAATATATTAATTTTTTTTTTAAATATCCCAGTAGTTAGCGATAACCACAAAAACATTTTTCGTAAGCCCAGCTTACATGGACTGTATCAATATATCTACAAGGCTAAAACTCCATGTGGGAGACAACACGAGTTGCCGCACTGGTTGACACCAACCGTACACAGTTGTATAAAACAAATCTAAAATGGCAGCGATTAATGATTCTTTATATGATATCCATCTCAAAGTATTGAACTTAACGAACATATAGTAAGCATAAACCGATAATTGTGCCATATTGTTCGAATAACCTTGAATAGAAAATTCAACCAAGATATTCAGATAACCTTGACCTTGCAAATGGGTCAGAGGGAGAGTATGATATGGATATGAAAGGGCATACTGATTATACAAACCAGGTAAGGACAACTAACCTTTCAAATGGTCAGACCACGAACCCACCCCCATCCCCGAAATCATGGAATTGATGATTATAAAAAAAATGTATCCCGAAAATTAGGGAAGATTTTTTTAAAGTACTGCGCAATTTTGTATGCGGGTAAGGAGTGAGTATTGGTTTGATTTATTTTTGTAGGGTTTAACGCCATTGTTCAGCAAATGATATACCATCACATACCTACTTTGGTCGAGACGAAATTCACTCGTTCAGAGGTGAGATGTATGAATTTATTGTAATGGCGAGCGCATTAAAACACTCGCGGCCCTAAGGATACTGACGCATTAAAGGGGAGCCTTTTAATTATATAGTTCAAATGCGAGAACTGTCCTTCAAAGGGCTTGAGACTTCGTGCAAGGACGGAACTATAAACATTATGTTATATAATTTAGAGGAGAGGATGGGGCATCAGCAAATAGGGGAGGGTTCTGTGTGACAGAGCCTCTTCTGGGGGCACTGGGGTTGATGCCATCCCCTACCCGCCCATTTAGCCATTCTTGGAATAATTAAATATATACTTTGCATACTTCTGCATTATACTTTGCATGATATTACATTGAACTTTGCATACTGTTACATTATACTTTGCATACTGTTACATTATATTTTGCATACTGTTACATTATGTTTTGCATACTGTTATATTTTTCTTTGCATACTTTTGCATTATAATTTGTTTGTTATTACATCTGACTTTGTACACTGTTACATTTGTCTTTACATACTGTAACATTGGACTTCGCATTCTATTACATTATACTTTACATACAGTTACATTGGATTTTGCACACTGTTACATATGACTTTGCATACTGTAACATTGGACAACACATTCTATTTTACATACTGTTATATATATATATATATATATATATATATATATATATATATATATATATATATATATATATATGTATATGTATATATATATATATATATATATATATATATATATATATATATATATATATATATATATATATATATATATATATATATATATATATATATATATATATATATATATATACACACACACACACACACACACACTGCGGTTTATAGCCTTGAACGCGTTGGTGTGCTTTCATAATTTGATGCCCGCCCCAGATGTTAGATTGAAAATCTGACTCCGTTGTTTATATTTAACAACCAGAATTCTTACCCCACCTCCTTTTATTTTCTTCTTCGAAATGTGCGTGAATACTAAATACCGTTGAAATTTAAGCCACAACACAAGGCGTTTCATGAATACAGGATTATGCACGGAACGATGACGAGGTTATGAGGTCATGCGGAAGAGAATACTTGTTATCTGTTTAAAATTCACTTCTTAAGTTGTATTATGTTAGTCACGGGAAAAGCGTATGTCGAATATTTTTCGGTTTGATTATGCAAAATCTCTTCTAACTACATGTTACATCAACTTTGTATGCACATTTGAATGTCAACAACAGTTTAACATCTTAACAAGTCGTATGGAATCAATTATTAATTAACAAGTTGTTCCACAGAGGAAAGATCTCTTTCGGTGTCGGATGTAATCGAAGTGATATTTTTATGAATGGTACATTTTGTGGCAGGGAACATCGGGTTAGTAGTGCTAAGAACAGAGGCTTAAAACACAATAGGTCATGAAGATGACACTCGACAACGCTCAACAATCAATTATATACCTGCACATGTTATTTTGAATGCAGTTGCTGAAATTTTGGTTGTAGATGTGCGCAACTCTAGTCTGCGTTGCTGTTCGGGATTTTATGACAGCTCAGGATGGCCATCATTTACATCCGAGGTTTTCGTTTATAGCGTCCGATGGAAAAGGACGAGGATGATCCGATTCAGGAAACTTTGTGCAATACTTCATCTGATTGGCTGATAAAATTAGCGATGCTTGTAATAACGGGAGTCATAAGAACATGACCCTTAAATGATCGCTTTCAGAGCTTTACGTAGGACAGGGGAGATTTGATTGTATTGAGATTTACCTGCAGCTATTATTACAGTACATAGTTTTTAATTTATTTTTAAATGCAAAATGTGAGCGCCAATTGCCTGGTGAGCTAGGGGTTTAGTTTAAAGACATGATATTGTAGGTTCGAATCTACGCGGTTGGAATGCTTCTCCTTCCATGTCTTTTTTTATTATCAAACTGAGTTCCCAAAACAGTAACATCATTAACAAACCCTGGTTCTTAGACACCATCGTAGCCTCAGGTAAAACGTATTATCGAGCTCCTTGTCTTTTGTAGCTTAGTATTGCTCAAGTTAAGGTTACAACAATAACAACCAAAAACATGAACAGCATACACGTTTTTCTCATTCAGCAGAAATATTGCGCTTGTTCTCTATAAATATAACTAAGTCAAGAACAAATTTACAGACTCTCTGCAACATCAGCTTCCATGTTAATATTATATATTGCTGTTTGAATAATGTAGTTTTTGGGGGAGATCCTCTGTGTTTGTCTTTATTTGCTTATTTTCAGAAGTGTTGTTGTGCTCAAAATGGACAACCGTATCAGATTGTGTGCGTGTGTGTGCATGTGTGGTTATTGCCATTTTTATTTCCATACCTTACTACAAATTTCCTTCTATATCCACTAAATAAAAGGATATGAATAGCCTCCTATGGTTCTCATTTTGTGGCTGCATGTACTAATTGTTGATTTTGGTTTCAACGTTATTGCTTACGGCAAGATACCTTATATTGGGCGGTTAGGGTAGCTAGTGGAAAAAGAACCCGTGAAAACACCAATAAGAACCAGCGATCCACCGGAAGCTATTGGCAGCTTTCTCAAATATCCACATTGGCCTAACAGGAGATTAAAACCCACGCGGACAAAGGTGTGACGTCAGTGTTCGGTACAGATGAGCTCATTAAATCATTCGACGAAACCCCGGGGCCTGCTGCATATAATAAACACTACAAGTCATATAATCAAGTCTCGTAAGAAGTACTAGAAAATATAAGGATCAAAACCTGTAATAAGCACTACAAGCCATACAATCAAATCATGTAATGAGCATTACAATGCATATAATTACGGCCTTTAATAAGCGTTACAAGTCATATAATCAAAGTCGTTAATAAGCAGTATAGTTTATACAATCAAACCCTGTAAAAAGCATTACAAGCCTTACAATCAAAACCTATAATAAAGACTAGCAGCCATACAATCAAAACCTATAATAAGGACTACAAGCCATACAATCAAAACCTATAATAAGGACTACTAGCTATACAATTAAAGCCTGTAACACGCACTACAACCATTAAATCAACGCCTGTAATAAGCACGACACGTCATATAATCAATGCTTGTAATAAGCACTGCAAATCATACAACCAAAACCTATAATAAGGACTACAAACCATACAATCAAAGCATGTAATAAGCACTACAAGTCATATAATTAAATTCTGTAATAAGCACTACAACTCATACATTCAAAGCCTGTAATACGCACTACAAGTCATATAATTAAAACCTGTAATAAGCACTACAAGTCATATAATTAAAACCTGTAATAAGCACTACAAGTCATATAATTAAAACCTGTAATAAGCACTACAAGTCATATAATTAAAACCTGTAATAAGCACTACAAGTCATACATTCAAAGCATGTAATACGCACTACAAGTCATATAATTAAAACCTGTAAAAAGCACTACAAGTCATATAATTAAAACATGTAATAAGCACTACAAGTCATATAATTAAAGCATGTAATAAGTACTACAAGTCATATAATTAAAACCTGTAATAAGCACTACAAGTCATATAATTAAAGCCTGTAATAAGCACTACAAGTCATACATTCAAAGCCTTTAATAAGCACTACAAGTCATATAATTAAAACCTGTAATAAGCACTACAAGTCATATAATTAAAACATGTAATAAGCACTACAAGTCATACATTCAAAGCCTGTAATAAGCACTACAAGTCATATAATTAAAACCTGTAATAAGCACTACAAGTCATATAATTAAAATTTGTAATAAACACTAGAAGTCATATAATTAAAGCCTGTAATAAGCACTACAAGTCATATAATTAAAACCTGTAATAAGCACTACAAGTCATATAATTAAAGCATGTAATAAGCACTACAAGTCATATCATTAAAGCATGTAATAAGCACTACAACTCATACATTCAAAGCATGTAATACGCACTACAAGTCATATAATTAAAACCTGTAATAAGCACTACAACTCATACATTCAAAGCCTGTAATAAGCACTACAAGTCATATAATTAAAACCTGTAATAAGCACTACAAGTCATATAATTAAAGCCTGTAATACGCACTACAAGTCATATAATTAAAGCCTGTAATAAGCACTACAAGTCATATAATTAAAGCCTGTAATAAGCACTACAAGTCATATAATTAAAGCATGTAATAAGCACTACAAGTCATATAATTAAAGCATGTAATAAGCACTACAAGTCATATAATTAAAGCATGTAATAAACACTACAAGTCATATAATTAAAGCATGTAATAAGCACTACAAGTCATATAATTAAAGCCTGTAATAAGCACTGCAATCTATTCAATCAAAGCCTGTAATAAGCACTACAACCAATATTATCAAAGCCTGGTCTATAGGATGTCATTTAAAACCAGAGTGATATAGCAACTTATCGTCCCGTTACATGTGTTTCAGTATTAAGCATTCATTCCACGTTACGCATGACTTCAAAATAAATGAACTAAATAATTAAAGTATTAACTTCTTTCCATAGGATTCCGCAATACTCTCTTGTATTTCTGAACCAATCTTAATCCAGTAGATCCCTTCTCATTTGCTCCGTTAACTTATTCACTGTTCTGGCACTTCCAGGAAAATGTCCTGTATCAATTATGACACGCTTTGTACAAGGAATGTTTAAGACCGAATGGTCATTCTAACAGGCTTCATATATGGGTGGGTGTGTCATAGTCAAATAGCACGTACAGACCGTATTAAATCGAAAATGCTACATTATTTACTTAAATCTTTGTAAGGAAATTGCAAGTACAACCTGTTTTGAGGTAAAGATACGTGTATGAGCTGAAATATGCGGTTTGACATTGTATTTTATGCGTAACGATATAGATATATGATTGAGCGATTGGATTGTAGTTATCGACCGCTCCGGTGACTTAAGTGGTTAGAGCTACATGTATATTGTAGTGACATGGCTGAAAATTGTTAAAGTTATGTTAAAAATCCAAATCACACACGCACACATGTACCCCCTCCCCCCATGTCTTAAACGGTACATATAAAGATCAATGACTCTATTTATAACAATATTTCTTCTGTTTAATGTATAGATGATTTCATTCCGTTATAATGTTGTCCTACCTATTGTATGTGCTACTGGCATTTAAGTCTCCATTTATAGCTTTGTTATTTTACTTATCGATTTTTTGTTGATTGTGTGGAGTCGGTATCAGGAAGATATTTCTCAAAGGGAGTAAGTAATCAATGTATTGGATAAAAGGTCATAATGTATAGAGTTTACTAAACTCAAACGTAGCATAGATTAGTTTCGTGAGAAAGATCCTCCTTGATTTCATAACAGAAGGAATGATCGGGATATTGTCACCTATAAGTGTTTAGTAAGTCCAGATAGAAATAATTATGTGTATTATGTATTTGGGGCATGATTACTGGTGTTTGGCGTACAGAACTGGTCTTCGGTTTGGAAAGTCTTACTGATAGGCTATACAACTGTGAAGCAAAATCAAAACATTCGAGAGTGGCAATGTGTGGTCTTTATGTGAAGTCCTTGAAGTGTGTATGTGCGTGTGTGTGTGTGTGTGTGTGTGTGTGTGAGAGAGAGAGAGAGAGAGAGAGAGAGAGAGAGAGAGAGAGAGAGAGAGAGAGAGAGAGAACCGTGATGTTGGTCAATAATTCTTTATGAAGACCAACACTATATAATGGGATTTACCACAAAATGACGTTTGACGTCACTGACGCTTAATAGCATTTTCTCATAGTAAGACGTTATAAATGACATAGATCTTGCGCACTTTCCCATCATTCATACCCACTAATGAAAGGGTCTTTATCGCACACTATAAAACACACACACACACACACACACACACACACACACACACACACACACACACATTTCAAAGCCAACAAATATTGGTTTTGAAAAAGAATATCAACAAATATTGGTTTTGAAAAAGAATATATATATATATATATATATATATATATATATATATATATATATATAGCAAGAACAAAAATAAATCCACGTCCCCGCACAAGCACAAAATGTAAACACCATTTTAAAAATACTTTAACATTTAACAGTGTTTCTATTCAGAAAAAAAGAAGTCTTAAATGTTTTGGCAGTTAATGGAGCATATAGACAGAAGCAAAATAAATTTGTGTCCCTGATACAAAAACAAAATGTAAAGAGCCTTTTAAAATATTGTATTCATTTAACAGTGTCTCAGCTTATACAAATAAAATAAGCTTAAGTATTTGGCATTACTGGTACAAAGCGGTAGCATTCAATTTCACTTCCTCATTCGACTTTACTCGTGTTTGTGTTCTTGATAAATATCCCTTCAATCTGCGCAATGGATAAAGCTGATGAAAATTTGCAAACTGATTATTCTCTTCTTCACTAACATTTACACATCCCGGATAACACATTCATAACAAATCACGGGAAAAGACCGTTGAACTGATGGTTAGTAACCACGTGCTGTTTCGTTCCTGTGGACCGCACTGGGTGACACAATCAGATGGGGTGACACCAAAATGACTGTAAATAAAATGTTTGACTTTTTTGTGCGGGAAGGATCTCAACGGGGATGACACAATGAGTTACCGCACTGGGTGACACCAACCCCAGTGACGCCACTGACTGTGGTCGTTTCTACCATCTGAGCATAGGATGCGTATTGACCAATTTAGGACCCTAGTTATTCTCAAAAGACTTTGTACCTCTGCAGCATGCCTAAATGGGAAAGATAGCTGAAAATTGTGTAATGCATACTTGACCTCTGTAAAATGAACCAATAACGATGTCTGGAGTGTCACAAATGAGTAGACTGGATGGGGTCATTTTACATTTGGTATCAGTATTATCTTCTGATGCCACGAGTGGACAACGTGTCTGAATAACTTTTCTTTTCTGCCGGTGCAACACATGCCAACTGAACACCTGGTTCTCCAATAGGAATATTTGCTTTATCATCAAGAAAAAGCAGCAATTAATTTTTCCTTTTTATAACAGCAAATTATTTGGCATACTTAAAAACTACAGCTTGATAATTATTATTCGGATGATCAGTATTGTACTGACGTGTCTGAACTTTCAATTTAAAGTTTAACCTCCCAATGTATTATGTTGCTGAATGAAAGTACCTATTCCTACGGGCACACTGAGCACAGAATCGAACTCGATCAGGACCAACTCGATCTTTTACCTGAATAATCTAATCAAGAATAGAAACACCTATGCTGCTTTGTTACCTGTTTTCCCGTGTCTTCAGCCCGAGAGATTGAGGAATTGGACGACAGCATCCCCAAAACTCCTCAGATTTCCACCTTCATTGTTATAACACATACACACAAAAAGACGACATCGAGATGGGCTTTCAAGCAGCAACTTAATTTTATTTTAAACATTCTTGGATACTGCAGTATTCATAATTGAGGAATAGAGGTAGGAGACTGAAAAACAGCACGAAAGACAGAAGGTTGCAGCTTAGTAAATGATCAAATACTGACTTGAAACTCTTTGTGCATAGCATGAGTGTGATACTGTGAACCATTTTTCTCGATTTCTCGAATGGCTTGGCCATGCCAGGCCATGCCAGGAGCACTACGCTTGCAAGCAAATCAGAAAGTTTGTACAAGTTCACCCGGCTGGAATGACTACAAATCTTAATTAAAAGAGATGGACAATTCAAAAATGTAATGACAACGATCCTTTCGGTCAAGTGGCAAATGTAGTTCATTCAAACAACACTTCAAACTCTGGTCTAGAAACAAGATCGTTTTCAAGATTTTTATGGCGATCGATAATATCAATTGTCCATACTTGACACTTCAAAAAGTTGACATCTTTGGACTTCCCATCCAAGAAAAACCTTGCCGATTGCATAGAAGAATGCGTCACATTCACATTTGTTAGATATTCTCAAGGTTACATATTCCTCAAGATTGGTGACTAGGGCCTGAGTGGCTGTGGCCAATAAACTCATTCTCTGCAACCTAAACACTGGTTGCATCAAACTTGTTTACAAAATTTGTACACGACTGAATACAGACTAGTGGAGAAGATGATTGTGAACCGAAGGCTAACCGGAAAAGGAGTGGAGGAGAAGAAATTGGAGAAGGAGCAGAAGGAGTTAGGAGGGAAGTCGGAAAGAGAGAAGAAATTTGCGGGATTGGAATGATACAGATGAGTAGAAAACGAGGACATGTGGAAAAGCTATCTCACACTATAAATCAAAGGATGCAATAGGCTATCGCTTAGTCGAGAGAAATAAAAGTTATTTGGGAATTATTATCATTTGACTATTGAATTGTATCAAATTGTTATTAATTTGAATTTCATCTTTTGTGAACTCAATAATTTAACTGTCGGCATTGCTGATTGGGGGCTCGGAGCTTTATCTTT